>CM057349.1:247668545-248217248 GCA_030015575.1 Agapanthus africanus
AAAGAAAGGATATAATTTTGTATTGTTGGATAATGTTTTGAACATTTCCTATATCAAAAGTTGATCGGTTCAGGCACGATATCTAAAAGCATTGATGTTCTAAATCAAACTACAGTTTTTAGTATACAGAACACACACAAGAGGAAGAGTTCAGAATTGAACGGATCCTTCTTGAGGCATTGTAGACTAGGTCATATCAATGTGACCCGACTGGCTGGAGTTACATTTAGATGCATATTTAAATCAGTTTGAATTTACATCTTGTGAAACTCGCCAGTTATGTCACAAAGATAAGATGACCACAGCTCTGTTTATTGGAAATAGAGAAAGAGTTAATGAACTCTTGGGACTGATACATGATGATGTATGTAGGTCCCCTGTCTACACATGCCAGGACTGGTTCTTTATACTTCATTACGTTCTCTGATAATCTCTCAAGATTCAGACATATGTTCCTGTTGAAACACAAGTCTGAACCTTTTGAGATATTCACAGAATATAAGTTAGAAGTAGAGAACCGATACGGGTATAAGTATTATGTCCTTTGATGAGATCAAGGAGGAGAATACTTGAGCACGGAATTCCTGGACTATTCTAAAGGAGAATGAGATTCTCTCTCAGCATTACTCCTCCGTATACACCATAGCACGATGGTATATCGGGGCGGAGCAATAACACCCTATATGATAAGGTGTGCTCTATGATGAGTACTACTGAGTTACCTATTTCCTTTTGGGTGTTATGCACTTGAGAAGCTGCATACCTATTGAATAGGGTTCGAATCAAATCAGTGCCTACCACTTCATATGTGATATGGAAAGGGAAGAGCCCATGTCTTAAGCTAGTTAAGATTTGGGGTTGTCCAGCCTATGTCTGAAAGCAAAATCCGGACAAGCTCGAGGCAAAGTCTGTAATGTAGAACTGGAAAGGTTCCAGCTATACAAATTACAGCAGATGATTTGAAAGAACCAAAGGATTCAATAGTTACCAACGAACCTCGGCCTCTCCGCCGATCTAGTAGGGTTCCTCACCCACCTGAGAGATACTTCTGTTTCTCTATGACAGTGGGAACGAGGATTGCATCATGAGATGATGACCCAACTAAGTTCGAGCTGGCCATCGAGAGTAAGACTCTGTTAGAATGGCTGGATGTTTAGCGATCTGAGATGGAATCCTTATACACCAACAAAGTATGGACTTTGGTTTCTATATCTGAAGGGTTAAATCCACATCAGGAGCAAGTATATCTTGAGAAGATTACTTGGTGTAGATGGAAAAGTTGAGACTTTCAAAGCTAGACTTGTTAAAAGTTTGCATCATTGACCAGGTGTGGATAATGATGAAACCTTTTCAAGTAGCTATGCTTAAGTCCATCCAGATCCTACTTGTCACGGCTACATACCATGACTACGATATCTGGTAGTTGGGTGTCTTGACTGCTTTTCTAAATGATGATTTAGAAGAGTGCGTCTATAAGTACACAGCCAGAGGGCCTCGTAGACAGTGGGAGCAGCGGAAACGTGTGCAAGATGTTTTATATGATAAAACAGGCATCGCGGAGTTGGAACATCTGTTTTGATGAATTAGTCAAAGAAGTTGACATCATCAAAATGGTAGATGAACCTTGTATAAACAAAAAGGTAGTAGGGAGTATGGTGACGATCCTCGTAGAGTACGTGGATGACATACTCTTGATAAGAAAAGAGTTTCCTATGCTACGCTCGATCAATCTCCGATTATCACAAAGATTCTCCATATAGGATCAAAGTGATACCTACTAAATCCTGGGTTTTGGACCTATGAGATAGATCTAAATGGATGTTAGGATTCTCACTAGTCATAGTGAGATGGTATCAACCGATCCTAGGGAGAATCACTGGAAGGGTTCCAGGGTAATAAAGACGACTGAATGTCAGTCGCAGGCATTGTCTTTACCCTCAGTAAAGGGACGGTATGTTGGAAGAGTTCCAAGCTAGATACCGTGGCATACTAGACGATAAAGGCTTGATACATCGCTATTTAAGATGCTACCAAAGAGGCTGTTTGGGTATATATTGGTTCATAAGATGAACCATGTTCCTCCCATTGTGTGACAATGGAGTTGTGGCTTATGCCAAGGAACGTCCGTCCCAACAGTGATCCAGACATATTCTAAGGCAGTATCACCTGATCATGGAGATGGTTGATCTCCAAGGGATCGAGGTTAGGAGAGTAGATTCAGAGGACAACACAGCGGATCCACTCACAAAGGCCTGTTCCCAGAGAGAGATTTTTATGGGATGGTTGAGTATGAGATACTACAACCACTGCTACAGATGGCCCTAGTGCAAGTGGGAGATTGTTAGTTATATGTATGCCCTAGAGGCCAGTACTGTACATAGGATGTATATTGTAGTGGATGCTGGGACATATATAGGGAGGACTTTCTTGCTCGACATGATAGTATGCTATCTGGTTGAACTTTACCTTAACGTGTATACTGATTGTCTCTCTGTTACATGTTGGTAAAGCCCTTAGGATGTGTACTTGACTACCTGGACTATGATGCGGATCATACTAGTGGGGACATGGTAGTCCATAAGTACATCCTTCAAAGTCCCTAGTCGAGGGTGTATCGAGACGGGGCATCGATATACCAGAGTAGACTAGCGTGTACCTTCTCGACCCATACAGATGGGCGATGGATGATCCCATATCCATTGGTGTTTGACATCAGAGATGATATACGGGTGCTCAGTAGAGACTGGGTACACTGGACGGACTCGCCGAGAACTCCCAGATGGTATTATACCTCACGTCAGATGGCAGTTCTCTGGTGACACTGGTACAGAGTAGTCTGTTGACCCGAGATCGTCATAGAGTCTTGTGTGGTTCCCACTGTGCTTTGATTTCCATCTTACCACGTCCAAGAGGGCGTGCAAAATGGTGGTTTTTGGGTACAGTCCCGAGTCACATGGAGGCAATGAGCGATAGGAGGGGATTCGTCTCTCCCGGTATAGGGGGTTGATGTTGCGCTGTGTTCGATTGGCTATAACAGGAAATCCATGGCCAGGGTTGCTGAGATTTACTGGTAAGTGTTACCAGTAGTTTCTCGAACAGTTATAGACCTCATATCGACACGACTTATCGAGCTATTGGGGTCTGACGTTTACCACCCCTAGGCGAGATATGCGACATATCAGACGATCAGACCGGACTGTACGGTAGTGTTACTGGTCGGATTCACTGGAGTGTGAGCGGGCTTGCTCGTCGATCTTCAGATCGCTCAATACCCGGGTGGCCGTTACGTTTAGCAGACCGCTTGCGGCTTGTGGGTGTTTGATATGATCATCACCTGCTGCCGGCGTATTGACGAGTCTTTAGAGTCCTACACAGAGGTTTCCTGGCTCAAGCGAAACGAAATAGGAGCGCATATGAGATATGTGCGGGACCGAGAATAATACGTGTATGTGATACCGTATTCCATTCTCGCGATGAATGTGTCGAATGGTTGTATGCGATATAACCTAGTTATTGAATCAAGGATTGATTCGATAAGCCGATACATTGTATACTAGTCGGTTGTGTGCGACATGACCGGATCGTTAAATCAAGTGTTGATTTAATGATTTAATGCATAATTATATATTTGATATATTACTTTGCGTTAACTAGTATCGGTTCACTTAAGATGGATTTTCTCACTCGGATTGTACACATTGTATATGTGATATACTTTTGTGCACTTGATTGTATCATGTTTGATGATACATGTTTAACTATAGTTAAGTGTAATGGATTAAGCCATGGTTAAACTAATGATTAGGGTTTTCTATTCTTACTTATTTATTTATTTATTTATTTTGAATAAATAAGAAAAGAATGGTTGCTAATTTTGGAGTTTAGTTGAAGCTTCATGAAGCTTTGACTTTGTAACCATTCTTGTCTTCATCTTTAACCCTAACCATTAATCTAACCTTAGTTAATTCTCTACACTTGACCATGGTTCTAATATGATAAGTATTCATTTTCTTTTCCAATAATAATAATCTTATCATATTATTCTTCTTCTTCTTCCTTGCTTCAAGTGAAGAAAAGATTACCTCATCAATGGTGATTGATGTTTTTGAGTGAGAAATCCAATTCTAAAGTTAACCCACTTCCTATTTCTTCATCCTCTACCTCTTGCCAAGTAGTAGAGTGTGTTTCCTTCACAAGTTTCTTGACTTGGTGAAGTCGGAGCTTGATTTAGCGATGCCTCGACGTAGATCATCTTCGGCATGGACATCGACGACCTAGCTCGCTTATTCTCCGATGAAGTCGACGCTAGAGCCCGGATTTGATTTGGACAGCGGAGAGGACCTCTTCTCGGAGCCGTGGAGGTGGACAAACGGATCTACAAAGGTTGTATATCCGTATCCCTTAGTTAATTGTTAACTAGTTAGCTTTTTCGCCTAGATTTCTAGCCAACGATCCGTAGTCGGGTTTCTCGGCACCTAGATTTTTTGAAATTGGCATGGTTGATGCCTTGTGAGACCTCATTAGGATGCCTAGGAACCCTACAATTGAGAGTAGAGACTCTGTAAGAATGGCTGGATGCTTAGCGATCTGAGATGGAATCCTTATACACCAACAAAGTATGGACTTTGGTTGCTATATCTAAAGGGTTAAATCCCCATCAGGAGCAAGTATATCTTGAGAAGATTACTTGGTGTAGATGGAAAAGTTGAGACTTTCAAAGCTAGACTTGTTAAAGGTTTTCGTCATCAACCGGCGTGGATAATGATGAAACCTTTTCCAGTACCTATGCTTAAGTCCATCCAGATTCTACTTGCCACGGCTACATACCATGACTACGATATCTGGTGGTTGGGTGTCATGACAGCTTTTCTAAATGATGTTTTAGAAGAGGGAGTCTATAAGTACACAGCCAGAGGGCCTCGTAGACAGTGGGAGCAGCGGAAACGTGTGCAAGATGTTTTATAGGATAAAGCAGGCATCGCGGAATTGGAACGTCTGTTTTGATGAATTAGTCAAAGAAGTTGACATCATCAAAATGGTAGATGAACCTTGTATAAACAAAAAGGTAGTAGGGAGTATGGTGACGATCCTCGTAGAGTACGTGGATGACATACTCTTGATAGGGAAGGAGTTTCCTATGCTACGCTCGATCAATCTCCGCTTATCACAACGATTCTCCATATAGGATCAAAGTGATACCTATTAAATCCTAGGTTTTGGATCTATGAGATAGATCTAAATGGATGTTAGGATTCTCACTAGTTGTAGTGAGAAGGTATCAATCGACCGTGGGGAGAATCACTGGAATGGTTCCAGGGTGATAAAGACGACTGAATGTCAGTCACAGGCATTGTCTTTACCCTCAGTAAAGGGACGGTATGTTGGAAGAGTTCCAAGCTAGATACCGTGACATACTAGACGATAAAGGCAGGATACATCGCTACTTAAGATGCTACCAAGGAGGCTGTTTGGGTGTATATTGGTTCATGAGATGAACTATGTTCCTCCCATTGTGTGACAATGGAGTTGTGGCTTATGCCAAGGAATGCAGGTCCCATCAGTGATCCAGACATATTCTAAGGCAGTATCACCTGATCATGGAGATGGTTGATCTCCAGGGAGATCGAGGTTAGGAGAGTAGACTCAGAGGACAACACAGCGGATCCACTCACAAATGCCTATTCCCAGAGAGAGACTTTTATGGGATGGTTGAGTATGAGATACTACAACCACTGCTACAGATGGCCCTAGTGCAAGTGGGAGATTGTTAGTTATATGTATGCCCTAGAGGACATTACTGTACATTGGATGTATATTGTAGTGGATGCTGGGACATATATAGGGAGGACTTTCTTGCTCGACATGATAGTATGCTATCTGGTTACTCTTTACCTTAACGTGTACACTGATTGTCTCTCTGTTACATGTTGGTAAAGCCCTTAGGATGTGTGCTTGACTACCTGGACTATGATGCGGATCATACTAGTGGGGACATGGTAGTCCATAAGTACATCCTTCAAAGTCCCTAGCCGTGGGTGTATCGAGACGGGGCATCGATATACCAGAGTAGACTAGCGTGTACCTTCTCGACCCATACAGATGAGCGATGGATGATCCCATATCCATTGGTGTTTGACATCAGAGATGATATACGGGTGCTCAGTAGAGACTGGGTACACTGGACGGACTCGCCGAGAACTCCCAGATGGTATTATACCTTACGTCAGATGGCAGTTCTCTGGTGACACTGGTACAGAGTAGTCTGTTGACGCGAGATCGTCATAGAGTCTTGTATGGTTCCCACTGTGCTTTGATTTCCACCTTACCACGTCCAAGAGGGTGTGCAAAACGGTGGTTTTTGGGTACAGTCCTGAATCACATGGAGGCAATGAGCGATAGGAGGGGATTCGTCTCTCCCGGTATAGGGGGTTGATGTTGCGCTGTGTTCGATTGGCTATAACAGGAAATCCCTGGCCAGGGTTGCTGAGATTTACTGGTAAGTGTTACCAGTAGTTTCTCGAAATGTTATAGACCTCATATCGACACGACTTATCGAGCTATTGGGGTCTGACGTTTACCACCCCTAGGCGAGATATGCGACATATCAGACGATCAGACCGGACTGTACGGTAAGTGTTACTGGTTGGATTCATAGGAGTGTGAGCGGGCTTGCTCGTCGATCTTATGATCGCTCAATACCCGGGTGGCCGTTACGTTTAGCAGACCGCTTGCGGCTTGTGGGTGTTTGATATGATCATCTCCTGCTGCCGGCGTATTGACGAGTCTTTAGAGTCCTACACAGAGGTTTCCTGGCTCAAGCAAAACGAAATAGGAGCGCATATGAGATATGTGCGGGACCGAGAATAATGCGTGTATGTGATACCGTATTCTATTCTCGCGATGAATGTATCGAATGGTTATATGCGATATAACCTAGTTATCGAATCGACGGTTGATTCGATAAGCCGATACATTGAATACTAGTCGGTTATATGCGATATGACCGGATCGTTAAATCAAGTGTTGATTTGATGATTTAATGTATAATTATATATTTGATATATTACTTTACATTAACTAGTATTGGTTCACTTTAAATGGATTTTCTCACTTGAAGTTCACAAGTTGTATATGTGATATACTTTTGTGCACTTGATTGTATCATGTTTGATGATACATGCTTTCTTGAATTTGTGTAAAGATTAAACCGTGGTTATTTAAATGGTTAGGGTTTTGTTTTTCAAATCTATTTATTCATTTACTTATTTATTTCTTTTTGGCAAAAGAAAAGAAAAATGGTGGCTTTATTTGGATGCATGTTGAAGCTTCATGAAGCTTTGACTAAGTCACCATTTTTGTCTTCATGCTTAACCCTAACCATTGACCTAACCCTAGTTTATTCTCTACACTTGACCATGGTTTGATTATGATAAGTATTCATTTTAATTTCTTTTGGAGATATACTTATCATAACATTTTTCATCATCATCTTCTTCTTCTTCAAGAAGAAACCTTGCTCCATCAATGGCAACTTGAGCATATGAGTGAGAAATCCAATTCTAAAGTGAACCCACTTCCTATTTCTTCATCCTCTACCTCTTGCCAAGTAGTATAGGGTGTTTCCTTCACAAGTTTTCATGGCTTGGTGAAGGTGGAGCTTGATCTTGTGATGCCTCGACGTAGATCATCTTCGGCACGAAGCCGACGACCTTGCCCGCCCATTTCTCCGATGAAGCCGACGCTAGAGCCTGGGATTCCATTTGGACAGCGAGGAGACTTCATTGCGGAGCTATGGAGGTGGAGGACCGGATCTACAAAGGTTGTATTTCCGTGTTCTTGTAGTTAAGTGTTAACTAGTTTGTTTTTCGCCTAGAATTCTAGTTAACGATCCGTATTAGGGTTTCTCGGCACCCGTAAAATTTGAAATTGGCATGGTTGATGCCTTGTGAGACCTCTTGAGAGTGCCTAGGAACCCTACATGTATGTTATTGAAAACTGTCATTCAATAAACTCTACTTCCTGGGTATTGGATACCGGATCAGGATCTCATATCTGTAATTCTTTGCAGGCGTTGAGAAATCGTAGGGTTTTGAAGGCAGGTGACTTGACCCTCAAAGTTGCAAACGGAGCTAGCATGGATGCTAAGGCCGTGGGGGACTATCACCTGGGGTTGTCAGATGGACACGTTTTGGTTTTGCGTAATTGCTATTTTGTACCCAACGCGACTTGTAATATCATTTCTGTATCTTTGACTTCTAAAGAAGGTTATGAATTTGCGTTTGTAAGTAATGTTGTAAACATTCACCTTAATCAAGTTCTGATTGGGTCAGGTACATTAAGCAATGGTATATACGTATTAAACCATCCGCAGATTTTCAATGTCCAGAATACACACAAAAGAAAGTCTCCAGAAATCAATCAGACTTTCTTATGGCATTGTAGACTGGGTCACATCAATGAGAGAAGGTTGATGAAGTTACATACAGAAGGATATTTGAATCCGTTCGAATATCAATCGTATGCCACTTGTCAATCCTGTCTCAAAGGAAAGATGACAAAGACTCCGTTCACTGGACACGGAGTAAGAGCGAGCGAGCTCTTGGGACTCGTACACAGTGACGTGTGCGGTCCAATGTCTACACATACGCGAAGCGGTTATTCTTACTTCATTACTTTTACGGATGACTTTTCAAGGTACGGTTATGTCTTCTTAATGAAACATAAGTCCGAAGCCTTTGGAAAATTCCAGGAATATAAGAATGAAGTAGAAAAACAAACCGGCAAAAGTATTAAGATTCTAAGATCGGATCGAGGTGGAGAATCCTTAAGTGCCGAGTTCCTGGACTATTTAAAAAAGAACGGAATTCTCTCTCAGCTTACTCCTCCATACACTCCGCAACATAACGGTGTATCGGAGAGACGAAACCGAACCCTATTGGATATGGTACGGTCCATGATGAGTAACGCTGAGTTACCGCGATCATTCTGGGGGTATGCGCTAGAATCAGCTGCATACCTTTTGAACCGAGTTCCCACTAAGACTGTGCCTACTACACCATATGAGATGTGGTGTGGGAAGAGACCCTATCTTAATCACATTAAGACATGGGGAAGTCCAACTTTTGTCAAAAAGCAGCATGCGGACAAGCTCGAGGCACGCTCAGTACAGTGCAAGTTCGTGGGATATCCAAAGAACTCCAAGGGATATTTCTTCTATTGCGAAGAGGAACAAAAGGTTTTTGTTTCTCGTCATGCCCATTTTCTAGAACACCAGTTCTTAGAAAAGGAAATTATTGGGAGCGCAGTAGAACTGGAAGAAATTCCAGAACCACGAGCTATTACTGAAAGCTTAGTGGAACCAGAGGGTTCAAAAGAACAGGACATTCCTACGCCACTCCGCAGGAGTAGTAGGCAGTCTCATCCGCCTGAGAGATACTACAGTTTTCTCATAGACGAGGATAGAGAGGATTGCATCATAGATTATGATGAGCCTACTAGCTTCCAGCAGGCCGTTCAGAGCGTTGACTCGGTAAAATGGCTGGATGCAATGCGGACCGAAATGGAGTCCATGTACACCAACAAAGTATGGACGTTGGACATTGCTCCAGACGGGGTAAAACCCGTAGGATGCAAGTGGATCTTCAAAAGGAAGATTGGTGTAGATGGACAGGTTGAGACCTATAAAGCTAGACTTGTTGCAAAGGGTTTCCGTCAAAGACCTGGCTTGGACTATGACGAAACCTTTTCTCCAGTGGCTATACTAAAATCCATTCGGATCCTTCTTTCCATTGCTGCCTTCCACGATTATGAGATCTGGCAAATGGACGTAAAGACCGCTTTTCTAAATGGAAATTTAGAGGAGTGTGTCTATATGGACCAACCAGAGGGTTTCATTCAGAGTGGGAGCAGCGGAAAGGTGTGCAAGTTGCTTAAGTCCATCTATGGACTAAAGTAGGCATCGCGGAGTTGGAACATCTGTTTTGATGAGACGGTCAAGAAATTTGGCTTTATCAAAAATCCAGATGAACCATGCATCTATAGTAGATTTGTAGCGAGAACTGTAGTATTCCTCGTTTTATACGTGGATGACATTCTCTTAATAGGAAATGACATTCCTATGCTACAATCTGTCAAGGGGTTCTTGTCACACAGGTTCTCCATGAAAGACCTGGGTGATGCCTCATACATCCTGGGGATCCGGATCCATCGTGATAGATCCAAGAGGATATTAGGACTTTCACAGTCCAGGTACATCGACACCATACTGAAAAGATTCAGTATGGAAGATTCCAAGTGCGGTAACCTACCGGCTTGTCACGGGATCACCCTTTCTAAAGAGATGTCTCCCAAGACTGATTTGGAGAGGGATCGCATGTCTATTATACCCTACGCTTCTGCGGTAGGCTCTATAATGTATGCGATGTTGTGTACCAGACCGGATGTAGCTTATGCACTGAGTGTGGTAAGCCGGTATCAGTCAAACCCTGGGAAGAAACACTGGATAGCGGTAAAGAACATTCTCAAGTACCTGAGAAGGACTAAGGAGATGTTCTTGGTGTATGGCGGAAAAGACCTCCAGATCGAGGCCTTTGCTGACTCCAGCTTCCAGAGTGACAAGTATGATTCCAAGTCCATGTCGGGTTTTGTCTTTACCCTCAATGGAGGGGTGGTGTGTTGGAAGAGTTCCAAACAGGAAACTGTTGCAGACTCGACGATGGAAGCGGAATACATCGCTGCATCTGATGCCGCAAAAGAAGCTGTCTGGATGAGGAAGTTCTTGAAAGAACTTCAGGTGGTTCCATCCATTGTTGATCCAATACCTCTGTATTGCGACAACAACGGGGCTATAGCTTTAGCGAAGGAACCCAGGTCCCATAAGAGATCCATACACATCTTGAGGCGGTATCACCTGATCAGGGAGATCGTGGATCGCCAGGAGATCGAGGTTCGGAGGGTTTCTTCAGAAGATAACACTGCAGATCCATTCACCAAGGCCTTGCCCCAGACTCAGTTCGAGCGGCTGATCGAGATGATAGGTCTTCGATACGCCAGTACATGGCCTTAGTGTAAGTGGGAGATTGTTAGTGTATATGCCCTAGAGGCCATTACTGTATCATACTAGTTTGTATATTACTTAATGGAAGCTTGGGATAATCACCTTGTATAAACAATCTTGCTCAAAATAGTAGTATGCTACTTGGTTTGTTTCTACTTCAATGTGTACATGTGTTTATTTTAGTATATCGCCTATGCACATTAGTGGAGCCCTTAGGATCTTTGCTTGATTACCAGCGTTGTGATGGCAGTAACACTAGTGGGGGCTGGGTAATCTATAAGCACATCCTTATACAGGTCCCTAGTCGCAGGACTATCGAGACAGGGCATCGATACTCCGGAGTAGACTAGCGCATGCGCTTCTCATCCCAGAGTGGGAGATGGTCTGTCCCACAGCCATCAGTACGTCGTACTGGAGACAGTATGCGGGTGCTCGTTGGGTTACGAGTACACTGGACAGGACTCGTCGGGAACTGACCGGTTGGTATTATACCTATCGTCAGTTATCAGTTCCCAGGTGACATGAGTACAGCTTAGTCCGCTGACTTGACACTATCACTTCGCCTCGAGTGTGTTCCCACTGTACTTTGATTACTACCCTACCACGGCTCAAAGGAGTCGTGCAAACAGGTAGTAGTTGGGTGCAGTCCCGAAGCACTTGGAGGCAGTGACGGTTAGACTGGATTCATCTCTCCCGGTATTGGGGGTTGACATCGCGTTGTGTCTAGGAGAGCCATTACACGAGTAGTCCCTGGCCAGGGCAAGCGAGATATACTGGTAGGCTTCCAGTGTTATCTCAGGGTGTATTGGTCTTCACTCCGACACGACTTGTACCGCTATTAGGGGACTGACGTTTACCGCCCCCTTAGGCCCGCCATGCGATGTATCAGACGAACAGACCGGACTGTACGGAGACTGTCACATTCAGGCTCAATAGGAGTTCAGATGGGTTTCACCTCGTCAGTCTTCTTGTCGGCATCTACCTGGGGACCGTTACGCACAGCTAGTGCCGCTTGCAGTCTGTGGTTAAACCCACTGCCAACGTAGTGTCGAGTCTTTAGAGTCCCACACAGAAAGCTATTCGCCTTTAGGCAAAAGAGTAGAGGTCGCATGGTTTTGCGACTGGGTTCAGTCACATTCGTGCACTTGTGCACGTTTAGTGTCCGGACAGTTTACACTAGCGGGCTTTGGTTTAAGCCAGATCCTAGTGTACGTATTGGGATTGGTTTTATCCAGTTTGTATTCGTGTTCCTCGGAACGCGGATGCGGGTGTGTATACACAGTTGACGGAGAGACAGAGGCAGAGGATTCTCATTAGGGTTGTTGACCGTTGACTGTTGACTATTGACTTTTTGCTCAACCCTAATGAGAATATGATATATGATTAACAATAATATTAATTAAGTATTGTGGTGACATGGTTGTTGAGGGATTGACTTTGTTGACTTTTTGACTTTGTTGACCGGTTGACTAGGTTGGACTAGTTGACCATCATGATGACAATGGCTATCATTTCATCGCAAAGACTTTTCACTTGCTTGTTCTCTTGTGCAATATGAGTGCATGAAATGATATAGCCATTTTGACTTAAACCATTTACACAATACTTGATTACTATTTTTGTGATGATGGTTTTGGATTATGAGAGCCAAGTGAGAAAAGTCTTTCTCATTCTATCATTTTCATTCTCTCTCTTGTGTTCTTGAGCTCTCATCTTCTTCCTCTTGCTCTCCCTCTCTTTAGTCTATGGTTCACTTGTCTCATGTGTTGAGAACCAAGAACCATAGAGAAAATCCCTACACACTCTTCTCTACTCACTCTAGTTCATAAGCTTTGGCAAACCAAGTGAACTAGTTTTCTTCAAAGACCGAAGAAGAAGCCAAAGGTAGAAGCTTTCAGGTGGATCGATCTTCGGCGCAAGGAGACGACGGGGTGAAGCCGATCCGGACAACCATCGAGGCTTGAAGACGAAGGAGTTCAAGAAAGAAAGGTATAACCCCCTAACCGAGTAGTTAACAACTCCTAGTTAGGTTGTTAGTTAGATGTTTAACAAAGATCCGGTTTTGAGTCCATGTTACCACCTCTAGAAAATTGTTTTTCACCAAATTCCGCATGCCCGAAAGTACCGGGAGAGGTAGCATGGACTTACATACATAGCATCGCGTACATGATAGAGCCTACAGCCGAAGCATAGGGTATCCCTTGCATGCGAGCTCTCTCCAAATCAGTCTTGGGAGACATCTCTTTGGAGAGAGTGACTCCAGAGATCGTGGGTTCCCACGCTTGGATTCTTCCATACTAAACCTCTTTAGTATGGTGTCAATGTACCTGGATTGGGACAATCCCAATATCCGTTTGGATCTATCTCTATAGATCCTTATCCCCAATATGCATGAGGCATCACCAAGATCTTTCATTAAGAATCTTTGTGATAAGAAGAGCTTAACCGATTGCAGCATAGGAATGTCATTTCCTATCAGGAGTATGTCGTCTACGTACAATACGAGGAAGACAACCTTACTCCCTGCTACCTTCTTGTAAATACAAGGTTCATCTACGTTTTTGACGAAATCAAACTCTTTGATAACGACGTCAAAGCAGATGTTCCAGCTCTGCGATGCTTGTTTTAATCCATAAATGGATTTAAGCAGCTTGCACACCTTCCCGCTGCTCCCACTATCTACGAAGCCCTCTGGCTGAGTCATGTACACGCACTCTTCTAAATCACCGTTTAGAAAGGCGGCCTTAACATCCATTTGCCAGATTTCGTAATCATGATATGCAGCGATGGCAACCATGATCCGGATGGATTTAAGCATAGCCACTGGAGAAAAAGTTTCGTCATAGTCCACACCTGGTCTTTGACGAAAACCCTTTGTAACAAGTCTAGCTTTGAAAGTCTCCACTTTCCCATCTACACCAAGTTTCTTCTTGAAGATCCACTTGCTCCCAATGGGTTTTACCCCTTCAGGAGCATCTTCCAAAGTCCATACTTTATTGGTGTACATGGATTCCATCTCGGACCGCATTGCATCCAGCCATTTCACTGAGTCCCCACTCGTGATGGCCTGCTCAAATCTAGTTGGGTCATCATCCTCCATGATGCAATCCTCGCTGCCACCATCAATGAGAAAACCGTAGTATCTCTCAGGTGGGTGAGAAACCCTACTAGATCGGCGGAGAGGCTGGGGTTCGTCGGGTACTACTGAATCCTCTGGTTCTACCAAGTCTTCTGTTATAGTTTGTGTCGCTGGAACCTCTTCCAGTTCTACCTCAATGCCACTTGTCTGTTTCATAAGAAAACCTTTTTCTAAGAAAGTGGCATGTCGAGAAACAAACACTTTTTGTTCCTCGGAGTGGTAGAAGATATACCCTCGCGAATGTTTGGGATATCCAACAAACTTACATAGAACAGACCTTGCCTCGAGCTTGTCCGGATTTTGTGTTTTAACATAGGCCGGACAACCCCATATCTGAATAAAATTAAGACATGGTCTCTTACCATTCCATATCTCATATGGAGTGGTAGGCACTGATTTGGTTGGAACTCTATTCAATAGGTATGCAGCTGTCTCCAGTGCATATCCCCAGAAGGAAATAGGTAACTCAGCTGCACTCATCATAGAGCGCACCATATCTAATAGGGTGCGATTTCTCCGCTCCGATACACCGTTGTGCTGTGGTGTATAAGGAGGAGTAAGCTGAAAGAGAATCCCATTCTCTTTTAGATAATCTCTGAATTCTTTGCTTAAGTATTCTCCTCCGCGATCAGATCGAAGGATCTTAATGCTTTTTCCGGTTTGGTTCTCGACTTCTTGTTTATATTCTCTAAATTTCTCAAAAGCTTCTGATTTATGTTTCATCAGGAACACATATCCGAATCTAGAGAGATCGTCAGTGAATGTAATGAAGTACGAAGAACCATCCCTGGCATGTGTAGACATGGGACCGCATACATCACTATTTATCAGTCCCAAGAGTTCAGTAACTCTTTCTCCGTGTCCCGTAAACGGAGTTTTGGTCATCTTGCCTTTGAGACATGAATGGCAAGTATCATAAGATGATAATTTGAACGAATTCAAATATCCATCTTTATGTAACTTAGCCAGTCCTGTCGCATTGATATGACCAAGTCTACAATGCCACAAGAAGGATTCGTTTATTTCTGAACTTTTCCTCTTGTTTGTGTTTTGTATATTGAGGACTGTATTTTGATTGAGAATGAATATGCCATTATGTAACGATCCTGATGCAATCAACTTTTGATCTAGGAATATGTTCATAACATTATCCTTTACTACAAAATTATATCCTTCTTTACTTAATAAAGAAACTGATATATTGTTGCACGTCATATTCGGTATATCACTTGGTAATACTAAGTGATATTCGCCAACTGCTTTTGCTGCAATACTTGCACCATTCCCTACTTAAACGGAATGATCACCCTTTCCCAGTTCTCTACCTTTACGTAGCCCATGTAACATTTTACATATGTGGGATCCTGATCCGGTATCTAATACCCAGGACGTAGGGTGAACTGAAAAACAGTTCTCAATAACTAACACACCTGAAGAAGATGCATCAACATGCATGTTCTTTTAGGCGGTGTGAGAATCCAGATATTCTCCTATTCCCTGTTCAGTCTTATAACTCTTATAACATAGAACGGGTCCAACGTTCCCCTGCACAGTATAACATGCGGGTTCGGTCAATACATCCATATTATTAACTTGATTAGGGCATGACATGGTCGCTGCCTGGAGAGAGAGAGAAGAAAACACTTTAGCGTATGCTCTTGCAAGATTTAGATTGGTTATTATCTTATCTAATCAGGATGACTCCCACTGGTTTTTATCAAATCTTCCTTCAAACCCTAAAAGGAAAGATTAGCCGGGATTAATTACACCCTACAACTTCGCCGATCTTTCAGCCAGGCCAGTGTCGGTACTTTGAGGGAGGTTCCCCATGCTTTCGCACGGACCTAATTAAAGTAAACCTCGTTTTCCTAGAGGCGTAACCCCGTTGACACCTTTCTAGACACTTACTTGATCGGCTAATTGTCCTGTGTAAAACTCTCCCGGGAGTAACAATTACTCGCAGTGGGTATCGGGATCCAACTATCTCATAGAAGGTATGCAATCTCATTGCAAATTTCAACACTTGAAATTCCCGATAATGCTTTTGCCCCTAGCGTCCCATGACCTTGACGGAGGCCAAACTACCCACAGGGCGCTAGTCAAGTTCAACCCGTCATTTCTTGATTGAATTAAACCCACCCGTACGACCCTTGACGGAGGCCAAACTACGCCGTACGAATACCCTAATCCAATCGCATCACATGCTAGCAGATAAGTACTAGTTAGCTACCATACACTACGCCTTGACGGAGGCCAAACTACCGCAGCATGAATACTAAGTAGTGCTTATCTGAAATGACGGAGGGCTACGCAGGTTTTTTCAGAAAAACCATGAGCGTAATGAACTTGATATCGTTGTAGAATCAAGTGAAATTTTGAAATGGAGTGATTTTGAGGCTTTTATTAGTTTTGCTAAAGAGGTCACTCCCGGTGAAGGGATCTCGGCTCTTTCCTCATCGAATAAGGTGCGGGATATATCATATATATCACTGTGCAAAGCAAAACTCCAAAAGCAGTCAAAAGTCAAACCGAGTGTTGCAGCATCTGCCAGTTTCGCTAAAGAGGTCACTCCCGGTGAAGGGATCTCGGCTCTTTCCTCATCGAATAAGGTGCTGGGTATATCATATATACCGCTATGCAAAGCAAAACTGTAGCTACCCTTTTTTTTGAAAATTTGATTCTACAACATCTTTTAGGTTTCTTTTCTTTCATTAATCACATTAATGAAGTCCCATCATTTAAGTCACCTAAACATCACAGATAAATACGACGTACACTTATGCCATCCGCATTCGCCTCGATGTCCCCTCGTGCACCGTTAGGTTAGGTAACTAACGGCAGAGCAGGGCAGTGCTAGCGCGGGTGTAAAACATAAGTAACGCCTATATAATATATCATATATACTGTTCCAATCACAGAACATATCTAATGATCACATCACAGATATCGCAGCAGAAACATAGATATAATGTGGGATATACTAGGACGTCCGTATTTAGTATTTAGCCAACAATAGAAAATACGGATTCCACAGTCGCGATGAATAGCCAAGCCCACACCCTGGACCCCTACGAGAGCGGCAAGCGACCCTACCAATTCTGGAGTTTAGGAGACCCGGTCTCGACTCCTCGAGATGGCCTCCCACTGAACCCCAGAACCCGGTCACCTGTGCTCCCCTCCTTGGGTCCATCCTAATGCGTAAAAGTAAATAATATACAACACTGGTGGCATCGACCTCAACCCGGAAGTGCCCCAAATAAAAGAATATTACATTACATTTAAATTTACATGAATGAAAATATAAAACTCTCATCTCACATAAAACCCCCTGGCTATTCAATTGCGACAATCCTGCACATCATATCTCAGCAACACATAATATCATATATCATCAACGTAAGTAAGTATGCATACCCCAATTGTCGTTGATGTATAGCAACGAAACCGGTGATATCGACATACTACACTTACGGTCACAGAAAAGAAAGTGTAAAACTGCAATATTTGGAATCCACATTCTCTTCAGACATCATAAATGCGAAATATCACATACTTCGTATTTCATGTCCAACTATATGAATTCCACATATTGCATCACATTCCAGATAAATAGACGGTATTAAAGTTTTCGAACGAACGATCAAATACCCAAGATTCGCTAAAGCTCAACACTTGAGCGGAGTTCAAAAACCCGGAGTGTAACACAGTGGTAGCGGTCCAGCCGTAGAAGGGTCAAGCCAACGCCTCACATGTGGCACGCCGTACTGCCCCAAACCCTAAGGTTCAAAAGGCAGTTTAAGACGGTCACATAATCGAGTTAAGGTTTGTTGTCTTCTAGAGGGTCCACCACAAACAAACTTGCACGTATTTCCGAAAGATTTTAAACCCCGTGAAAAGTAAGCAAATGATACTCGTTCAAACACTTCAATACATTCTAATTTATCCGGAAAAAACACGAAATGAAAATTCCGATCGAATCGACGAGTCCAAAACCATCTCCAGAACAAACAACACAAAATTCAGATTAAAAGTACCCTAAAAATTATACAAGCAGTGAAATGAGTTACTGTGCAAAAATGACACCATGAAGAAACAGAACGGCCGCGGAACCGCGGCCTAAGCAATCTATTGCCGCGGTTCCGCGCTCAAATTTACTGTTCATGGTCTCATTTTTCACAGTAACTCTTATATTTACCTGCTGAATTTTTTCCAATATTTTTAATTCTGAAAATAACCAGATTTTAAAAAATGTCCAGAGAGCGTCCGAGAAAGTCGTATTTTAGTTCGATCGGAGTTTTTACTTCGTTAAAGTGTCGCCTAATGTTCTAGGTCGGCTCTGATACCAATGAAAGGTTAGCCTAGCACCTCATGAATGGTTTGGAAGCATCACATGTACCAAAGGTGGAGTCTTTACGGTGCTAAATTAACAAACATCGGATCGTTCCTAGAAAAATTAGGGTTTCTAAATATTTCACATCACCATATGAAAGAAAGGCTAGGGTTTTGAGAGTACAACCTTTGTAGCTCCCTACGCTAGACTCCTCGGCTACTTGGGGTTTGAAAAAGGTCCGCTTGAACTCCTCGAGGTCACCGATGATCCACCCGGAGTCCGCTTTGTCCAAGCTTGCAACTTTATCCGATCAAGTGAACGAAATGAAGCTAACACTCCAAACAAGTGGGCTAGACATGTGTAGAATGGTGTTGTGGTTCTCTTTCTCACTTCAAAATCCTAACTTGATGAGTATATTGCTCACTACAAAAATCTAGAGAGCAAAATGAGAGAGGAAGAAGAAGATGATAGCTATATTTTTTCAAAAGTAAAAAGATTGACACTCTTGTCAAAGGAAAAAGAAAATATATCAATATATATTTTCTTGTTCTCATCTCAAACCATGGTTTAAACATTATTGAACTTGAGTTAAAACCCAAAAGGAAAAGTAATCCATGGTTAAATGGTGGGTGAGCATGGTTAGGTCAAGAAGAGTGTAGAAAGCTTCCATGAATTATCCTTTCCTTTTCTTTTGTTTTAAATCAAATTCAATAATAATATATATATAAATAAAACCATGGTGTGAGTCTTATATTGCTACCATTTTCTTTGTATAAACAACCATGATAGATGATGTATGTATGTATGTATGTATACACATCCATATGTGCATGAAACTAGAAAGAAAGAAAAACATACATGCATGCATACATCCATCCAACAAAAGAAAGGATTTCTAGTGAGAAACTAATGGTTAAATGATAAATCAACACTTGATTTATCAATCCGGCCATATCACATACGACCCTAACCAAAAGCAAGCCGCCCGATCAATATACGGTATCCTATACATGCATTTTAATCGGGTCCATGTGCATATCGCATACGCGCACCACAACGTTTCGCCTGGACTAGGTAACTCTATTATGGGACTCTTAGACTCGTCAATACGCTGGCAGTGGGTGATGATCATATCAAGCACCCCCAAGCCGCAAGCGGTCAGCTAAACGTAACGGCCATCCGGGTATTGAGCGATCAGAAGAGAACAAGCGAACCTGCTACAACTCCCGTCGAGCCAACCGGTAACACTTCCCGTACAGTCCGGTCTCCTCGTCTGATATGTCGCATATCAAGTCTAGGGGTGGTAAACGTCAGACCCCATTAACCGATAAGTCGTGCCAATGTGAGGCTCATAACGGGTCGAGAAACTACTGGTAACACTTACCAGTAAATCTCTGAATCAGCCCTGGCCAGGGACTTCCCTGTTACGGCCAATCGAGTACAGCGCAACATCAACCCCCAATACCGGGAGAGACGAAACCCCTCCTATCGCTCATTGCCTCCATGTGACTCGGGACTGTACCCAAAAACCACCGTTTTGCACGCCCTCATGGACGTGGTAAGGTGGAAATCAAAGCACAGTGGGAATCACACAAGACTCTATGACGATCTCGGGTCTACAGACTAACCTGCACAAGTGTCACCTGTGAACTGCCATCTGTCGTAAGGTATAATACCATCTAGGAGTTCTCGGCGAGTCCGTCCAGTGTACCCAGTCTCCACTGAGCACCCGTATACCATCTCTGATGTCAAACACCAATGGATATGGGATCATCCATCTCCTATCTCATGGGTCGAGAAGTGTATACGCTAGTCTACGCTGGTATATCGATGCCCTGTCTCGATACACCCACGACTAGGGACCTTGAAGGATGTACTTATGGACTACCATGTCCCCACTAGTATGATCCTCATCATAGTCCAGGTAGTCAAGTACACATCCTAAGGGCTTTACCAACATGTAACCATAAGACAGTATATAAAAAGACAAGTATACATGTTAAGATAAAGAGCAACCAAATAGCATACTATCATATCGAGTAAGAAAGTCATCTCTATATATGTCCAAGCATCCAATATAATATACATCATCTGTACAATACTGGCCTCTAGGGCATACATACAACTAACAAATGGATGTCCGTAGTAATACGGGGTGTTCTGAGAAATACAAAGGGTAAAAGAAAGAGCGGCAATGACTTATGCAACCCGGACAATCCATAAGCCAGTATTTTAAGAAGGTTCGGTCAACTTTGTCACTGAGTCATAGGCTAGGGTCGGTCAAAGGTCGCTGCCAAAGAGAGAGAGAGAGAAAAGAAACACTCTGCGTGCACTCTAACCTAGATCAGAATGGTTATCAATTTATCTAATCAGTAAACCTCCCACTGTAATCTCAAATTCTCCTCCAAACCTGAAAGAAGAATTAGTCGGGATCACCCGAAGAGTAAACTAACTCATCAATGAGAATCGGGATCCAACTATCATCGCATGATAACTTGATGGAAGCTACTCAAGTTATCATACTCCAGAAGGTATGCGCATGCCTGGCAAGTTTCCTGTATTTTTGAAACTCCCGATGTTATTTTTTCCCCATGCTCTTATGACCTTGACTAAGGGCCAACAAATCATAAGTCACATGTCAAGTTCTTCCCGTCATTGTCCTGGTTGATTTGAACCCACCCGTACATACTCTTGACTAAAGGCCAACAAAGTAATACGACTGTCCCAAACCAACGCATTCATCTATGCTACAAATGAATACCCAGCAGCTACCAAACACTATGCCTTGACTAAGGGCCAACAAACATAGCTTGAATTCTACTGACCATCCATAAGAAATGACGGAGGGCTACAGCTGGTTTTTGGCGAAAAACCTTTAACTTAATGAACTTGATCTCGTTGAAGGAACCTGATAGATTTTTATAAAAATATAGTGGCGAAAACCTTTTGCTAAAGAGGTCACTCCCGGTGAAGGGATCTCGGCTCTTTCCTTGTGGAATGAGGTGCAGGATATTCTCACTGAATACCGCGATGCAAAGCAACTTGTAATCGACTATATTGAAGTTATTACCCTGACGTAAACTTCTGCCTAAGGGGTCACTCCCGGTGAAGGGATCTCGGCCCTTGCCTCGTGGAATGAGGTGCAGGATATTCCAACTGAATATCACTATGCAAAACAAAAGGAAACATCTTTGTAATAACATATTTTAAAATTTGTTCCAACAACATCAAATATAGGTTGTTTTATCCTTGTATTGACAGAATCAATGCAGTCCCATCAATTAATCACACCAGAAAAGAACGAAAATAAAATGTACGTATATACCATCCGCATTCGTCACTGGGTCCCGTCATCACCCGTTAGGTTACTTAACTAACGACAGAGCGGGGGCTGGACTAGCGCGGGTGTAAAACATATACAACATATAATAGTATATATACCAATATACAATAATCGCTTCAGGCGTGATAATATGCAACATTACAGAAAAGTAATAAGCATCACAGAACAATACAGATAATCTGGGATCCCCGGGTTTCACAGAGTCGCTACTGAAACCCGATGTTCCCCTGGTCGTGTGGATAGCCTAAGCAATGAAACCTAGACCCCTACGGGTGCGGCAAGTTACCCGCCAAAACCTGAAGCGAGGTAGTCCCCCACAGCATAGTGAATAGAACACCCGGCACTTCACGGAATCCGGTAAATTGAGCACCCCTCCTTGGGTCAACCTGTACCCCCTACGAGTGCGGCGAATAGTCTGCCAATTCTAGAGTGAGATCCCTCTGCCTCTCAAAGCCATGAGATACGGACCCATTGCCCTCGAGAACCCGGCTATCCGTGCACTCCTTCGCGGGATAAACCTAGTACAGAAATAAAAATATATACAACGGGTACATTGACCTCAACCCGGTCGTGCCCCAAAAGAATATTATACAAACAGGCAGTAACGGCAGTCCACATGTTGGACGCTCGCCCCGCAATATCAAATGTACAAATAAATCCAAACTGCACTACCATTGCACCCTGCTATCCACCACGACAAATCCGCAACATCACAGCACAACACAGAACATCAACGCGAATGTCACGTTCGCAAACCCGTCTAAAAGAACTATAGCAATCAGACGCGGTTTACCGATCAAATGACATTCCCGGTCGGAGATATAATGTAAATACTGCATACTAACAAGTTTAAAATTTCGATCGACTAAATTTCCCGAAGTGGGCCCCACGTACATCTGCTGTACAGTAACAAAATCTGGGCCCAAAAGAACTATACCAAAAACCACAATTTCCACATAGAAGCTCTCTGGAAAAAACTGATGCACTGTTCCCACAACGTCACCGCGGTTCCGCGGTCAAACCCTAGGTTTGACCGCGGATCCGCGGTGGTCTTGTGGGATCACATGCCCAAATTTTCCCATAATTCTTTAAGAACCCTGCACGCTTTTCTGTGATATGCAAAATTATTTTTAGGCCTTTTGAAAAATCGACAGAAACTCAGTGTGCATAAAATTGATATTTCGGAAATTCCGTTCGATCGATCTTTTAAACGTGTTAGCACAAATTAGTATAGCTTAATGGTAAGGCTCTGATACCACTGTAAGTCCACGGTAGCGCCCCGGCCGTCTAACAGACGCTAAATGCGGAACAAAAACTTTTTACAACTGGCGCTATCACGTACTATAACCCGGATCTGCCATTAAAGCTAAACTAACAAACTACAAAGTGGGTAGAAGAGTTATACCGAACGATCCGAGTCCTTCGGTCTTCAACAATCATCCCACGCTTTGTTGTGGCTGCTCCGATCTCCTGAATCTCCAGTCTCGTCGTCCAGGTGGTACCACGTCGACGGATCTTTAAACGGGCTCCCGCCTCTGAACCGAGGCAACTCGGTCGTCAAGTTTGCTAAAAGAGACGACCAAGATGAAGTAGAGAATGAGTAGAACACTTTGTCTCGTTACGTCCAAGACTATGGACGAACGGTTAATGAAGTTGCCTTTTGGATCGATACGAAATGAGCTATGAAAATATATATGGACTAAATCTTTCTTCTCATTTTTAACAACCCTTTCTTTTTCCTAAATCAATCATAATCTTAAGGGGAGGGGGCCGGCCATATATGTAGAGGGAGGGAGGTGAGGGTAGGAGCAAAGAGGTGACTATAAGTACTAAAACAAAAGCATGAGTCAAATGTAACACCTTGCATCACATTAATGCATACATTGAACCTTAAACCCTAGTCATCATAACATTAAATGACCAATTAATGAACAAAGCCACCTCACCATCCTAGTCACCATCTAGAACCTTCTAGAAGCACGACTCACCCTTATCAAGAAAAGATAAATCTGTCTTTAACCGAATGTTAAAAGACGGGCGATAGAAAACTGGAAACCGGTAACTTCCAAAAGCGATCCTGAAACGAATTTCATGATAACCCCGTATCAGTATAAATATACCCGCATTTGTATTACGACCGAATACAAATGCAACTGAGACAAAGATATTATATCTACACCGCATAATACTCGGATCCGGCATAAACTAAAGCCGACCAGTATTATCTGCCCGAAAAAAGACACGTGCGTAAACGCACGTGCATTTTCCGAACCCTGCCATAAACCCATACGGCCTCTACAACGTTTCGCCCGAACTTGGGAAAGTGTCTGTGGGGGACTCTAATGACTCATCAACACACTGGCACTGGGTTTATGGCAGAGGTACAAGCTGAGGCTAACAGTGACAATATGCATACAGTCCGGTCCGTTCGTCTATGAGTATCGCATATCTGCCTAGGGGGCTAGTAACGTCAGACCCCCAATAGCGGTATAAGTCGTGTCAGAGAGTGGCCCAGAACACCCTGATATACTACTGGAGTACCTACCAGTAAATCTCCTGACTCGGCCGAGGGCTTTGTGTAATGGCTCTCCCAGACATAGCGCGTTCTCACCCCCAATACCGGGAGAGACGAATCCCCTGCCGATCCGCTCACTTGCCTCCATGTGGCTCGGGACTGTACCCAACTAAAACCTGTTTGCACAACTCCTTTGAGCGTGGTAGGGTAGTAATCTAAGCACAGTGGGAACTCACAAGAGAGAAATGACGATCTCAGTTCGATGAACTAACCTGTACACATGTCACCAGGGAACTGCAATCTGATGATATGTATAATACCAACTAGCATGTTCCCGGCGAGTCCTGTCCGGTGTACTCATAACCTAATGAGCACCTGTATACATCTTAGTGATCCAACTGACACCAATGGCTTGTGAGATCGGCCATCGCCCCTCGTCGGGGTCTCGACTGTATACACTAGTCTACTCTGGAGTATCGATGCCCTGTCTCGAAACTCCCACGACTAGGGACATTTTAAGGATGTGCTTACATACCCCAGCTCCCACGTATATGATCGCCATCATACTGCTGGTAGTCAAGCAAGTATCCTATGGGCTCTATCATCATGCAATAGTAAACTAAAGAATGTATACGATGATAAAGACAAACCAGATAGCATACTATCATCTCGAGCAAGACTGTCATATCGCTATAGGTCCTGCCTCAATCATTGCAATCACGTACTTGCGATCCAATAATTGACTTTGAGGGCACTATCTCCAACATTCGCAATGGAATATCTTCTACCAAACCGAGGAACAAAAGATGTTTTGTTTCTCAGCATGCCACCTTTGTGAAAGGGAATTTCTTGTGAAGAAATTAGTGCTCATGAGGTAGAACTCGAAGGAATTCCAGCTATACAAACTGCAGCTGAAGATTTGGTAGAACCGAAGGATTCAATAGTTTCCAACGAACCTCAGCCTCTCCGCCGATCTAGTAGGGTTCCTCATCCACCTCAGAGATACTTCGGTTTCTCTATGATAGTGGGAGCGAGGATTGCATCATGAGATGATGACCCAACTAGTTTCAAGCTGGCCATCAGGAGTGGGACTATGTAAGAATGGCTGGATGCTTAGCGATCTGAGATGGAATCCTTATACACCAACAAAGTATGGATTTTGGTTGCTTTATCTGAAGGGTTAAATCCCCATCAGGAGCAAGTATATCTTGAGAAGATTACTTGGTGTACATGGAAAAGTTGAGACTTTCAAAGTTATGCTTAAGTCCATCCAGATCCTACTTGCCATGGCTACATACCATGACTACGATATCTGGCGGTTGGGTGTCATGACTGCTTTTCTAAATATTGATTTGGAAAGGAGCATCTATAAGTACACAGCCAGAGGGCTTCGTAGACATAGGGTGCAACGGAAACATGTGCAAATTGTTTTATATGATAAATCAAGCATCGCGGAGATGGAACGTCTGTTTTGATGTGGTAGTCAAAGAGTTTGACTTCATCAAAATGGTAGATGAACCATGTATATAAAAAAAGGTAGTAGAAAGTATGGTGGTGATCCTCGTAGAGTACGTGGATGACATACTCTTGATAGGGAAGGAGTTTCCTATGTTACACTCGGTCAATCTCCGCTTATCTCAAGGATTCTCCATATAGGATCAAGTGATACCTCCTAAATCCTGGGTTTTGGATCTATGAGATAGATCTAATTGGATGTTAGGATATTCACTAGTTGTAGTGAGATGGTATCAATCGATCCTGGGGAGAATCACTGGAAAGGTTCCAGGGTAGAGGGACGGTATGTTGGAAGAGTTCCAAGCTAGATACCATGACTTACTAGACGATTAAAGGCAAGATACATCGTTACCAAGGATGCTACCATAGAGGCAGTCTGGATATATAAGTTCATGAGATGAACTTCGTTCCTACCATTGTGTGACAATGGAGTTGTGGCTTATGCCAAGGAACCCCCGTCCCATCAGAAATCCAGATATAATTCTTAAACAGTATCACCTGATCACAAAGATGGTTGATCTCCAGGGAGATCGATGTTAGGAGAGTAGACACAGAGGACAACAGCGCGGATCCACTCACAAAGGCCTTTTTCCCAGTAGAGACTTTTATGGGATGGTTGAGTATGAGATACTTCAACCACAACTAATTGTTGGGTATGGGATACCACTGAAAGGTTCCTAGGCACCCTAGTGGGTTCTCACAAGGCATCGAACATGCCAAATTAAAATTTTTAGTGCCGAGAAACCCTAGACTACGGATCTTTAACTAGATGTTTAGGCGAAAAGAAAAGCTAGTTAACACTTAACTACATGGATACGGAAATACAACCTTTGTAGATCCGGATGTCCACCTCCACGGCTCCGCAACGATGTCTCCTCGCTGTCCAAGTCGAACTCCGGGCTCAAGCATCGGCTTCGTGGAAGAAACGAGTGAGCTAGGTCGCCGGCTTCGTGTCAAAGACGATCTACGTCGAGGCATCGCAAGTTCAAGCTCCGACTTCACAAAGTGATGAAAGTTGTGAAGAAAACACACTCTACAACTTGGCTAGAGGTAGAGGGTGAAGAAATAGGAGATGGGTTCACTTTAGATTTGGATTTTGCTCACTAGATCACAACTTGCCATTAAAGTAGCAAGCTTTCTCACTTTGAGAAGAAGAAGAAGATCATAGAATTCTTTTTCAAGTGTTAAGTAAAAAAATGAATAATAAAATCCATTCTTATCATCTTCTAACCATGGTCAAGTGTAGAGAATAGACCATGGTTAGTGGGAGTGGTTAGGGTTAAGCAAAATGACAAAATGGTTATCATTAGTCAAAGCTTCATGAAGCTTCAACAAGCTTCAAGACAAAATGAAACCATTTTGTATTACATAAATCCATTTAATAAATAATGAATGGATTAAATAAAAAGAAAATAAACCATAAACCCTAACCACTCTCATAACCATGGTTGCATTCTTTACACAAAACCAAAACTATATGCATCATCAAACATGATACATACAAGTGTACACAAAACATATCACATATACAATGTGCACATCAAGTGAGAAAAATCCGTTTAAAGTGAACCAATACTAGTTAATGCAAAGTAATATATCAAATATATAATTATACATTAAATCATTAAATCAACACTTGATTCAATGATCCGGTCATGTCGCACATAACCGACTAGTATTCAATGTATCGACTTATCGAATCGGTCTTCGATTCGATAACTAGGTTATATCATATACAACCAATCGAAACATTAATCGCGAGAATCAAATACGGTATCACATACACGCATTATTCTCGGTCCCGCACATATCTCATATGCACTCCTATTTCGTTTCGCTTGAACCAGGAAACCTCTGTGTAGGACTCTAAAGACTCGTCAATACGCCGGTAGCAGATGATGATCATATCAAGCACCCACAAGCCGCAAGCGGTCTGCTAAACGTAACGGCCACCCGGGTATTGAGCGATCAGAAGATCGACGAGCTAGCCCGCTCACACTCCTGCGAATCCGACCAGTAACACTTACCATACAGTCAAGTCTCTTTGTCTGATACGTCGCATATCAAGTCTAGGGGTGGTATACGTCAGACCCCAATAACCCGATAAGTCGTGCCGATGTGAGGCTCGTAACGGGTCGAGAAACTACTGGTAACACTTACCAGCAAATCTCTGATCAGCCCTGGCCAGGGACTTCCCTGTTACGGCCAATCGAGCACTGCGCAACATCAACTCCCAATACCGGGAGAGACGAAACCCCTCCTATCGCTCATTGCCTCCATGTGATTCGGGACTGTACCCAAAGACCACCGTTTTGCACGCCCTCATGGACGTGGTAAGGTGGAGATCAAAGCACAGTGGGAATCACACAAGACTCTATGACGATCTCGGGTCTACAGACTAATCTGTACAAGTGTCACCTGAGAACTGCCATCTGACGTGAGGTATTTTACCATCTGGGAGTTCTCGGCGAGTCCGTCCAGTGTACCCAGTCTCCACTGAGCACCCGTATACCATCTCTGATGTCAAACACCAATGGATATGGGATCATCCATCGCCCATCACATGGGTCGAGAAGCGTATACGCTAGTCTACTCTGGTAAATCGATGCCCCGTCTCGAGATACCCACGACTAGGGACCTTGAAGGATGTACTTATGGACTACCATGTTCCCACTAGTATGATCTGCATCATAGTCTAGGTAGTCAAGTACAAATCCTAAGGGCTTTACCAACATGTAACTATAAGACAGTATAAAGAGACTAGTGTACATGTTAAGATAAATAGCAACCAGATAGCATACTATCATGTCGAGCAAGAAAGTCATCTCTATATATGTCCAAGCATCCAATATAATATACATAATCTGTACAATACTGGCCTCTAGGGCATACATACAACTAACAATCTCCCACTTGCACTAGGGCCAGCTGCTGTAGTATCTCATACCGAGCATCCCGAAGAGTCTCTCAAACTGTATCTGGGGAATGGCCTTCGTGAGTGGATCCGCCGTGTTGTTCTTCGTGTCAACTCTCCTGACCTCGATCTCCCGGCGATCAACTATCTCCCGGATCAGGTGATACCGCCTCAGAATATGCCTGGATCGCTGATGGGACCTGGGTTCCTTGGCCAAAGCCACCGCTCCATTGTTATCGCAATACAAAGGTATTGGATGCTCAATGGATGGAACCACTCCAAGTTCAGTAATGAACTTCTTGATCCAAACAGCTTCTTTAGCAGCATCGTTGGCAGCGATGTATTCAGCCTCCATTGTCGAGTCTGCCACGGTTTCCTGCTTGGAACTCTTCCAGCTAACCGCCCCTCCATAAAGGGTAAAGACAAAGCCCGACTGCGACTTAGAGTCGTCCTTATTACTCTGGAAGCTGGAATCGGTAAAGGACTCCACTTGGAGTTCTCCGTTACCATACACCAAGAACATATCTCTAGTCCTTCGCAAGTACTTGAGAATGCTCTTCACAGCTGTCCAGTGACTCTCTCCAGGATCAGCTTGATACCTGCTCACTACACTTAGTGAGTATGCTACATCGGGTCTGGTACATAGCATCGCATACATGATAGAGCCTACTGCCGAAGCATAGGGTATCCCTTGCATGCGAGCTCTGTCCAAATCAGTCTTGGGAGACATCTCTTTGGACAGAGTGACTCCAGAGATCGTGGGCAAGTTCCTACGCTTGGACTCTTCCATACTAAACCTCTTTAGTATGGTGTCAATGTACCTGGATTGGGACAATCCCAAAATCCGTTTGGATCTATCTCTATAGATCCTGATTCCCAATATGCAGGAGGCATCACCAAGATCTTTCATTGAGAATCTTTGTGATAAGAAGAGCTTGACCGATTGCAGCATAGGAATATCATTTCCTATCAAGAGTATGTCGTCCACGTACAATACGAGGAAGACAACCTTACTCTCTGCCACCTTCTTGTAAATACAAGGTTCATCTGGATTTTTGACGAAATCAAACTCTTTGATAACGACGTCAAAGCAGATGTTCCAACTCCGCGATGCTTGCTTTAATCCATAAATGGATTTAAGCAGCTTGCACACCTTCCCGCTGCTCCCACTGTCTACGAAGCCCTCTGGCTGAGTCATGTACACGCACTCTTCTAAATCACCATTTAGAAAGGCGGTCTTAACATCCATTTGCCAGATTTCGTAGTCATGAAAGGAAGCAATGGCAAGCATGATTCGGATGGATTTAAGCATAGCCACTGGAGAAAAGGTCTCGTCATAGTCCACACCTGGTCTTTGACGAAAACCCTTTGCTACAAGTCTAGCTTTGAAAGTCTCCACTTTCCCATCTACACCAAGTTTCTTCTTAAAGATCCACTTGCTCCCAATGGGTTTTACCCCTTCAGGAGCAACTTCCAAAGTCCATACTTTGTTGGTGTACATGGAATCCATCTCGGACCGCATAGCATCCAGCCATTTCACTGAGTCCCCACTAGTGATGGCCTGCTCGAAGCTAGTTGGGTCATCATCCTCCATGATGCAATCCTCACTGCCACCATCAATGAGAAAACCGTAGTATCTCTCAGGTTGGCGAAGAACCCTACTAGATCGGCGGAGAGGCTGGGGTTCATCGGGAACTACTGAATCCTCTGGTTCCACTAAATCTTCAGTTTGAGTTTGTGTTGCTGGAATTTCTTCCAGTTCTACCTCATCGCCACTAATTTCTTTTGCAAGAAATTCCTTTTCCAAAAAGGTGGCATGTCGAGAAACAAACACTTTTTGTTCCTCTGTATGGTAGAAAAGATATCCATGTGAATGTTTTGGATATCCCACAAACTTGCATAGAACTGACCGTGCCTCGAGTTTGTCCGGATTTTGCCTTTTGACATAGGCCGGGCAACCCCATATCTTAACTCGTTTAAGACATGGTCTCTTCCCACTCCATATCTCATATGGTGTGGTAGGTACAGATTTAGATGGAACTTGATTCAATAGGTATGCTGCTGTCTCCAGCGCATGACCCCAGAAGGAAATAGGTAACTCAGCTGTACTCATCATTGAGCGCACCATATCTAATAGGGTGCGGTTTCTCCGTTCAGATACACCGTTGTGCTGTGGTGTATAAGGAGGAGTCAGCTGAGAGAGAATCCTATTCTCTTTTAGGAAGTCCAGGAATTCATTGCTCAAGTATTCACCTCCCCGATCTGATCGAAGGATTTTAATACTTTTTCCGGTTTGGTTCTCGACTTCTTGTTTATATTCTCTAAATTTCTCAAAAGCTTCTGATTTGTGTTTCATCAGGAACACATATCCGAATCTAGAGAGATCGTCAGTGAATGTAATGAAGTACGAAGAACCATCCCTGGCATGTGTAGACATGGGACCGCATACATCACTATGTATTAGTCCTAAGAGTTCGGTAACTCTTTCTCCGTGTCCCGTAAACGGAGTCTTGGTCATCTTGCCTTTGAGACATGACTGGCAAGTGTCATAAGATGAAAATTCAAACGGATTTAAATATCCATCTTTATGCAACTTAGCTAGTCGTGTCGCATTGATGTGACCTAGTCTACAATGCCACAAGAAGGATTCGTTGAGTTCAGAACTCTTCCTTTTGTGTGTGTTTGTTATGCTCAGGACTGTTGATTGGTTTAGAACATAAATGCCATTGCACAACGTGCCTGATCCAACCAACTTTTGGTCATGGAAAATGTTCATAACATTGTCCTGTAATACAAAATTATATCCCTCTTTACTTAATAAAGAAACCGATATAATGTTGCATATCAGGTTCGGCATGTAATAGCATTCGTTCAGAACCAATGTATTACCAGTTGGTAATACAAGGTGATATTCCCCGACAGTCTTGGCTGCAACAATTGCACCATTTCCAACTCTTATGTCTTTATCACCTTCTCCAAGTTCTCTACCTTTCCTTAGCCCATGTAACTGATTACATATATGGGATCCTGACCCGGTATCCAATACCCAGGACGTAGAGCAAATGGAGAAACAGTTCTCAGTAACGAACACACCCGAAGAAAATGCATCATCATGTACTTTCTTCATTCGGGTGGCATGGGAATCCTGGTATTCCCCTATATCCTGTTCATTCCTATAACTCTTACAGGAAAGAACGGAACCAACGTTCCCCAGCACAGTATAACATGCGGGTTCGGTCAATACATCCATTTTATTATCTTTATTAAGGCATGAAATGGTCGCTACCTGGAGAGAGAGAGAAGAAAACACTTTAGCGTAAGCTCGTGCAAGATCAGATTGGTTATTATCTTATCTAATCAGGATGGCTCCCACTGCTTTTTATCAAATCTTCCTCCAAACCCTAAAAGGATAGACTAGCCGGGATTAATTACACACTACAGGTTCGCCAATCTTTCAGCCAGGCCAGTGTCGGTACTTTGAGGGAGGTCCCCCGTGCTTTCGCACGAACCTAATTAATGTAAACCTCGTTTTCCCAGAGGCGTAACCTCGTTAACACCTTTCTAGACACCTACTTGATCGGCTAATTGTAATGTATAAAACTCTCCCAGGAGTAACTCTTACTCGCAGCGGGTATCGGGATCCAACTATCTCATAGAAGGTATGCAATCTCATTGCAAATTTCAACACTTGAAATTCCCGATAATATTTTGCCCCTAGTGTCCTATGACCTTGACAAAGGCCAACAAATCACAGGATGCTAGTCAAGTTCAACCCGTCATTTCTTGATTGAATCAAACCCACCCGCACGACCCTTGACAAAGGCCAACAAGGTCGTACGACTACCCTGAAACAATCTGCATCATATGCATAAACAGATAAGCACTATTCAGCTACCGCACACTACGCCTTGACAAAGGCCAACAAACGCAGCACGAATACTAAACAGTCTTTATCTGAAATGACGGAGGGCTACGCAGGTTTTCATAAAACCATGAGCGTAATGAACTTGATATCGTTGTAGAATCAAATGTAGTTTTGAAATGGAGTGATTTTGAGGCTTTTCTAGTTTTGCTAAAGGAGTCACTCCCGGTGAAGGGATCTCGGTCCTTTCCTCGTCGAATGAGGTGCGGGATATATCATATATATCACTGTGCAAAGCAAAAACGCAAAAGCAGTCAAAAGCAAACCGAGTGTGTAGCATCTGCCAGTTATTGCTAAAGGAGTCACTCCCGGTGAAGGGATCTCGGTCCTTTCCTCATCGAATAAGGTGCGGGGTATATCATATATACCACTATGCAAAGCAAGAACTGTAGCTACCTGTTTTATTTTAAAATCTGATTCTACAACATCATAGGTTTCTTTTCTTTCATTAATCACATTAATGAAGTCCCATCATTTAAACACCTAAACATCACAGATAGATATGACGTACACTTATGCCATCCGCATTCGCCTCGATGTCCCCTCGTGCACCGTTAGGTTAGGTAACTAACGACAGAGCAGGGCAGGGCTAGCGCGGGTGTAAAACATAAGTAACGTCTATATAATATATCATATATACTATATACTATATCCATCACAGAATCACAACACAAATATCGCAGCAGAATAAACATATGAAATATTGGATATACTAGGACGTCCGTGTTTTCAATACGAGCCAGTATAAAACACGGATTCCACGGTCGTGATGAATAGCCAATCCCACACCCCTAGACCCCTACGAGAGCGGCAAGCGACCCTGCCAATTCTAGGGTTAGGAGACCCGGACTCGACACCTCGAGTTGGTCTCCCACTGGACCCCAGAACCCGGTTACTTGTGCTCCCCTCCTTGGGTCTATCCTAGTGCAGAAAAGTAAATAATATACAAAGGGTGACATCTCCCGCATCCTGGAAGTGCCCCGAATAAAAGAATATTACATACAAGTTTTTACATGAATGAAAATGAAAAACACTCATCTCACATAAAAACCCCCGGCTATTCGAATACGACGATCCAATATAACATATCCAGCAACACATAACATCACATGTCATCAACGTAAGTAAGTATGCATACCCCAATTGTCGTTGACGTATAGCAACGAAACCGGCGATATGAACATACTACACTTACGGTCACAGAAAAGAAAGTGTAAAACTACAACAATTGGAATCCGCAACAACTTTAGACATCACATGCCTAACAGTTACAAACCCCGCATTTTAGTCTCATTATCGAAAACTCTTTTCAATATCATATGGGACTAAATTGCTAGATTTGTAACATTCATTTAGTTATCACATAACTGCTTGTGAATTCCAATTATTGTATCCAATTCCGGATAAATAGAATATATCAAACTTTCCGATCGAACATTCGAACACCCAAGTTTTCCCGACACCGATCAACACATGAAATAGGTTCAAAGACATTCACTTCATACCTCAGTACCAACGGTCCAGCCGTAGAAGGGTCAAGCCAACGCCTCACATGTGGCACGCCGTACTGCCCCAAACCCGAAGGTTCAAAGGGCAGTTCAAGACGGTCACATAATCGAGTTAAGGTTTGTATCTTCTAGAGGGACCATCGCGTTACTTGCACTACTTAGAACGTCTTTTAACCACACAATAATCCAACACTTGGATATTCCGGCAGGGGAAAACCTGGGTATTTATATCCGGTCGAACTCTTTAACATATTCTACAATTATCTGGAAAAACACTCAGACAAAATTTGATACCCCGATCGAAACATCGAAACCCCAAAACAACTGCAGAAAATTAAACTCTGAAATAAATGTTAAAAATTCCCAGAAAACTCAGCAGAATTTATCAGGAACTACTGTGCAAAAATCGAGGGGTGACGTCATCAATGCGCGGCGGAAGCGCCGCAGAAACCAGGTTTCTGCCGCTCTTCCGCCGCGGAATTTACTGTTCATGGGAAAAGTTTTGCGTCGTAATTCTTATATTTTCCTGCTGAATTTTTTAGCAATTTTTAATTTGGAAAAATCCCAGAATTTGGAAAAAGTCCATAGAGCTATTTCGGGTTCGGATTTTTGGTTCGATCGGGTTTCAAACGTCGTCGGGACTTCGCCTAAGGCTCTAGCTAGGCTCTGATACCAGTGAAAGGTTCCTAGGCACCCTAGTGGGTTCTCACAAGGCATCGAACATGCCAAATTAAAATTTTTAGTGCCGAGAAACCCTAGACTACGGATCTTTAACTAGATGTTTAGGCGAAAAGAAAAGCTAGTTAACACTTAACTACATGGATACGGAAATACAACCTTTGTAGATCCGGATGTCTACCTCCACGGCTCCGCAACGATGTCTCCTCGCTGTCCAAGTCGAACTCCGGGCTCAAGCATCGGCTTCGTGGAAGAAACGAGTGAGCTAGGTCGCCGGCTTCGTGTCAAAGACGATCTACGTCGAGGCATCGCAAGTTCAAGCTCCGACTTCACAAAGTGATGAAAGTTGTGAAGAAAACACACTCTACAACTTGGCTAGAGGTAGAGGGTGAAGAAATAGGAGATGGGTTCACTTTAGATTTGGATTTTGCTCACTAGATCACAACTTGCCATTAAAGTAGCAAGCTTTCTCACTTTGAGAAGAAGAAGAAGATCATAGAATTCTTTTTCAAGTGTTAAGTAAAAAAATGAATAATAAAATCCATTCTTATCATCTTCTAACCATGGTCAAGTGTAGAGAATAGACCATGGTTAGTGGGAGTGGTTAGGGTTAAGCAAAATGACAAAATGGTTATCATTAGTCAAAGCTTCATGAAGCTTCAACAAGCTTCAAGACAAAATGAAACCATTTTGTATTACATAAATCCATTTAATAAATAATGAATGGATTAAATAAAAAGAAAATAAACCATAAACCCTAACCACTCTCATAACCATGGTTGCATTCTTTACACAAAACCAAAACTATATGCATCATCAAACATGATACATACAAGTGTACACAAAACATATCACATATACAATGTGCACATCAAGTGAGAAAAATCCGTTTAAAGTGAACCAATACTAGTTAATGCAAAGTAATATATCAAATATATAATTATACATTAAATCATTAAATCAACACTTGATTCAATGATCCGGTCATGTCGCACATAACCGACTAGTATTCAATGTATCGACTTATCGAATCGGTCTTCGATTCGATAACTAGGTTATATCATATACAACCAATCGAAACATTAATCGCGAGAATCAAATACGGTATCACATACACGCATTATTCTCGGTCCCGCACATATCTCATATGCACTCCTATTTCGTTTCGCTTGAACCAGGAAACCTCTGTGTAGGACTCTAAAGACTCGTCAATACGCCGGTAGCAGATGATGATCATATCAAGCACCCACAAGCCGCAAGCGGTCTGCTAAACGTAACGGCCACCCGGGTATTGAGCGATCAGAAGATCGACGAGCTAGCCCGCTCACACTCCTGCGAATCCGACCAGTAACACTTACCATACAGTCAAGTCTCTTCGTCTGATACGTCGCATATCAAGTCTAGGGGTGGTATACGTCAGACCCCAATAACCCGATAAGTCGTGCCGATGTGAGGCTCGTAACGGGTCGAGAAACTACTGGTAACACTTACCAGCAAATCTCTGATCAGCCCTGGCCAGGGACTTCCCTGTTACGGCCAATCGAGCACTGCGCAACATCAACTCCCAATACCGGGAGAGACGAAACCCCTCCTATCGCTCATTGCCTCCATGTGATTCGGGACTGTACCCAAAGACCACCGTTTTGCACGCCCTCATGGACGTGGTAAGGTGGAGATCAAAGCACAGTGGGAATCACACAAGACTCTATGACGATCTCGGGTCTACAGACTAATCTGTACAAGTGTCACCTGAGAACTGCCATCTGACGTGAGGTATTTTACCATCTGGGAGTTCTCGGCGAGTCCGTCCAGTGTACCCAGTCTCCACTGAGCACCCGTATACCATCTCTGATGTCAAACACCAATGGATATGGGATCATCCATCGCCCATCACATGGGTCGAGAAGCGTATACGCTAGTCTACTCTGGTAAATCGATGCCCCGTCTCGAGATACCCACGACTAGGGACCTTGAAGGATGTACTTATGGACTACCATGTTCCCACTAGTATGATCTGCATCATAGTCTAGGTAGTCAAGTACAAATCCTAAGGGCTTTACCAACATGTAACTATAAGACAGTATAAAGAGACTAGTGTACATGTTAAGATAAATAGCAACCAGATAGCATACTATCATGTCGAGCAAGAAAGTCATCTCTATATATGTCCAAGCATCCAATATAATATACATAATCTGTACAATACTGGCCTCTAGGGCATACATACAACTAACAACCACAACACATGGCCCTAGTGCAAGTGGGAGATTGTTAGTTATATGTATGCCCTAGAGGCCATTACTGTACATACGATGTATATTGTAGTGGATGCTTGGACATATATAGGGAGGACTTTCTTACTCGACATGATAGTACGCTATCTGGTTGCTCTTTATCTTAACATGTACTCTGATTGTCTTTATGTTACATGTTGATAAAGCCCTTAGGATGAGTACTTGACTACCAGGACTATGATGCAGATCATACTAGTGGGGACAGAGTAGTTGCCAAGTACATCCTTCAAATGTTCATAGTCGTGGGAGTACGGAGACAGGGCATCGATACTCCAGAGTAGACTAGCGTATGCGCTTCTTGACCCATATGATGGGCGATGGATGATCCCATATCCATTGGTGTTTGACATCAGAGAAGGTATACGGGTGCTTAGTAGAGACTGGGTACACTGGACGGACTCGCCGAGAACTCCCAGATGGTATTATACCTCACGTCAAATGGCAGTTCTCCGGTGACACTGGTACAGGTTAGTCTGTAGACCCGAGATCGTCATAGAGTCTTTGGTGATTCCCACTATGCTTTGATTCCATCATACCACGTCCAAGAGGGCATGCAAAAAGGTGGCTTTTAGGTACAGTCCCGAATCACATGGGGGCAATGAGGGATAGGAGGGGATTCATCTCTCCTGGTATAGGGAGTTTATGTTGTGCTGTGTTCGATTGGCTATAACTGGAAATCCCTGGTCAGGGTTGCTGAGATTTACTGGTAAGTGTTATCAGTAGTTTCTCGAACTGTTATAGACCTCATATCAACACGACTTATCAAGCTACTGGGGTCTGACGTATACCACCCCTAGGCGAGATATGCGACATATCAGACGAAGTGACCGGACTGTACGGGAGGTTACTGATTGGATTCGCGGGAGAATGTACAGGCTTGCTTGTTGATCTTCTGATCGCTCAATACCTGGGTGGCTGTTACGTTTAGCTAACTGCTTGCAGCTTGTGGGTGTTGATATGATCATCACCTACTGCCGGTGTATTGACGATTCTTTAGAGTCCTACACAGAGGTTTCTTGGCTCAGGCAAAACGGAGTAAGAGCACATATATGATATGTGCGAGACCGAGAGCAATACGTGTATGTGATACCGTATTAGATTTTCGCGATATGAGATATCAGCCGGGTATATGTGATATAGCCGGATCATCGGATCAAGTGTTGATTCGATGAACTGATACAGATTATATTAGTCGGTTATTTGTGAAATAGCCGGATTATCGTATCAAGTGTTGATTCGATAATTTAATGTATAATTATATATTTGATATATTAAATTACATTAACTGATATAAGCTCACTAAAAGATTCTTTTTCTCACTCGGGTAATACATTGATATATATGCGATATATGTTAAATGTATTGATTTTTTTTGTTGCAATAAATATTATATATGTGATATATAATGTTGTAACATGATATGGTTATTAATGCAACATGTTTAGTGGAGATAAAACATGATTAGGGTTTGATTTGGGTTAAGCTTTTCTAGAAGTTTCTAGAAGCTTTGCTTTTTGTTTTTGCAAAGATATTTTACAAGATATTTCCTTAACCCAACCCAACCCTTTAACCATAGTTGTTTCTCTACATGAGTTAAGTCTTCTCACCTAAACCATGGTTGCATTTCTAACCTCATACTTCTTTCATTATTCATCACAAAAGGATGAGATCTTCTTCTTCCTTCTTCTTCTTTAATGAAAAAGCTTTCTAACTTTTTCATAAGTGATGATTTTGAGTGAGATTAAGAAAACAAATGAGAGCTAAAATCCCACCTCATCATCCTAATCTATCCTAGCCATTTAGATTAGGGTGTTCACTTCATTTAGTGAGTGAGAGCTTGTGTTAATGAAACTTCAAGGTAGATCATCTTTGTTATCGAAGATCGGAAGCAAGCTTGCATCTTTCTCTTCGTGGATCCTCTCTAGAGTCCAGAAACTCGATGATCGCAGCGAAAGGACCTCAACACAGAGCTTTAGAAGTGAAGGACCGGACTACAAAGGTTGTAATCCCAAACTCTTAGATGTTAAAGTGTTTAACATGCTTTGTTTCGCCTAATCTCTAGTTTAAAGATCTTGGTTAGGGTTGTTCGGCACGTCTAAATTTTAAATCGGGCATGGTTGATGCCTTATAGACCCTTATGAGAGTGCCTAGTAACCTACAAGCAATTACCGATGAAGATGTGTGTGAGCCGGTAAGCGAGTGTACATGGAGCATACGCATCATCGGTAATGGTGTTGGTGTCCTAACAACAGGTTTCATCATTTCTAACGAAAATACATATAAGCATGCAATGCAATACGAGCAGCAGAATAAATGGTAAATGAATAATAATGCAGAAATAAAGAAATATACATTCCTATATATGAGTCATACAGTTTTTGGTATCTGAAATTGCACGAATCGTGGTGTTTAGAAAATAGGGCTACGGTGTTTTTATGAAAAGTACATCCTTTGAAATATCCGTAGTATCCCTTGGCCTGTCTTTGAAATACTCACGATTCGTTAGTTTTTGAAATAGGTATGACTTGAGTCTAGTCTAACATCTACAAGTAACCTACATGACTAGACTAACAGACTAATCGAAAGGGTAAGGAAAACCACCTAAGTCTGAGTCGATACATATAAATATAATAGTCGGTGATCCCGCCTCAATAGTATCACATACGATACAATATATAACATGACATCCTCGAGTCAAGAGTGCGGATCTAACTTCAATATAAAGCTTGTACGGTAAATCCATCGTATGGCATCCCAATCTGGGTTCGGGTCGAATCTCACATTTATCTCATCATTTATCTGGTATCCTTATCATCATATCTCATGAGCTGGGGGTACTGATCTAAGTCTAGTACAAACCGATACCATCTGTATATATATGCGTGTATGAAAACACACGCCTAAAGGCCCGCTAAAATCTCATGTCGTATCTCACAATACGAAACAAAACATATCACCGATCTCATGGCACAATGCCCAATCTCATCGACTTATCTCCAAATATCATATACTATCCTCATCATCCATGTATATGTATACATATCTATATATACATAGTCCCATACCTATGTGTGTGTGTATATATATATACACATTCCCATGAACGCACAAGTAAAACAATGTAAACATGTATGTGTGTGCGTATGGGTGTAAACCTTATTCTAAGGTCCGCGAGTAAACTAACTAATGATGCTATCATACAATTATACTAAAATTATCCATGACTCCCAAAGTCCATCTAGATAATCAAAATCTCAAAATAAACATGTAAATATTTCCATATAATATGTACCATACACTACACTAAGAACTGTGGGAGTGCTATATGTCATTCACCCGACTTCCCCCGTAGATATAATCTACTCACTTTGATCTTCGCTTGCCGAAGTCGATGACGCCACGCTCATCCTCGTCGTCTCGAAATCTACGCGGGAGTACCTACAATTTCCAATGCGTCATATAGTATCAAGAATCGGACATGAAAACCAAAACGACATGCGAATCGCTTATAGGTTAAAACCTATAGCCTACGCCTGCAAAACCATCAAACTACCCCCGTCGCTGATGGACAAATATCAGACGACGGAACACAAAAATAAATACCAAATCCCAAATTAAAACGAAGCCGCAAAACAATGCAGCAACTCAAGAAAATGGTCCCAGATTTTACCCTAGGTCAAATCTGTAAGTCCATATTGCGACCCCCGGTTCTTACGGGGAGGCGGAAACGGTATAAAATCAAAATTTTTATCGCAAGAGGCAACATGGACTAACTTATGGTCGGGATCGTTACCTAAACTAAAACTAGCAAACTAAGCTAAAGATGTTTAGCTACTCGGATGAAGATGGTTATACCTAAACTTGAACTCCTTCTCTTCAAGCTCCGGTGGTGGTCCGATGGCTCCTTCTCGTCGTCTCCGTACGCCGAAGATAGATCCACTTGAAAGCTCCAACCTTTAGCTCCTTCTTCGGTCTTTGAAGAAACTAGTTCACTTGGTTTGCTAAACCTAGTGAACTAGAATGAGTAGAGAGGAAATAGAATGGGATTTTATCTATGGTTCTTGATTCTCAACTCATGAGACAAGAGAACCATAGATCAAGAGAGGGAGCAAGAGGTTGAGGGTGAGAGCAAGGGGAGAGCTCAAGAACAAGAGAGAGAATGAGCAAGAAAGAATGAGGCTCTCTTTTCTCTCTCACCCTCTCATAATCCAAAGTGATCATAACTCATCATATCAAAAAAGTCTTTTGGTGATGGTTAGAAGCAACCATAAGGTTATCATATCATGCACTCATTTTACTCAAAAAGCAAGCAAGAAAAAAGTCTTTGGCATGAAATGATAACCATGGTTATCATGATGGTCAACTAGTCAAGCCTAGTCAACCGGTCAACAAGTCAACAAAAGTCAACAAGTCACCAAAGTCAACAAGTCAACAAAAGTCAACAAGTCAACAACCATATCACCATAATACTTAATTAATATAATAGTTAATCACATATCATATTCTCATTAGGGTTGAGCAAAAAGTCAAAAGTCAACGGTCAACTGTCAACAACCCTAATGAGAATCCACTACCTCTGCCTCCCTGTCAACTGTGCATACACACCCGCATCCGCGTTCCGAGGAACACGAATGCAAACTGGATAAATCCAATCCCATAAGGTACACTAGGATCTGGCTTAAACCAAAGCCCGCTAGTGTAAACTGTCCGGACACTGTACGTGCACAAGTGCACGGATGTGACCGAACCCTGTCGCAAAACCATGCGACCTGTCGCAATACCATGCGACCTCTACTCTTTTGCCTAAAGGCGAAAAGCTTTCTGTGTGGGACTCTAAAGACTCGACACTACGCTGGCAGTGGGTTTAACCACAGACCGCAAGCGGCACTAGCTGTGCGTAACGGTCCCCAGGTAATGCCGACAAGAAGACCGACGAGGCGAAACCCATCTGAACTCCTACTGAGCCTGAGTGTGACATTCTCCGTACAGTCCGGTCTGTTCGTCTGATACATCGCATGGCGGGCCTAGGGGGCGGTAAACGTCAGTCCCCCAATAGCGGTACAAGTCGTGCCGGAGTGAAGCCCAATACACCCTGAGATAACACTGGAAACCTACCAGTATATCTCGTTTGCCCTGGCCAGGGACTACTCGTGTAATGGCTCTCCTAGACACAGCGCGATGTCAACCCCCAATACCGGGAGAGACGAATCCTGTCTAACCGTCACTGCCTCCAAGTGCTTCGGGACTGCACCCAACCACCACCTGTTTGCACGACTCCTTTGAGCCGTGGTAGGGTAGTGATCAAAGTACAGTGGGAACACACTCGAGGCGGAGTGACAGTGTCAAGTCAGCGGACTAAGCTGTACTCATGTCACCTGGGAACTGATAACTGACGATAGGTATAATACCAACTAGTCAGTTCCCGACGAGTCCTGTCCAGTGTACCCGTAACCTAACGAGCACCCGCATACTATCTCAAGTACGACGTACTGACGGCTGTGGGACAGACCGTCTCCCACACTGGGATGAGAAGCGCATGCGCTGGTCTACTCCGGAGTATCGATGCCCTGTCTCGATAGTCCTACGACCAGGGACCTGAATAAGGATGTGCTTATAGATTACCCAGCCCCCACTAGTGTGACTGCCATCACAACGCTGGTAATCAAGCAAAGATCCTAAGGGCTCCACTAATGCGTATAAGTGATATACTGAAATAAACACAAGTACACATTGAAGTAGAAACAAACCAAGTAGCATACTACTATTTTGAGCAAGATTGTATATACAAGGTGAATATCCCAAGCATCCATTAAGTAATATACAAACTAGTATGATACAGTAATGGCCTCTAGGGCATATACACTAACAATCTCCCACTTGCACTAAGGCCATGTACTGGCGTATCGAAGACCTATCATCTCGATCAGCCGCTCGAACTGAGTCTGGGGCAGGGCCTTGGTGAATGGATCAGCAGTGTTATCTTCTGAGGCGACTCTCCGAACCTCGATCTCCTGGCGATCTACGATCTCCCTGATCAGGTGATACCGCCTTAAGATGTGCCTGGATCTCTGATGGGACCTGGGTTCCTTCGCTAATGCTATAGCCCCGTTGTTGTCGCAATACAGAGGTATTGGATCAACAATGGACGGAACCACCTGAAGTTCTTTCAAGAAATTCCTCATCCAGACAGCTTCTTTTGCGGCATCAGATGCAGCGATATATTCCGCTTCCATCGTCGAGTCTGCAACGGTTTCCTGTTTGGAACTCTTCCAACACACCGCCCCTCCATTGAGGGTAAAGACAAAACCCGACATGGACTTGGAATCATCCTTGTCACTCTGGAAGCTGGAGTCAGCAAAGGCCTCGATCTGGAGGTCCTTTCCGCCATACACCAAGAACATCTCCTTAGTCCTCCTCAGGTACTTGAGAATGTTCTTTACCGCTATCCAATGTTTCTCCCCAGGGTTTGACTGATACCGGCTTACTACACTCAGTGCATAAGCTACATCCGGTCTGGTACACAACATCGCATACATTATAGAGCCTACCGCAGAAGCGTAGGGTATAATAGACATGCGATCCCTCTCCAAATCAGTCTTGGGAGACATCTCTTTAGAGAGGGTGATCCCGTGACAAGCCGGTAGGTTACCGCGCTTGGAATCTTCCATACTGAATCTTTTCAGTACGGTGTCGATGTACCTGGACTGAGAAAGTCCCAATATCCTCTTGGATCTATCACGATGGATCCGGATCCCCAGGATGTATGAGGCATCACCCAGGTCTTTCATGGAGAACCTTTGTGACAAGAACCCCTTGACAGATTGTAGCATAGGAATATCATTTCCTATTAAGAGAATGTCATCCACGTATAAAACGAGGAATACTACAGTTCTCGCTACAAATCTACTATAGATGCATGGTTCATCTGGATTTTTGATAAAGCCAAATTCTTTGACCGTCTCATCAAAGCAGATGTTCCAACTCCGCGATGCCTGCTTTAGTCCATAGATGGACTTAAGCAACTTGCATACCTTTCCGCTGCTCCCACTCTGAATGAAACCCTCTGGCTGGTCCATATAGACACACTCCTCTAAATTTCCATTTAGAAAAGCTGTCTTTACGTCCATTTGCCAGATCTCATAATCGTGGAAGGCAGCAATGGCAAGAAGGATCCGAATGGATTTCAGCATGGCTACTGGAGAAAAGGTTTCGTCGTAGTCCAAGCCAGGTCTTTGACGAAAACCCTTTGCTACCAGCCTAGCTTTATAGGTCTCAACCTGTCCATCTACACCAATCTTCCTTTTGAAGATCCACTTGCATCCTACGGGTTTTACCCCGTCTGGAGCAATGTCCAACGTCCATACCTTGTTGGTGTACATGGACTCCATTTCGGTCCGCATTGCATCCAGCCATTTCACTGAGTCAATGCTCTGAACGGCCTGCTGGAAGCTAGTAGGCTCATCATAATCTATGATGCAATCCTCTCTATCCCCGTCTATGAGAAAACCGTAGTATCTCTCAGGCGGATGAGACTGCCTACTACTTCTGCGGAGCGGCGTAGGAATGTCCTGTTCTTCCGAACCTTCTGGTTCCACTAAACTTTCAGTAACAGTCCGTGGTTCTGGAATTTCTTCCAGTTCTACTGTGCTCCCACTTATCTGGTTTTCCAAAAACTCAGTTTCCAAGAAGTAGGCATGACGAGAAACAAGAACTTTTTGTTCCTCTTCACAGTAGAAGAAATATCCTTTTGAGTTCTTTGGATACCCCACAAACTTGCACTGTACTGAGCGTGCCTCGAGCTTGTCCGCATGCTGCTTTTTGACAAAAGCCGGACATCCCCATGTCTTAATGTGCTTAAGATAGGGTCTCTTCCCACACCACATTTCATATGGTGTGGAAGGCACAGTCTTAGTCGGAACTCGGTTCAAAAGGTACGCTGCTGATTCTAGCGCATACCCCCAGAATGATCGCGGTAACTCAGCATTACCCATCATGGACCGCACCATATCCAATAGGGTGCGGTTCCGTCTCTCCGATACACCGTTATGTTGCGGGGTGTATGGAGGAGTAAGCTGAGAGAGAATTCCGTTCTCTTTTAAATAGTCCAGGAACTCGGCACTTAAGTATTCTCCACCTCGATCCGATCTTAGAATCTTAATACTTTTGCCGGTCTGTTTCTCTACTTCATTCTTATACTCCTGGAATTTTCCAAAGGCCTCGGACTTATGTTTCATCAAGAAGACATAACCGTACCTTGAGAAGTCATCCGTAAAAGTAATGAAGTAAGAATGTCCGCTTCGGGCATGTGTAGACATTGGACCGCACACGTCACTGTGTACGAGTCCCAAGAGCTCGCTCGCTCTTACTCCATGTCCAGTAAACGGAGTCTTTGTCATCTTTCCTTTGAGACAAGATTGACAAGTGGCATACGATTGATATTCGAACGCATTCAAATATCCTTCTGTATGTAACTTAGTCAACCTTCTCTCATTGATGTGACCCAATCTACAATGCCATAAGAAAGTCTGATTTATTTCCGGAGACTTTCTTTTGTGTGTATTCTGGACGTTGAAAATTTGTGGTTGGTTTAACACGTATATACCATTACTCAATGTACCTGACCCAATCAAAACTTGATTAAGGTGAATGTTTACAACATTACTTACAAACGCAAATTCATAACCTTCTTTAGAAACTAAAGATACAGAAATGATATTACAAGTTGCGTTGGGTACAAAAAAGCAATTACGCAAAACCAAAACATGTCCATCTGACATTCCCAGGTGATAGTCCCCCACGGCTTTAGCATCCATGCTAGCTCCGTTCGCAACTTTGAGGGTCATGTCACCTGCCTTCAAAACCCTACGGTTTCTCAACGCCTGCAAAGAATTACAGATATGAGATCCTGATCCGGTATCCAATACCCAGGAAGTAGAGTTTATTGAAAGACAATTTTCAATAACATACACACCTGAAGCTGAAGCTGCAACCTGCTTCAATTCCTGTGTTCTGGCCTTCCAGGCCCTGCAATCATTCTTCCAGTGTCCTTTCTTATGACAATAGAAGCATTCTTCCTTATCCACAAGCTTCCCCGCTATCTTTGTTGCTTTGCCTTTTCCCTTCGTATCCACTTTACCAACACCGCCCCTTGGTTTGGCGGGGGCCTTCTTCTTCTTTCCCTTGGCTTTCGCCTTGGACCTAGAAGAAGATGATCCTCCTACAAACAAAGTGGATGTTTCCCTACCTTTCTGTAGGGTGCCCTCTGCGCTCCTCAGCATGTTGAGGAGCTCTGATAGTTCAACCTCTTTTTCTTGTAGGTTGAAGTTCAGTATAAACTGGGCGTAAGTGGAAGGAAGGGACTGGAGAACTATATCCGTATATAGCTCACTCTCCAATGTGATCCCTAGGTCAGCGAGCTCCTCAATGAAGCCGATCATCTTTAGCACATGCTCGGCTACTGATGATCCGACGGCCATTCTTGTCGAAAATAACTTTTTCGACGCTTCGTATCTTGCGATACGTGATTGCTCTCCATACAGTTCTTTTGTATGGAGCAATATGGACTCCATGTCCATATTCTCATGCCTCCTCTGATGTTCGTTGTCCATCGAGGCAAGCAGGAGGCACTTGGCCTTTGCGCTATCAATCTCCCAAGTCTTGCGGATTTCCTTATCCGCGACGCTGGAAGTTGGACCAGGGACAGGGGGAGCTTTGGTGGTAAGAAGATACCCCAGCTTGTCATAAGTGATTGCTATCGTGACATTCCTGAGCCAATCTTTGTAGTTTGGCCCTGTCAGTTTGTTTTTATCTAGGAGTAACTTAAGTCCAGTCATGTTGATTGGTCGCTGCAATTAGGAGAGAGAAGAAGAAACACTCAGCATGATGCTCTTGCAAGTTTAGAGTGGTTTTTAGTTTGTCTAAACAGGATGGCTCCCACTGTTTCTCGAATCCCTCCTCAAACCATAAAGGAAGAATTAGTCAGGATCAATCCCACCGTACAATACTTGCTTAACCGTTCAGCCAGGCCGGTGTCGGTACTTCGAGGGAGGTTTTCCAACGCTTTCGCGAAGTTCCTTAATTAGAGAACCTCTTTTCCCTGGGGGCGTAGCCCCGCTAACACCTTTCTAGGCACCTACTAGGTTTATAGCATTGATCGTTAAGTGAGAAATTTCCCGAGGAGTAGCATATACTCACAGTAGGATCGGGATCCAAATATCATCGCGTGACGAAACTGAAGGAATCCTACCAGAATCATCACACTCCAAATGGTATGCAAATCTAGCAAGTTTCAGTACTTATGAAACTCCCGATGTGGATTTTTGCCCCATGCTCTTATGACCTTGACTTTGGCCAACAAATCATAAGTCACATGTCAAGTTCTGCCCGTCGTTCTCCAGGTTAATTTGAATCCACCCGCACCTACCCTTGACTTTGGCCAACAAGGCAGTACGACTGTTCCAAACCAACGCATCTATCTATGCTGCACATGAATACCCAATAGCTACCAATCACTGTGCCTTGACTTTGGCCAACAAACACAGCTTGAATACTATTGACTATTCATGTGAAACGACGGAGGGCTACGGATGGTTTTGGCGAAACCGTGAACGTAGTGAACTTGATTTAATCGATGGAACGAGATAGCTTTTAGAAGGAGTGGCTCAAGCTCCGCATTTAAAAGTTATTTTGAAAAGAACCGAGTGGTTTTTCGAAAGTGTTCCAACGACTTTAACTTGGTTTATTATCTTGCATTAGTTCTTTTAATGCGTGATATTCTTGCATTAGTACTTTTAATGCGTCCCATCATTTAACCCTACCATTGCAGAAAACAACCAAAATATGACGTACGCTTATGCCATTCGCATTCGCCACTGGGCCCCGTCATTACCCGTTAGGTTACTTAACTAACGACAGAGCGGGGGCTGGGCTAGCGCGTCTGTAAAACATAAGCAACGCCTAAATAGTAAGCAATGATAAACATTTCAGATCACAGATAAATACATTGGATATACTAGTAATCTGTAATTTGTACGAGCCTGTAACAAAAACAGATAACACGGTCGCGGTGAATAGCCAAAACCCCACCCAAGACCCCTACGGGTACGGCAAACTACCCGCCAAGTACCCGAAGCGTAGCAACCTCCCTCATCTCCATGAGTAGGCCACTCGACACTTCGGCATACCCGGTAGTTTGTGCACCCCTCCACGGGTCTATCCTAGGAGCAAAAACAGTAAAAAGAAATTATACAATGACGGCTACAACCCCGACCCGGTTGTGCGGCCAAACAAATAATTATTACATCAATTTACAAATTTACATGAATTGCAAGAAAAGTAAACTCTCGTCTCACAACCCCCGGCTATTCACCCGCGACAATCCAACATATTTATATACACATTCCAGCACATTACAGATCATGTATAACCCCGACTAATCGACTTATAGCGATTAGCCGACGTTCAATACATGCAAACATCACAGATATAACCATCATAGTCAAAGTGCAATGAAGTTCGGAAAAAATACGGAATTATAGGACCCCAAAAGGAAATTTCTTTTCTGTAAAATCTGGGCACATATAATATATCTCAAAAATCCCAAAACCAACACAGACACACACTGCACGAAAAACGACGCACTAAAGACAACAAACCGCGGCGCTTCAGCGGCGGCCAAGAAGGGTCACGCGGCGGAAGCGCGGCGGTTTAGACGAATTGGTGAATCGTTTTTCATGGGTGTTCTAACAAAACCCTGAGACGAATTTAGGAGTATGAAGTTTTTCATTTTGACCAGAAAAAATTTCAACAGAAACTCAGTTTTTGTAGTTTTCCGGTTTTGTGATTTTTTTCGGTTCCGAACTTCGTTACACTTTACTACCTAGCTAGTTTAAGTTTAGTTAGGCTCTGATACCACTGTAAGTCCATATTGCGACCCCCGGTTCTTACGGGGAGGCGGAAACGGTATAAAATCAAAATTTTTATCGCAAGAGGCAACATGGACTAACTTATGGTCGGGATCGTTACCTAAACTAAAACTAGCAAACTAAGCTAAAGATGTTTAGCTACTCGGATGAAGATGGTTATACCTAAACTTGAACTCCTTCTCTTCAAGCTCCGGTGGTGGTCCGATGGCTCCTTCTCGTCGTCTCCGTACGCCGAAGATAGATCCACTTGAAAGCTCCAACCTTTAGCTCCTTCTTCGGTCTTTGAAGAAACTAGTTCACTTGGTTTGCTAAACCTAGTGAACTAGAATGAGTAGAGAGGAAATAGAATGGGATTTTATCTATGGTTCTTGATTCTCAACTCATGAGACAAGAGAACCATAGATCAAGAGAGGGAGCAAGAGGTTGAGGGTGAGAGCAAGGGGAGAGCTCAAGAACAAGAGAGAGAATGAGCAAGAAAGAATGAGGCTCTCTTTTCTCTCTCACCCTCTCATAATCCAAAGTGATCATAACTCATCATATCAAAAAAGTCTTTTGGTGATGGTTAGAAGCAACCATAAGGTTATCATATCATGCACTCATTTTACTCAAAAAGCAAGCAAGAAAAAAGTCTTTGGCATGAAATGATAACCATGGTTATCATGATGGTCAACTAGTCAAGCCTAGTCAACCGGTCAACAAGTCAACAAAAGTCAACAAGTCACCAAAGTCAACAAGTCAACAAAAGTCAACAAGTCAACAACCATATCACCATAATACTTAATTAATATAATAGTTAATCACATATCATATTCTCATTAGGGTTGAGCAAAAAGTCAAAAGTCAACGGTCAACTGTCAACAACCCTAATGAGAATCCACTACCTCTGCCTCCCTGTCAACTGTGCATACACACCCGCATCCGCGTTCCGAGGAACACGAATGCAAACTGGATAAATCCAATCCCATAAGGTACACTAGGATCTGGCTTAAACCAAAGCCCGCTAGTGTAAACTGTCCGGACACTGTACGTGCACAAGTGCACGGATGTGACCGAACCCTGTCGCAAAACCATGCGACCTGTCGCAATACCATGCGACCTCTACTCTTTTGCCTAAAGGCGAAAAGCTTTCTGTGTGGGACTCTAAAGACTCGACACTACGCTGGCAGTGGGTTTAACCACAGACCGCAAGCGGCACTAGCTGTGCGTAACGGTCCCCAGGTAATGCCGACAAGAAGACCGACGAGGCGAAACCCATCTGAACTCCTACTGAGCCTGAGTGTGACATTCTCCGTACAGTCCGGTCTGTTCGTCTGATACATCGCATGGCGGGCCTAGGGGGCGGTAAACGTCAGTCCCCCAATAGCGGTACAAGTCGTGCCGGAGTGAAGCCCAATACACCCTGAGATAACACTGGAAACCTACCAGTATATCTCGTTTGCCCTGGCCAGGGACTACTCGTGTAATGGCTCTCCTAGACACAGCGCGATGTCAACCCCCAATACCGGGAGAGACGAATCCTGTCTAACCGTCACTGCCTCCAAGTGCTTCGGGACTGCACCCAACCACCACCTGTTTGCACGACTCCTTTGAGCCGTGGTAGGGTAGTGATCAAAGTACAGTGGGAACACACTCGAGGCGGAGTGACAGTGTCAAGTCAGCGGACTAAGCTGTACTCATGTCACCTGGGAACTGATAACTGACGATAGGTATAATACCAACTAGTCAGTTCCCGACGAGTCCTGTCCAGTGTACCCGTAACCTAACGAGCACCCGCATACTATCTCAAGTACGACGTACTGACGGCTGTGGGACAGACCGTCTCCCACACTGGGATGAGAAGCGCATGCGCTGGTCTACTCCGGAGTATCGATGCCCTGTCTCGATAGTCCTGCGACCAGGGACCTGAATAAGGATGTGCTTATAGATTACCCAGCCCCCACTAGTGTGACTGCCATCACAACGCTGGTAATCAAGCAAAGATCCTAAGGGCTCCACTAATGCGTATAAGTGATATACTGAAATAAACACAAGTACACATTGAAGTAGAAACAAACCAAGTAGCATACTACTATTTTGAGCAAGATTGTATATACAAGGTGAATATCCCAAGCATCCATTAAGTAATATACAAACTAGTATGATACAGTAATGGCCTCTAGGGCATATACACTAACAAAATCAGCCAATTTTGCATATGTGGAGGGTCTAGATTACAGATACTGGAGCCATGAAACAAACACGAGCCCACAAGTCCCTAGTCTGGCCGCAATTGCGGCCAGAATGAATATAACTGCGGCCAAAAGGTGGAGGTGGGGTCTCGGGTCTTCAGGGTAGTATCTAGGTCATATGCACTACTCACTGTGTTTGCTAAAAAAATTTCCAGGTCCCCGAGTGTTAGCAGATTTCAATTTCCCTACACAAATTCTACAAAATACGATATCAGGGATTTCTGAGTTCGGTAATTGGGGTTCTAGTCTCTGGTTTAGGTCTGTAATCAATCCCCACAGGGGTTGAAGTCCCTAACTACACCTCAATTGCACCATTGGAATCAATAATTTCTCAAACCCTAACTTAAAATTTTCAAAGTTCACTAAACGACACTAAATGGATTCTAAACTAATATAGGTGCTAAAGTGAATGAAAAACTATACAAATGGTGAAGGGATTACCTCATTTTGCAACTCAAGAATTTTCTTGAGTTGCCCCATGTGTCCAAAATCCTTGCTTTCTTGGTCCAAAATGTAGCTAGAGGGCTTGTGCGCATTTTTAATGAAGTGGGGATGGAGGTTTAATGTGTTTTTGGTGATGAAGTAGGGTGTTTGAGGAGGGAGGAGGTGGAGGGCAGCAGCAGCCATGGAGGAAGATAGAGGAGAGAATGATGAAGATGGTGAGATGAGAGAATGGCCAAATCAAAGTTAACCCCTCACCTCTCTCTCTCATGCCCATGCTTTATTGTTTATTCCTATTTTCTTTTCTTTTCTTTTCTCTTTTATTTTAAAAACCCAAGTCATGCATGATAAAAAAAAAGAAGAGACCATGTAGGAAAATGTAACAAGTGTAAAATTGATATGGTGCATGTTATGTACACAAAACCGGATTAAAACACGATTAGCGATATTTAATCGCGATTAGCATAAAAATTGTGAATAATAAATTATAAAAATCTATAATTTGCCTAGATAACATAAAAGCACTCTCATTTCAGTAATTTCTATAATTTTCCAAATTTCTCCTAATTTATCGGTATTTTATTACACCGAAATATTAAAATATTCATTATATTTATTATTTAATAATAAAAATTCCCAAAAATAATATTTTATTTTTCTGAAATGTTATAGCCTTCCCCCTTAAAGAAATTCGGTCCCCGAATTTAAATTTCAACCCCTCAAATACTAAAACATTTCAGTAAAATATCCAAGTCGTCGGGGCTCTGAAATCATAAATACATAAAAACACATCGTAGCGCAATGCATGCGTATGAAAAATTGGTATATAAACCAAAATCAAAACTCCTTCAAGCATTCTGCAATCATCGGAGTTATGGCGAAGACACCAATATCAAAGCCCAAAACGAAAACCGACATGATATACACGTACATAGAACGCGTCGATGTAAACCCGTCAAAACATCTGAAAGAAATGCATGCCGAACTCTTTTCAAATCGGTGTGCTATATGTGTATCACTGCACAGTGGCGGACGTTTATTGTAAGAAAATGACTATATGTATGTATGTATGTAACGTTTTGAAAATCGTTTCGGTGAAATTTCGGAAAATCGGTAAAATAAGAGGTTTTCTGTAAAAAAAAGTCAAAATACAAATATCTTTATTATAAAATTAAATATACATATTCTAGCTATGTAATTGCTAGTATTTGGTGTTTATTGAGCCACCGGTAAAATTTCTAATTTTCTGAAAAATTTTCCGAAAATAATTATTTTAATATTATTTTAAGCCGTCACTAATACATTTAATTAGGGAAAATTACAAATTGGAATGGGTTGAAAAAAATTTTGTGCATCATAAAAAATTAAACAAAATTTTATTATGTTGTTTCTGAAATGAAATTAAGCTGTCAAATAGCCTTAGAAAATATTGAAGAAAAAGGCTTAAATGGTGAAAAATAGCTAAATAGAATTGGGGTATGGTTGCGTGTTACTTGATATTCCTCATACACACATACACACCCTCACCCTCTCACCTGATAAGGCTGAATTCAGCAGCCCCCCTCATTTCCCCACTTGTTTTTGCAAATATAAGACTAAAGAAAAGAAAAGAAAATGAAAACAATAAGAAATGAGAATGGTGTTGACTTGTGATATTGGTCTTTGACTTATCCAATTACTTTCCCCACCTCACTCTCTCTCCTCTCCCCTAAATTCTGGCCGAGCTCCCTCCTATCCCGCAACAACAGCCTCCTCTTTCTTTTCCCCTCATTTCTCTTGAAAAAAAATTCATCAAAACTGCCTCAAAATCCATCAAAAAAATCCCAAAATCCAAATCCAACTCTTACCCATTTTAGTTTAGCCTATCATGCATGGATTGTGGTGAAAAGAGAGAAAATTGGAGGCCAAGATTTTCATGCTAGATCCCTAATCTTGTGAGGTATAAATCTTGACCTTTGGTTAAATTGTTGTTTGAATACTTTAAATCAAGCATAATTAGTTAATAATTTGGGTTTAATTGAATGGTTGGAAAATCTAGTAAGGGTTTATGAAATTCAAGTTAGGGTTTTTATTATGTAATTATGGTTTGAAATGTAATTTATCATCTTATGAAATGATTAAATTAATCTTGTTGCTAATTATAAATCGCTACTTGAAAAATGTCCAAATTAAGCTTTTTTTTAAACTAGGTTTTTGTAACTATGAATATGTTTAAGAGAAAAACCTAATTAGGTTATTCATGGCATTATTACTATTTTAATATGTTGTTTAGCAATTTAGATCATGCAAATCCAAGCTAGATCGTTGTATGTGCATTTTTGCTATAAAATGGTCGAAATTGGTTAAAATTGCAAACTATGTTTTTGAAATTGAATTAAATTGTGGGTTTAAAAGTTACGTAATCGTTTGTATGGCATAGTTAAGATATTAAGTTATCATCTTGGTCACTAGACTTGTTAAAACATTATGTTTTGTACAAAAAAGGTAAACCTTGCTTGCTAGGTTTTCGGAAAAATAGCTTTTAAAGTGAGTTAGGGGTTTTTGTGAATTTTAACATATTCCATATATATGTTTAGTGTTTGTGAATGTGAAAATGGGTGTATTCGGGTTTTTCTCGATGGTTTGGCATTTGTACGCCGACGTCGAGGGTTTTTGGGTTGACTTATGAAAGCAACCATAGGTTTTGACCTATGTGGGATTCGTGTGTCGTTTTAGTCATGAGTCGATTTTTAATGCGATACGGTGCGTTATGATATGTAGGTACCCCATGTGGACTTCGAGACGACAAATAAGCGTGTGACGACGTCGGCACCGGCGAGCGAGGACCAGGTGAGTAGATTTATATCTACGGGGAGAAGTCGGGTGGATAGCGTATAGCACCCCCGCAGTTCGTGGTGATGTATACGAATACGTATACACACATATATTGATTATATGTTGTTTGAGTAGATTGATGATAAAGATGGATTTTGGTGTTCTGGGATGGGTTTAGTGTAGTTGCGAAACCCTAGAGTAGGGGTTGCACCCATACACACACGCACGCACATACTTGCAAACATTCTTTCTTTTACATATGCGTATATGGGAATATATATTTATGTGTTCACATGGGTATGGGGCTATGTGTTCATATACTGGATTTGAGGATAGTACTTGGGATTTGAGATGAGTCGACGAGATTTGATTTGAGGTCGTGAGATCGGTGATATGGCAGGGTTCGTATTTGAGATACGACATGACGTTGTAGCGGGTCCTTTGACGTAGTGTTTCACACACGTGCATGCATACTTAGGCGGTATCAGTTTGTACTAGACGTAGATCAGCACCCCGGATTATGATTTTTGATAAAGAGGATACCGGATGAACAATGTGATGAATGTGATATTGACCCGTACCCAGATTTGGGATGCCGTACGACGGATTTACGTACGAGCTATATATTGATGATTGATCCGCACTCTTGACTTAGGAATATCTGATTATAGATATGGTATCGGATGTGATAGTATCGAGGCATATCACCGGCTAATATATATTCATATATGTATCGACTCAGATGCTAGGCGGTTTCCTTACCTTTAGTTCAGCCGTATAGTTTAGTGTAGTTGTCAGACTAGATTAGATTTCTACCTATTTCAAAACTAACGGATCGTAGGTATTTTAAAATACAGGTCAAGGGATCTACGGATTTTTCAAAAGACGTATCCTTTCTTAAAAACACCGTAGCCCTTATTTTCAAAACCCCACGATTCGTGTTATTTCAAATGGCACCATTGTATGACGTATATTTATATTAAATGCAGATTAGTTATCGTTGTGTTTAGTATTTAGCTCACGCTATAATTGCTGTTCGCTCCGCATCACATACTTATATTGTGATTTCATATTGCATTGTTGATATCATGCTGTTAGGACACCAGCACCATTACTGATGATGCGTATATTCCACGTACACTTGCTTGCCGGCTCACACACATCTTCATCGGTAATTGCCATGTCACAAACACTTTAGAAATACTATTTCATTGACATAGCTTGTTAGCTAATAGTTTAGACATAATATTAGTGTACTTGCCTTATATGCTAGTTTAGACATTGTAGTTATTTCCTGCTACTTCATGCATGTTATTATTCACTGTTGTGCCGCATTCATGGGTTTTCATGCTTATATTCACTGTGTACATGCTATTGACGATTTGGATTTGGATTTCATGAGATTTTTTGGATTTGGAGGAAAACCGGAAAAACATAAATAAACCTTTTTTTCTCTCTTTTAAATAAAAAGTGCGGTTTTCCCATGATGTATGAGTCGTCCACCAAGAGTTTGCTGATGGATTTCGAGACCCGAGTTCGAGGAGTGGAGGAACCGTTTCGGGTACATGGTGGACCTGGTGCGGTACCCCGGGGCAAAAGGATCGCAGATGATGGCGTTGAGCCTGGCAGGGGAGCACTACCGACCGGTGATTTTACCTGACGCGTCGGATATCCGGAGGATACCTTTGTGGTCTTGAGATGGATGGTAGGGGCCGGTCTGGACTGACGGCGCCCTAAATATTGAGATTGAGACATTGAGATTTCGAGATATTGAGGTACTGAGATTTGATGATACAGGCCAGTCCGGATAGCCAGAGCCTGAGATTTTGAGACATTGAGACTTATGTTTTGTGTCGATGTTAGACACTGTTTATGTTGATTTCATTTATGATACCTCATTTTAAGAATACAAAGGAAATCTCACTAAATTATGAAAGCAGTTTCTTTAGTACATGTATTCTGTTTTCATGCATTCATACATCTTCAATATGATATTTTGCTACCTGAGGCACTGACACGGGCATATAGGATTACACTTGGGGTAGATATTTACCCTAGCCATTGTTATAGGCCGCATGTTTTATATTTGAGGATGATATATTATGATCGTATAACCTAGGATTGCGTCATACATGCGGTTTCTGTTAGTAGATGTTTTTCTATTCACGAGTTGGCAACTCACTCCCGTTGTGCCACAGTTCTTGCAGGTTTTGCCGTACAGGTTTCATTACGGCTCTGCTGGCACTGCTTCTTTTCGGGTGACTTGCTAGTAGGTGGGTTTATTTGTATCGTACCCATCATTTTACCTTGTATATTATTATTCTATTGTATCTAGAAGTTGTTAGTTATATATATGCCCTAGAGGCCATTACTGTACATTGGATGTATAATGTAGTGGATGCTGGGACATATATAGGTAGGACTTTCTTGCTCGACATTATAGTACGCTATCTGGTTGCTCTTTATCTTAACATTTATACTTTCTGTCTCTCTGTTACATGTTGATAAAGCCCTTAGGATGAGTACTCGACTTCCAGGACTATGATGTAGATCATACTAGTAGGGCCTGTGTAGTCCATGAGTACATTTTCAATGTTCCTAGTCATGGGAATATCGAGACGGGGCATCGATATTCCAGAGTAGACTAGCGTATATCTTCTCGACCCATGTGATGGGCGATGGATGATCCCATATCCATTGGTGTTTGACATCAGAGATGGTATGCGGGTGCTCAGTGGAGACTGGGTACACTGAACGGACTCGCCGAGAACTCCCAGATGGTATTATACCTCACGTCAGATGGCAGTTCTCTGGTGACACCGGTACAGCTTAGTCTGTTGACCCGAGATCATCATAGAGTCTTGTGTGTCTCCCACTGTGCTTTGACTTCAACCCTACCACGGCTCTACTGAGTCGTGCAAACAGGTGGTTTTTGGGTACAGTCCCGATTCACATGGAGGCAATGAGTGATAGGAGGGGATTCGTCTCTCCCAGTATTGGGGGTTGATGTTGCGCTATGCTCTACTGGCCATAACTGGAAATCCCTGGCCAGGGTTGCAGTGATATACTGGTAAGAGTTATCAGTAGTTTCACGCTTGTTATGGACCTTACATCGGCATGACTTATCAAGCTACTGGGGTCTGACGTTTACCACCCCTTGGCGAGATATGCGACATATCAGACGAACAGACGGACTGTACGGTAAGTGTTACTGGTTGGATTCACAGGAGTGTGAGCGGGCTTGCTCGTTGATCTTCTGATCGCTCAATACCCGGGTGGTCGTTACGTTTAGCAGACTGCTTGCGGCTTGTGGGTGTTTGATATGATCATCACCTGCTGCCGGCGTATTAACGAGTCTTTAGAGTCCTACACAGAGGTTTCCTGGCTCAAGCGAAATGAAATAGGAGCGCATATGAGATATGTGTAGGACCTAGAATAATACCAGTATGTGATACTGTATTCTATTCTCGCGATTTGTATTATCGGACGGTTATATAAGATATAGCCGAGTTACCGAATCAAATGTTGATTCGATATATTGATACACCTGATATTAGTCGGTTATGACCGGATCGTTAAATCAAGTGTTGATTTAATGATTTAATGTATAATTATATATTTGATATATTGCTTTACATTAACTATTATTGGTTCACTTAAGATGTTTTTCTCATTTGATTGTGCACATTGTATATATGATATATGTTTGTGCACTAGTTTGTATCATGTTTGATGATACATGCAAACTTGGGTGTGTGTTTGCTTTAAACCTTATTTAGGTTAATGGTTAGGGTTTTAACATATTTTCTTTTTTTATTTATTTTTGGAAAAAGAAAATGGTGGCTTTTCTTATTTTGGCTTGAAGTTTCATGAAGCTTCAAAGCATCTTTGAAAAAGTCTACCATTTTGTTTTGTTCCTTAACCTAACCATTCACCTAAACCCTAGTTTATTCTCTACAAAAGAAACACTCACCCATGGTTGCAATATGATAAGGCTTCACTTGATTTTCTATTATACATAATTCATTCTTTTCTTTCTTCTTCTTCTTCTTCATGAAGAGAAGAAAACATTGCTAGAAAATTCCAAGTGATGAATCCAAGTGAGAAATCCAATTCCAAAGTGAACCCTTTTCCTATTTCTTCATCCTCTACCACTTGCCATGTTGTATAGGGTGTTATCTTCACAAGTTTCATGACCTAGTGAAGATGGAGCTTGGGTTTGAGTCGCCTCGACGTAGATCATCTTCGGCATCGAAGTCAACGACCTAGCCCGATCATTTCTTCGACGAAACCATCGCTAGAGTCCAGGATCCCGATGATCGCAGTGAAGGGACGTCGTCACAGAGCTTTAGAGGTGGAGGACCGGATCTACAAAGGTTGTAGTTCCTTTCACTTATTAGTAAAGTTGTTTGCTTGCATTTAGTTTCGCCTATTCTCTAGTTAACGATCTCAATTAGGGTTTCTCGGCATATGAAATTTTTGAATTTGGCATGGTTGATCAATTGTAGAACCACATGGGTGTGCCTAGGAACCCTACAGTGTTATCAGAGCCTAGCTAGAGCCTTAGGCGATGTGTAGACGAAGTTAGAAGTCCGATCGAACCCGAAACCCTAATCCAAAACCCTTCTCTGTACATTTTTCAGAACTGTGGAATTTTGTGAATTAAAAATTCTCAGAAAATTAAGCAGGGTTTTCTAGGAATTACTGTGGAGCACGTGACCCTAAGTCGACCAATGCGCCGCAGAACCGCGGCCCCACCCTGGCTTGCGCGGCGGTTCCACGGCCATACTGTAGCTTCTTTAGTCACGGTTTGCACAGTAATCCCCGTATGTAATGCCTGCGTTTTCTGGGTGTTTTTAATATATACTCAACAGTTGAGTTTTCTGGGTGGTTTTGGGGAATCGATGATTCGATCGGATTGTTTAGCTTTGTCTATGTGTTTTTCCGGGTAATTTTAGAACTTGTTAAAAGGTTCGACCGGATATAAATACCCAATTTTTTCCCTGCCGGGAAATTTCCAAATGTTGGATTTTTTTCCGTAGTTTAAAGACGTTCTAAGTAGTGCAAGTAACGCGATGGACCCTCTAGAAGACAACAAACCTTAACTCGATTATGTGACCGTCTTGAACTGCCCTTTGAACCTTAGGGTTTGGGGAAGTACGGCGTGCCACATGTGAGGCGCTGGCTTGACCCTTCTACGGCTGGACCATTGCTACTGTGGCATGAAGTGGATGTTTTTAAACTTATTTCAAGTATTGAGCTGTTTCGGGAAAACTTGGGTGTTTGATTGTTCGATCAGAAAGTTGAACATTTTCTATTTATCTGGAATGTGATACAATATTTGGAATCCACAAGTAGTTATGAGATAACTGAATGAATGTTGTAAATCTAGCAGTTTAGTCTCACTTGATCGGTTGCCACGGGATTTTGATGTGATCAAAAGTCCATCGCAATCACGTTGCGTACGCGGATACTCGCCGGTAAATTTAATAGATAGCCACGCCCCATAGCCCCGACCAAGTGACTGTAGGAGAACCCCGTCGCCGAAAGCATCCGTTCGGGTGCTCGCGGCAGCGGTGTTCCGCCTTAGTGCACTTCGTCGACGGTATCGGGGGTGCGGCCGTCTACTGAAGTTTGCGACGAGCATTCGTTCAAGATGTCGGGAATCTTGTTGAATTGCCCGACTTGATATTGAAATGTGTTTTCGATAATGAGACTAAAATGCGGGGTTTATAATTGTTAGGCATGCGATGTCTAAGGAATTCATTTGATTAGGCATGCGATGTCTAAAGAGGTTGCGGATTCCAACTGTTGTAGTTTTACGCTTTCTTTTCTGCGACCGTAAGTGTAATATGTGATATCGCCGGTTTCGTTGCTATATGTCAACGACAATTGGGATGGGCATATTTACTTACGCTGATGACACGTGATGTTATGTGTTGCTGGATATGTTATATTGGATCGTCGTGTTTGAATAGCCGGGGTTTTTTTATGTGAGATGAGTGTTTTTCATTTTCATTCATGTAAAAAACTTGTATGTAATATTCTTTTATTGGGGCACTTCCAGGTTGCGGATGATGTCACCATTTGTATATTATTTACTTTTCCGCATTAGGATAGACCCAAGGAGGGGAGCATAAGTAACCGGGTTCTAGGGTCCAGTGGGAGACCATCTCGAGGAGTCGAGTCCGGGTCTCCTAACCCTAGAATTTGTAGGGTTGCTTGACGCTCTCGTAGGGGTCTAAGGGTGTAGGATTGGCTATTCATCATGACCGTGGAATCCGTGTTTTATTCAGGCTCAAAATAAAACACGGACGTCCTAGTATATCCAATATTTCATATGATATTTTCTGCTGCGTTATCTGTGATATGATCATGTGATTTGTTCAGATTGATATTGTATATAGTATATATGATATATTATATAGACGTTGCTTATGTTTTACACCCGCGCTAGCCTTGCCTCGCTCTGCCGTTAGTTACCTAACCTAACGGTGCAGACGGGACATCGAGGCGAATGCGGATGGCATAAGCGTACGTTATATTTATCTGTGATGTTTAGGTGGACTTAAATGATGGGACATTCATTAATGAAATTAATGAAAGAAAATAAACCTAAAAGATGTTGTGAAATCGAATTTCAAAAATAAAATCAGGTAGCTACAGTTCTTGCTTTGCACAGCGGTATATATGATATATCCTGCACCTTATTCGATAAGGAAAGGGCCGAGATCCCTTCACCGGGAGTGACCTCTTTAGCAATAATTGGCATATGCTACAACTCTCGGTTTGTCTTTTGATTGCTTCTATAGTTTTTGCTTTGCATCACGGTGTTCCTTGTAGAACATCCTGCACCTTATTCGATGAGGAAAGGGCCGACGATCCCTTCACCGGGAGTGACCCCTTTAGCAAAACTAGAAAAGCCTCAAAAACACTCCATTTAAAAACCATTTGATTCCGCAACGAGATCAAGTTCAAAGCATTAAAGGTTTTCTTAAAAACCATCCGCAATCCTCTATCATTTTAGGAAGTAGAGTACGTAGTATTCGTGCTGTGTTTGTTGACCATAGTCAAGGCACAGTGTACGGTAGCTAAGTGATGTCTTCCTACACCGCATATGATGCGATTAGTTAGGACAGTCGCGTGACTTTGTTGACCTTAGTTAAGGGTCATGTGGGTGGGTCTAATTAATCACGAAATGACGGGTAGAACTTGACTAGTGCTTATGATTTGTTGACCATAGTTAAGGTCATAAGTGCTAGGGGTAAAAACCTTTATCGGGAGTTTCAAGTGTTGAAATTTGCAATGAGATTGCATACCTTCTATATGATAGTTGGATCCCGATATCCACTGCGAGTAATTGTTACTCCTGAGAGAGTTTTGCACTTTGCAATTAGCCGATCAAGTAGGTGTCTAGAAAGGTGTCAACGGGGTTACGCCTCTGGGAAAACGAGGTTTATTTTAATTAGGTCCGTGCGAAAGCACGGGGAACCTCCTTCAAAGTACCGACACTGGCCTGGATGAAAGATTGGCGAACTTGTAAAGTGTAATTAATCCCGGCTAGTCTTTCCTTTTAGGGTTTGAAGGAAGATTTGATAAAAAACAGTAGGAGCCATCCTGATTAGATAAAATATATAACCAATCTAATCTTGCAAGAGCGCACGCAGAGTGTTTTCTTCTCTCTCTCTCCAGGTAGCGACCATATCACGCCTTAATCAAGATAAAAATATGGATGTATTGACTGAACCCGCTTGTTATACTGAGCTGGGGAACGTTGGTCCCGCTCCGAATTATAATTGTTATAAGACTGAGCAGGAAATAGGGGAAGACCAGGATTCCCATGCCGCCCAAACGAAGAAAGTGCATATGATGCATCTCCTTCGGGTGTGTTCATTATAAAGAACTGTTTCTCAGTATCCTCTACGTCTTGGGTATTAGATACCGGATCAGGATCCCGTTAATGTAATCCGTTACATAGGCTATAGAAAGGTAGAGAACTGAGAACGGGTGATAAGTTTCATGAGACAGAAAACGGTGCAAGTGTTGCAGCCAAGTCTGTTGGTCACTGTCACCCTGTATTACCAATACATTGATTCTGAACAAATGCTATTAGATACCGAACCTGATATACAAAATCATATCAGTCTCTTTATTAGTAAAGAAAGGATATAATTTTGTATTGTTGGATAATGTTTTGAACATTTCCTACATTTCAAAAGTTGATCGGTTCAGAAACGTTATCTAAAAGCATTGACGTTCTAAATCAAACTACAGTTCCTAGTATACAGAACACACACAAGAAGAAGAGTTCAGAAATGAACAATTCCTTCTTGAGGTATTGTAGACTAGGTCATATCAATGTGACCCGACTAGCTTAAGTTACATTCTAGTTGCATATTTAATTCAGTTTGAATTTACATCTTGTGAAACTTGCCAGTCATGTCACAAAGATTTGTTGACCACAGCTCTGTTTATTGGAAACAGAGAAAGATTTAGTAAACTCTTGGGACTGATACATGATGATGTTTGTAAGGTCCCCTGTTTACACATGCCAGGACCGGTTCTTTGCACTTCATTACATTCTCTGATGATCTCTCAAGATTCAGCCATATGTTCCTGTTGAAACATAAGTCCGAAGCTTTTGAGATATTCACAGAATATAAGTTAGAAGTAGAGAACCAAAAACCGGGTATAAGTATTATGTCCCATGATAAGATCAAGGAGGAGAATACTTGTGCATAGAATTCCTGGACTATTCTAAAGGAGAATGAGATTCTCTCTCCGTATTTCTCCTCTGAATATACCACAGCACAACGGTGTATCAGCGCGGAGCAATAGCACCCTATATGATATGGTGTGCTCTATGATGAGTATTACTGAGTTACCTGTTTCTTTTCAGGGGGTAATGCACTTAAGAAGCTGCATACCTATTGAATTGGGTTCGAGTCAAATCAGTGCCTACCACTCCATATAAGATATGGTATGGGAAGAGCCTATCTCTTAAGTAAATTAAGATTTGGGGTTGTCCGGCCTATGTCAAAAGCAAAATCCGGACAAGATCGAGGCAAGGTCAGTTCTATAGAACTGGAAAGGTTCCAGCTATACAAAACTGCAGCTGATGATTTAACAGAACCAAAGGATTCAATAGTCCCCGACGAACCTTAGCCTCTCCGCCGATCTGGTAGGGTTCCTCATCCGCCTGAGAGATACTTCGGTTTCTCGATGACAGTGGGAGCGAGGAATGCATCATGAGATGATGACCCAACTAGTTTCGAGCAGGCCATCGAGAGTAGGGACTCTGTAAGAATGGCTGGATGCTTAGCGATCTGAGATGGATTCCATGTACACCAACAAAGTATGGACTTTGGATGCTATATCTGAAGGGTTAAATCCCCATCAGGAGCAAGTATATCTTGAGAAGAATACTTGGTGTAGATGGAAAAGTTGAGACTTTCAAAGCTAGACTTGTTATTGGTTTTCATCATCAACCAGGCGTGGATAATGATGAAACCTTTTTCCAGTGGCTATGCTTAAGTCCATCTGGATCCTACTTAACATTGCTACATACCATGACTACGATATCTGGTGGTTGGGTGTCATGACTGCTTTTCTAAATAATGATTTAGAAGAGAACGTCTATAAGAACACAGCTAGAGGGCTTCGTAAACAGTGGGAGCAGCGGAAACATGTGCAAGTTGCTTTACAGGATAAAGCAGGCATCGCGGAGTTAGAACATCTATTTTGATGTAGTAGCCAAATAGTTTGACTTCATCAAAATGGTAGATGAACCTTGTACATACAAAAAGGTAGTAGAGAGTAAGGTGGTCATCCTCGTATTGTACGTGGACAACATACTCTTGATAGGAAAAGAGTTTCCTATGCTACGCTCGGTCAATCTCCTCTTATCACAAAGATTCTCCATATAGGATCTATGTGATATCTCCTAAATCCTAGATTTTATATCTATGAGATAGATCTAAATGGATTAGTGAGATGGTATCAATCGATCCTGAGGAGAATCACTGGAAATGTTCCAGGGTGATAAGGACGACTGAATGTCAATCGTAGGCATTGTCTTTACCCTCAGTGAAGGGACGGTATGTTGGAAGAGTTCCAAGCTAGATACCGTGGCAAACTAGACGATAAAGGCTAGTAACATCGCTATTAAAGATACTACCAAAGAGGAAATTTGGATGTATATTGGTTCATGAGATGAACTAGGTTCCTACCATTGTATGACAATGGAAGTGTGGCTTTGTCCCAGGAACCCTGGTCCCATCAGTGACCCAGACATATTCTGAGGCAGCATCACCTGATCATGGAGATAGTTGATCTCCAGGGTGATCGAGGTTAGGAGAGTAGACTTAGAGGACAACGCGGCGGATCCACTCACAAAGGCTTTTTCCCAGAGAGAGACTTATATGGGATGGTTGGGTATTAGATACTGCAACCACTGCTACAGATGGCCCTAGTGCAAGTGGGAGATTGTTAGTTATATGTATGCCCTAGAGGCCATTACTGTACATTGGATGTATAATGTAGTGGATGCTGGGACATATATAGGTAGGACTTTCTTGCTCGACATGATAGTACGCTATCTGGTTTCTCTTTATCTTAACATTTATACTTTCTGTCTCTCTGTTACATGTTGATAAAGCCCTTAGGATGAGTACTCGACTTCCAGGACTATGATGTAGATCATACTAGTAGGGCCTGGGTAGTCCATGAGTACATCCTTCAATGTTCCTAGTCGTGGGAATATCGAGACGGGGCATCGATATTCCAGAGTAGACTAGCGTATATCTTCTCGACCCATGTGATGGGCGATGGATGATCCCATATCCATTGGTGTTTGACATCAGAGATGGTATGCGGGTGCTCAGTGGAGACTGAGTACACTGAACGGACTCGCCGAGAACTCCCAGATGGTATTATACCTCACGTCAGATGGCAGTTCTCTGGTGACACTGGTACAGCTTAGTCTGTTGAACCGAGATCGTCATAGAGTCTTGTGTGTCTCCCACTGTGCTTTTACTTCCACCCTACCACGGCCCTACTGAGTCGTGCAAACAGGTGGTTTTTGGGTACAGTCCCGATTCACATGGAGGCAACGAGCGATAGGAGGGGATCCGTCTCTCCCGGTATTGGGGGTTGATGTTGCGCTATGCTCGACTGGCCATAACTGGAAATCCCTGGCCAGGGTTGTAGTGATATACTGGTAAGAGTTATCAGTAGTTTCACGCTTGTTATGGACCTTACATCGGCATGAATTATCAAGCTACTGGGGTCTGACGTTTACCACCCCTTGGCGAGATATGCGACATATCAGACGAACAGACGGACTGTACGGTAAGTGTTACTGGTTGGATTCACAGGAGTGTGAGCGGGCTTGCTCGTTGATCTTCTGATCGCTCAATACCCGGGTGGTCGTTACGTTTAGCAGACCGCTTGCGGCTTGTGGGTGTTTGATATGATCATCACCTGCTGCCGGCGTATTAACGAGTCTTTAGAGTCCTACACAGAGGTTTCCTGGCTCAAGCGAAATGAAATAGGAGCGCATATGAGATATGTGTAGGACCGAGAATAATACCAGTATGTGATACTGTATTCTATTCTCGCGATTTGTATCATCGGACGGTTATATAAGATATAGCCGGGTTACCGAATCAAATGTTGATTCAATACATTGATACACATGATATTAGTCGGTTATGACCGGATCGTTAAATCAAGTGTTGATTTAATGATTTAATGTATAATTATATATTTGATATATTACTTTATATTAACTAGTATTGGTTCACTTAAGATATTTTCCTCACTTGATTGTGCACGTTGTATATATGATTTATGTTTGTGCACTAGTTTGTATCATGTTTGATGATACATGCAAACTTGGGTGTGTGTTTGCTTTAAACCATATTTAGGTTAATGGTTAGGGTTTTAACTTATTTTCTTTCTTTATTTATTTTTGGAAAAACAAAATGGTGGCTTTTCTTATTTTGGCTTGAAGCTTCATGAAGCTTCAAAGCATCTTTGAAAAAGTCTACCATTTTGTTTTGTTCCTTAACCTAACCATTCACCTAAACACTAGTTTATTCTCTACAAAAGAAACACTCACCCATGGTTGCAATATGATAAGGCTTCACTTGATTTTCTATTATACATAATTCATTCTTTTCTTTCTTCTTCTTCTTCTTCATGAAGAGAAGAAAACATTGCTAGAAAATTCCAAGTTATGAATCCAAGTGAGAAATCCAATTCCAAAGTGAACCCAATTCCTATTTCTTCATCCTCTACCACTTGCCATGTTGTATAGGGTGTTATCTTCACAAGTTTCATGACCTAGTGAAGATGGAGCTTGGGTTTGAGTCGCCTCGACGTAGATCATCTTCGGCATCGAAGTCAACGACCTAGCCTGATCATTTCTCCGACGAAACCATCGCTAGAGTCCGGGATCCCGATGATCGCAGTGAAGGGACATCGTCACGGAGCTTTGGAGGTGGAGGACCGGATCTACAAAGGTTGTAGTTCCTTTCACTTATTAGTAAAGTTGTTTGCTTGCATTTAGTTTCGCCTATCCTCTAGTTAACGATCTCAATTAGGGTTCCTCGGCACATGAAATTTTTGAATTTGGCATGGTTGAACAGTTGTAGAACCTCATGGGTGTGCCTAGGAACCCTACAGAAGTTCCATCAACCAAACATGTGTTTATTTTAGAAATAGAGACCAGTAATGTTTATTCTTTCGACCTTAGAGTCGCGCGTTGTAGTTCTATGGATTTTCTTGCTGTTTTGAGTTTCCCTTTGAGTTTTGATCCTCGCCCTTGGCGTTGTATATTATATTGCTTGTGTGGTTGTGACCGTCGATTGATGAAGAGCTAGCTCCCGCTTGGGGATGCCTTTTTATTGATTTCGTATACTATTTATGTTGTATCCCGTTTGGGGGCCAGTATTTACAAATGAGACTCTGCCGAAATTTTCAGAAAATACTTGATGTTTTTTTTAAACGCAAAATTCGGCTTATGCTATTAAAACTACTTGCTTTTAGTTGGTTTTCCTTCACTCCACTACTTTTCTTGGTTTGGATTTCTGGGTTTTCGGCTTACTTAGAGTACGTACGCCTCGAGACGTTCGTAGTCTAAGTGTCGGTTATGTTCCGTACTTTCGGGATGTGACAAAATTGGTATCAAAGCGTTAGGTTTTACCTTCGGAGCGTAGGATTACCCTTGGTTGATGAAATAAGTGACTAAAGTAGAGTGGCGTACCGTGGGTATGTTCCGCGGCATATTTACGATACGCTACTCCACTTAAGAAGCCTTAGGATGTACATTTCCTTGTTCAGTATTATATTCATTCCTGATCTAGCCTCATCGGTACCAGTTATGGTTTTGCTGCTACGATTACGGGCAGGGAGAGCTATGGCTAGAGTTGCGGTCAGCACGAGCTCGTTACGGACGAGGACTGACCAGGGCGTAATTCCGGCGACACATGATTGCAGAGACGTGTCTTTTTATTGTGTTTTCGTGCCACGAGCGTTGATGGATCGCTGTGTGAGATTACTCGGACGTGCAGATTAGCACCAGAGGATCGTGCCACGGATAGAGGCCAGCCAGATTTTGATAACCGTTGAGGTATTGCTTACTCCTGATGATGAGGTTTTGACGAATCGATCGGATGGTTCGACTTCATTCGGATGCTAGGTGGTGAGATGCACTTCTTGGGAGACTCCAGATAAGAGGATAGCCGTTAGAGATCAGTCCATGCAGCCACGACGAGACGAGTCCGAAGCAGTCGACATTAGAGAAAAGTGGAGAGGTTCGTACAAGATCTGGATGAAACGATGTTCCACTCCGCCGACATCAGAGATGCGATACGCATGCCGAGGCATTGTACTTGGATATACCTTCCAGAAGGAGTCGCGATGAGTATGCAGCTGTTCCGGAACGAGAACAGATTTAGTAAGGGACGATGACTTCCGGACAGTTCGGCAGAGACGAGATTTGGGAGAGATCTCGACAGGACCTTTTTGGGATGAATTACGAGAAGACTTGGACCCAGGAGTGGTCATATTACGCACACCGACAGGCCAGAGTTCAGGATCGTTGACGAGACATGCTATGAGTGACCACGACAGTTGGCCAGAGATTCTTGGAGGATGTGCTTGAGCAGAACTATTCCGCCATATTTGATTTCGGTATTTTGGGCGGTCTATTTGCATGATTGATTTTGATGATGGAGTTTCATGATATTTGTTTTCATGCACTATGGTTGCACCTACTGAGTATTTACGATTTTTGCACAGTTGTTGCACTTGTTATCGTTTTCGTGCCTTGGTTTATCATGTTTATGATTTTATGGGTTTCATACAGTTGAGTTAATTTTGTGCATATGTACGCACACGATTTGGTTTTTGCACTCGGTATAGTTCACATATGCTTGCAGTGCAGTGATGCGCATTTTGTGCATTACAGTTGCACTGGACTTCGATTTCGATGGTGATGTTCGATATTTGTTTTGTGCATCTTCTGCACCTGATTGGATTTTGCGCATGTTCGGCGCTTGATATTGGATTTCATGATTTCGTGCATGATGGATACACCTGATTTGGGTTTTCGCGCATGTTGGGCGCATGTTATGAGATACGATTTTGGTGCACACCAGATGCACTAAATCGAGATTCTTTGTGCATGTCAGATGCACCTGTTTTTGCTGTCAGGCACACCTGTTGCCCTTGACAGATGTTTCGTGCACACCCGATGCACTTAGATGTTGTTTCTGTGCATATGTATGACACATTCATGGATTTCGATTTCCGTGCGCACCAGACGCACATGGCATTCATATATATATTTGGGACTGATCTATGTTGGAGCAGTATATTTTGTGATGTTTGCTATTTGGTTTAGTACTGAGCAAGACTAGTCACAGGACAGTACCTGAGTATATTTTTGCATGCATTGATAGTTATTGAAGGGATTTCCAAAGAAGAGCTATAGTCTCAGTATTTACCTACGTGTCCGAGATGACACGAGACATTTTATGAAGGAAACCCTTCTGAAATTGCTTTCAAAACGGCGGGACGTGCATATTAAACAAAGGATATATATATATATATATATATATATATATATGTAGTTATTTTCTTACAATAGACGTCCGCCACTGTGCAGTGTTGCGAACATCGCACGGTGATTTGAAAAAGGTTTGGCATGCATTGCTTCTAGATGCTTTAATGATGTATATCATGTTGGTTTTCGTATTGGATCTTGACATTGATGTCTTCCTTATGACTCCGATGATTGCGGGATGCTTGACGGAGTTATGATTTTGAGTTATATGCTCATTTTTCATGCGCATGCGCTGCGCTACGATTTGTTTTGTGTATTTATGATTTCGGAGCCCCGACGACTTGATGGTTTTGCTTAGATGTTTTAGTGCTTGGGGGGGAGTTTTAATTTAAATTCGGGGACCGAATTTCTTTAAGGAGGGAAAATTGTAACGTTTTGAAAATCGTTTCGGTGAAATTTCGGAAAATCGGTAAAATAAGGGGTTTTCTGTAAAAAAAAAGTTAAAATATAAATATCTTTATTATAAAATTAAATATACATATTCTAGCTATGTAATTGCTAGTATTTGGTGTTTATTGAGCCACTGATAAAATTTCTAATTTTCCGAAAAATTTTCCGAAAATAATTATTTTAAGCCGTCACTAATACATTTAATTAGGGAAAATTAAAAATTGGAATGGGTTGAAAAAAAATTTGTGCATCATAACAAATTAAACAAAATTTTATCATGTTGTTTCTGAAATGAAATTAAGCTGTCAAACGGTCTTAGAAAATATTGAAGAAAAATGCTTAAATGGTGAAAAATAGCTAAATAGAATTGGGGTATGGTTGCATGTTACTTGATATTCCACATACACACACACACCCCTTCACCCTCTCACCTGATAAGGCTGAATTCAGCAGCCCCCCTCATTTCCCTACTTGTTTTTGCAAATAGATGACTAAAGAAAAGAAAAGAAAATGAAAACAATAAGAAATGAGAATGGTGTTGACTTGTGATATGGGTCTTTGACTTATCCAATTACTTTTCCCACCCCACTCTCTCTCCTCCCCCCTAAATTCTGGCCGAGCTCCCTCCTATCCCACAACAGCAGCCCCCTCTTTCTTTTCCCCTCATTTCTCTTGAAAAAAAATTCATCAAGATTGCCTCAAAATCCATCAAAAAAATCCCAAAATCCAAATCCAACTCTTACCCATTTTAGTTTAGCCTATCATGCATGGATTGTGGTGAAAAGAGAGCAAATTGGAGGCCAAGATTTTCATGCTAGATCCCTAATCTTGTGAGGTATAAATCTTGACCTTTGGTTAAATTGTTGTTTGAATACTTTAAATCAAGTATAATTAGTTAATAATTTGGGTTTAATTGAATGATTGGAAAATCTAGTAAGGGTTTATGAAATTCAAGTTAGGGTTTTTATTATGTAATTATGGTTGCAAGTGTAATTTATCATCTTATGAAATGATAAAACTAATCTTGTTGCTAATTATAAATCGCTACTTGTAAAATGTCCAAATTAAGCTTTTTTTTAAACTAGGTTTTTGTAACTATGAATATGTTTAAGAGAAAAACCTAATTAGCTTATTCATGGCATTATTAATATTTTAATATGTTGTTTAGCAATTTAGATCATGCAAATCCAAGCTAGATCGTTGTATGTGCATTTTTGCTATAAAATGGTCGAAATTGGTTAAAATTGCAAACTATGTTTTTGAAATTGAATTAAATTGTGGATTTAAAAGTTACGTAATGGTTTGTATGGCATAGTTAAGATATTAAGTTATCATCTTGGTCACTAGACTTGTTAAAACATTATGTTTTGTACAAAAAAGGTAAACCTTGCTTGCTAGGTTTTCGGAAAAATAGCTTTTAAAGTGAGTTAGGGGTTCTTGTGAATTTTAACATATTCCATATATATGTTTAGTGTTTGTGAATGTGAAAATGGGTGTATTTGGGGTTTTCTCGATGGTTTGGTATTTGTACGCCGACGTCGAGGGTTTTTGGGTTGATTTGTGAAAGCAACCATAGGTTTTGACCTATGTGGGATTCGTGTGTCATTTTGGTCATGAGTCGGATTTTAATGCGATACGGTGCGTTATGATATGTAGGTACCCCATGTGGACTTCGAGACGACAAGCAAGCGCGTGGCGACGTCGGCACCGGCGAGCGAGGACCAGGTGAGTAGATTTATATCTACGGGGAGAAGTCGGGTGGATGGCGTATAGCACCCCCGCAGTTCGTGGTGATGTATACGAATACGTATACACACATATATTGATTATATGTTGTTTGAGTAGATTGATGATAAAGATGGATTTTGGTGTTCTTGGATTGGTTTAGTGTAGTTGCGAAACCCTAGAGTAGGGGTTGAACCTATACACACACGCACGCACATACTTGCATACATTCTTTCTTTTACATGTGCGTATATGGGAATATATATTTATGTGTTCACATGGGTATGGGGCTATGTGTTCATATACTGGATTTGAGGATAGTACTTGGGATTTGAGATGAGTCGACGAGATTTGATTTGAGGTCGTGAGATCGGTGATATGGCAGGGTTCGTATTTGAGATACGACATGACGTTGTAGCGGGTCCTTTGACGTAGTGTTTCACACACGTGCATACATACTTAGGGGTATCAGTATTGTACTAGACGTAGATCAGCACCCCGGATTATGATCTTTGATAAAGAGGATACCAGATGAACAATGTGATGAATGTGATATTGACTCGTACCCAGATTTGGGATGCCGTACGACGGATTTACGTACGAGCTATATATTGATGATTGATCTGCACTCTTGGCTTGGGAATATCTGATTATAGATATGGTATCGGATGTGATAGTATCGAGACGGATCACCGACTAATATATATTCATATATTATCGACTTAAATGCTAGGCGGTTTCCTTACCTTTAGTTCAGCCGTATAGTTTAGTGTAGTTGTCAGACTAGATTAGATTTCTACCTATTTCAAAATTGACGGATCGTGGGTATTTTAAAAGACAGGTCAAGGGATCTACGGATATTTCAAAAGACATATCCTTTCTTAAAAGCACCGTAGCCCTTATTTTCAAAACCCCACGATTCGTGTTATTTCAAATGGCACCATTGTATGACGTATATTTATATTAAATGCAGATTAGTTATCGTTGTGTTTAGTATTTAGCTCACGCTCATTATTGCTGTTCGCTCCGCATCACATACTTATATTGTGATTTCATATTGCATTGTTGATATCATACTGTTAGGACACCAGCACCATTACCGATGATGCGTATGTTCCACGTACACTTGCTTGCCGGCTCACACACATCTTCATCGGTAATTGCCATGTCACGAACACTTTAGAAATACTATTTCATTGACATAGGTTGTTAGCTAATAGTTTAGAAATAATATTAGTGTACTTGCCTTATATGCTAGTTTAGACATTGTAGTTATTGCCTGCTACTTCATGCATGTTATTATTCACTGTTGTGCCGCATTCATGGGTTTTCATGCCTATATTCACTGTTTACATGCTATTGACGATTTGGATTTGGATTTCATGAGATTTCTTGGATTTGGAGGAAAACCACAAAAACATAAATAAACCTTTTTTCTCTCATTTAAATAAAAAGTGCGGTTTTCCCATGATTTATGAGTCGTCCACCATGAGTTTGCTGATGGATTTCGAGACCCGAGTTCGAGGAGTGGAGGAACCGTTTCGGGTACATGGTGGACCCGGTGCGGTACCCCGGGGCAAGAGGATCGCAGATGATGGCGTTGAGCCTTACAGGGGAGCACTACCGACCGGTGATTTTACTTGACGCGTCGGATATCCGGAGGATACCGTTGTGGTCTTGAGATGGATGGTAGAGGCCGGTCTGGACAGACGGCGCCCTAAATATTGAGATTGAGACATTGAGATTTCGAGATATTGAGGTACTGAGATTTGATGATACAGGCCAGTCCGGATAGCCGGAGCCTGAGATTTTGAGACATTGAGATTTATGTTTTGTGTCGATGCTAGACACTGTTTATGTTGATTTCATTTATGAAACCTCATTTTAAGAATACAAAGGAAATCTCACTAAATTATGAAAGCAGTTTCTTTAGTACATGTATTCTGTTTTCATGCATTCATACATCATCCATATGATATATTGCTACCTCAGGCACTGACACGGGCATATGGGATTACACTTGGGTTAGATATTTACCCTAGCCATTGTTATAGGCTGCAGGTTTTATATTTGAGGATTATATATTATGATCGTATGACCTAGGATTGCGTCATACATGCGGTTTCTGTTCGTAGATGTTTTTTTATTCACGAGTTGGCAACTCACTCCCGTTGTTCCACAGTTCTTGCAGGTTTTGCTGTACAGGTTTCATTACGGCTTTGCTGGCACTGTTTCTTTTCGGATGACTTGCTAGTAGGTGGGTTTATTTGTATCGACCCATCATTTTACCTTGTATATTATTATTCTATTGTATCTAGAAGTTCCATCAACCAAACTTGTATTTATTTTAGAGATAGAGACCAGTAATGTTTATTCTTTCGACCTTAGAGTCGCGCGTTGTATTTCTATGGATTTTCTTGCTATTTTGAGTTTCCCTTTGAGTTTTGATCCTCGCCCTTGGCGTTGTATATTATATTACTTGTGTGGTTGTGACCGTCGATTGACGAAGAGCTATTTCCCGCTTGGGGATGCCTTTTTATTGATTTCGTATACTATTTATGTTGTATCCCGTTTGAGGGCCAGTATTCCAAAGGAGACTCTGCCGAAATTTTCAGAAAATACTTGATGTTTTTTTTTAAACACATAATTCGGCTTATGCTATTAAAACTACATGCTTTTAGTTGATTATCCTTCACTCCACTACTTTTCTTGGTTTGGATTTCTGGGTTTTCGGCTTACTTAGAGTTCGTAATGCTCGAGACGTTCGTAGTCTAAGTGCCGGTCATGTTCTGTATTTTCGGGACGTGACAATGTATGTGTGTGTGTGTGTGTGTCCTTAGTTTAACATACACGTCCCGCCGTTTTGAAATTAATTTAGAAGGGTTTCCTTTGTTAAAAGTTTCGTGTCATCTCGGACACGTAGGTAAATACTGAGACTATAGCTACTTTTTAGAAATCCCTTCGATAACTATCAATGCATGCAACAATATGTTCAGGTACTGTCCTCGGACTAGTCCTGCTCAGCTACTATATCAAATAGTAAATATCATAAAAACATACTGTTCAAAATAAATCCCAAAATGTATGTAAGAATGCTATGTGCGTCTGGTGCGCACGAAAATCGAATCCATGAATGTGCCATACATGTGCACAAAATAAAATCTAAGTGCAACGGTTGTGCACGAAACACCTGTCCAAGGCAACGGGTGTACCTGACAGCAATACCAGGTGCATCTGATATGCACGAAGAATCCCGATCTAGTGCATCTGGTGTGCATCAAAATCGCTTCAAGCGCCCAAATATGCGCAAGAATCCAAATCTAGTGCACAAGGTGCACGAAAACAAATATAAAATATCACAATCGAAATCGACGGTATACAACACATTTCAATCAAAATCCACATCAAGTATACCGTGGTATGTAATCTCACAACCATGTGCATCAACGTGCACAAAATCAAATCGAAATACTAAAAGTGCGTGAAAACTATGCCGAAAGCAAAAGTCAAATCACATGCATACCATATGTATGAAATCAAAATCAATATCTCTAATGACATCAAATCAGAGTCAAGCGCAACTGTGGTGAACAAAATCTCAATCATGGAAATAAATCGCCCAAAATACTGAAATCAAAGATGGCGGAAACAGTCCTGCTCAAGCACATCCTCTAAAGATCTCTGTGTAGGGTTACTAGGCACTCTAACAAGGTTCTACAAAGTATCAAACATGCCCGATTAAAATTTTAGCCGTGCCTAACAACCCTAAACAAGATCTTTGCTAGAAAATTAGGGTTTCACATGCAAGTAAATAGCATCTACAACTAAGTGAATACGAAATACAACCTTTGTAGATCGGTCCTTCACTTCTTTAGCTCCTTATTGAAGTCCCTTCGCTGCGATCGTGGTTCTCCCGGACTCTTGCATGGCTTCACGAGGCTAAAGGAGCGTCCTTGCTTAAAGTCTTCGAGGCCGAAGATGATCTACGTCGAGGGGATGCCAACTCAAGCTTCTACTTCACTAACTAGAGAATTAGTGAAGCAAACACCCTAAACTAAAGTGCTAGTCTAGTAGAGGATGGAGAAATAGAAAGTGGGTTCACTTTAGAATTTGGTTTCTCACAATATTTCTCACTTTGGATCAAACCCTAGAGAGCTTTTTAGCTCAAGGAAGAAGATGAAGAAAATAAAATGAGAAGAGAAAATGATCAAGTAAGAAAGCTAACCATGGTGAGTGAGTATCATATACTAACTCATGTAGAGACATAACCATGGCTAATCCTTATGGCTGGGTTAACAAATATCCATAGTAAAAACAAACTTAGTGGAATTAGTCAATGCATCTACAAGCTTCCACAAGCTTCATGCATTTTTCCTAATCCTCCACTAATTTTGTAATTACTTTAAATATTAAAACCCAACATAATAAATAGTATGGTGTAAGTCTCATACACCCATGAATGATGTATCAACAACCATGATACAAAAAGAAAACACATTTTAATATATATCATATATACATTAAAGTTGTGCACATGTGAGAAAAACCCTTAAGTGAACAAATGTTAGTTAATGTAAATTAGTATATCCAATATACAATTATACAATAAATTATTAAATCAACACTTGACTTAATAATCCGGTCATAACTCATATAACCAACTAACATCCAATGTATCGACTTATCGAATCAACACTTGATTCGATAACCCGCTATATCATATATAACCGACCGATACAAAAAGTCGCGAGAATAGAATGCGGTATCACATACACGCATTATTCTCGGTCCCGCACATATCACATACGTGCTCCTATTTCGTTTTGCCTGAGCCAGTAAAACCTCTATGTAAGACTCTAAAGACTCGTCAATACGCCGGCAGTAGGTGATGATCACATCAAGTACCCACAAGCCGTCAGCGGTACTAGCTGGACGTAACGGCTACCCGGGTATTGAGCGATCAGAAGATCAGCAAGCAAGCCCGCTCCAACTCCTTTAAAAGCCTGCCGGTAACACTTCCCGTACAGTCCGGTCTCCTCGTCTGATATGTCGCATATCAAGTCTTAGGGTGGTAAACGTCAGACCCCAATAACCGATAAGTCGTGCCGATGTGAGGCTCATAACGGGTCAAGAAACTACTGGTAACACTTACCAGTAAATCTCTAACTCAGCCCTGGCTAGGGACTTCCCTGTTATGGCCAATCGAGCACAGCGTAACATCAACCCCTAATACCGGGAGAGACGAAACCCCTCCTATCGCTCATTGCCTCCATGTGACTCGGAACTGTACCCAAAAACCACCGTTTTGCATGCCCTCATGGACGTGGTAAGGTGGAAATCAAAGCACAGTGGGAATCACACAATACTCTATGACGATCTCGGGTCTACAGACTAACCTACACAAGTGTCACCAGAGAACTGCCATCTGACGTGAGGTATAATACCATCTGGGAGTTCTCGGCGAGTCCGTCCAGTATACCCAGTCTCCACTGAGCACCCGTATACCATCTTTAATGTCAAACACCAATGGATATGGGATCATCCATCGCCCATCTCATGGGTCGAGAAGCATATACGCTAGTCTACACTGGTATATCGATGCCATTTCTCGATACACCCACGACTAGGAATATTAAAGGATGTACTTATGGACTACACTGTCCCCACTAGTATGATCTGCATCATAGTCCAGGCAGTCAAGTACACATCCTAAGGGCTTTACCAACATGTAACTATAAGACAGTATCAAGAAACAAGTATACATGTTAAGATAAAGAGCAACCAGATAGCATACTATCATATCGAGCAAGAAAGTCCTCTCTATATATGTCCAAGCATCCAATATAATATACATCATCTGTACAATACTGGCCTCTAGGGCATACATAGAACTAACAATCTCCCACTTGCACTAGGACCAGCTGCTGTAGTATCGCATACCTAGCATCCCGAAGTTCTTCATGTCAACCCTCCTGACCTCGATCTCCCGGCGATCAACTATCTCCCGGATCAGGTGATACCGCCTCAGAATATGCCTGGATCACTGATGGGACCTGGGTTCCTTGGCCAAAGCCACCGCTCCATTGTTATCGCAATACAAAGGTATTGGATGCTCAATGGATGGAACCATACCAAGTTCAGTAATGAACTTCTTGATCCGGACAGCCTCTTTGGCGGCATCGTTGGCAGCGATGTATTCAGCCTCCATCGTCGAGTCTGCCACGGTTTCCTACTTGGAACTCTTCCAGCTAACCGCCCCTTTGTAAAGGGTAAAGACAAATCCCGAGTGCGACTTAGAGTCGTCCTTATCACTCTGGAAGCTCGAATCGGTAAAGGACTCCACTTGGAGTTCTCCGTTACCATACACCAAGAGCATCTCTTTAGTCCTTCGCAAGTACTTGAGAATGCTCTTCACAGCTGTCCAGTGACTCTCTCCCGGATCAGCTTGATACCTACTCACTACACTTAGTGAGTATGCTACATCGGGTCTGGTACATAGCATCACGTACATGATAGAGCCTATAGCCGAAGCATAGGGTATCGCTTGCATGCGAGCTCTCTCCAAATCAGTCTTGGGAGACATCTCTTTGGAGAGAGTGAGCCTTGAGATCGTGGGTAAAAACCCACGTTTGGACTCTTCCATACTAAACCTCTTTAGTATGGTGTCAATGTACCTGGATTGGGACAATCCTAATATCCCTTAAGATCTATCTCTATAGATCATAATTCCCAGTATGCAGGAGGCATCACCTAGATCTTTCATTGAGAATCTTTGTGATAAGAAGAGCTTGACCGATTGCAGCATAGGAATGTCATTTCCTATCAAGAGTATGTCGTCCACGTACAATACGAGGAAGACAACCTTACTCTCTACCACCTTCTTGTAGATACAAGGTTCATCTACGTTTTTGACGAAATCAAACTCTTCGATAACGACGTCAAAGCAGATGTTCCAACTCCGCGATGCTTGCTTTAATCCATAAATGGATTTAAGCAGCTTGCACACCTTCCTGCTGCTCCCACTATCTACGAAGCCCTCTGGCTGAGTCATGTACACGCTCTCTTCTGAATCACCGTTTAGAAAGGCGGTCTTAACATCCATTTGCCAGATTTCGTAGTCATGATATGCAGCGATGGCAAGCATGATCCGGATGGATTTAAGCATAGCCACTGGAGAAAAGGTTTCGTCATAGTCCACACCTAGTCTTTGATGAAAACCCTTTGCAACAAGTCTAGCTTTGAAAGTCTCCACTTTCCCATCTACACCAAGTTTTTTCTTGAAGATCCACTTGCTCCCAATGGGTTTTACCCTTTCAGGAGCATCTTCCAAAGTCCATACTTTGTTGGTGTACATGGATTCCATCTCGGACCGCATTGCATCCAGCCATTTCACTGAGTCCCCACTCGTGATGGCCTGCTCGAACCTAGTTGGGTTATCATCAACCATGATGCAATCCTCGCTCCTACCATCCATGAGAAAACAGTAGTATCTCTCAGGTGGGTGAGGAACCCTACTAGATCGACAGAGTGGCTGGGGTTCATCGGGAACTACCGAATCCTCTGGTTCCACCAGATCTTCTGTCGCAGCTTTTGTAGCCGGAACCTCTTCCAGTTCTACCTCATGACCACTAATCTCTTTTGCAAGAAATTCCTTTTCTAAAAAGGTGGCATGCCGAGAAACAAACACCCTTTGTTCCTCAGTGTGGTAGAAGATATACCCTTGTGAATGCTTGGGATATCCTACAAATTTGCATAGAACAGACCGTGCCTCGAGTTTGTCCGGATTTTGTCATTTGACATAGGCTGGACAACCCCATATCTTTACATAGTTAAGACATGGTCTCTTCCCTTTCCATATTTCATATGGAGTGGTAGGCACAGATTTGGTGGGGGCCATATTTAATAGATGTATGGCTGTCTCTAGCGCATACCCCCAGAAGGAAATAGGTAACTCAGCTGTGCTCATCATAGAGCGCACCATATCTAATAGGGTGCGGTTCCTCCGTTCTGATACACCATTGTGCTGTGGTATATATGGAGGAGTTAGCTGAGAGAGAATCCCATTCTCTTTTAGGAAGTCCAGGAATTCATTGCTCAAGTATTCACCTCCTCGATCAGATCGAAGGATTTTAATACTTTTCCCGGTTTAGTTCTCGACTTCTTGTTTATATTCTCTAAATTTCTCAAAAGCTTCAGACTTGTGTTTTATCAAGAACACATGTACGTATCTTGAGAGATCGTCAGTGAATGTAATGAAGTACGAAGAACCATCCCAGGCATGTGTAGACATGGGACCACATACATCGCTATGTATCAGTCCTAAGAGTTCAATAACTCTTTCTCCGTGTCCCGTAAATGGAGTTTTGGTCATCTTGCCTTTGAGACATGATTGGCAAGTGTCATAAGATGAAAATTCGAACGGTTTCAAATATCCATCCTTATGCAACTTAGCTAGCCGTGTCGCATTTATATGACCGAGTCTACAATGGCACAAGAAGGATTCGTTCAGTTCTGAACTCTTCCTCTTGTGTGTGTTTGTTATGCTCAGAACTGTTGATTGATTTAGAACATAAATGCCATTGTACAACGTGCCTGATCCAACCAACTTTTGGTTAAGGAAAATGTTCATAACATTATCCTATAATACAAAATTATATCCCTCTTTACTCAACAAAGAAACCGATATAATGTTGCATATCAGGTTCGGCATGTAATAGCATTCGTTCAGAATCAATGTATTACCAGTTGGCAATACAAGGTGATATTCCCCGACGGTTTTAGCTGCAACAATTGCACCATTTCCAACCCTTATGTCTTTATCACCTTCTCCAAGTTCTCTACCTTTCCTAAGCCCATATAACTGATTACATATATAGGATCCTGACCCGGTATCTAATACCCAGGACGTAGAGCAAATGGAGAAACAGTTCTCTGTAACGAACACACCCGAAGAAAATGCATCAACATGTACTTTCTTCATTCGGGTGGCATGGGAATCCTGGTATTCCTCTATATCCTGTTCAGTCTTATAACTTTTATAAGAAAGAACGGAACCAACGTTCCCCAGCACAGTATAACATGCGGGTTCGGTCAATACATCCATATTATTATCTTTATTAAGGCATGATATGGTCGCTACCTAGAGAGAGAGAGAAGAAAACACTTTAGCGAATGCTCTTACAAGATCAGATTGGTTATTATTTTATCTAATCAGGATGGCTCCCACTGTTTTTATCAAATCTTCCTTCAAACCATAAAAGGAAAGACTAGCCGGGATTAATTACACCCTACAATTTCGCCAATCTTTCAGCCAGGCCAGTGTCGGTACTTTGAGGGAGGTTCCCCGTGCTTTCGCACGTACCTAATTAAAGTAAACCTCGTTTTCCCAGAGACGTAACCCCGTTGACACCTTTCTAGACACCTACTTGATCGGCTAATTGTCCTGTGTAAAACTCTCCCAGGAGTAACAATTACTCGCAGTAGGTATCGGGATCCAACTATCTCATAGAAGGTATGCAATCTCATTGCAAATTTCAACGCTTGAAATTCCCGATAATATTTTGCCCCTAACATGCTATGATCTTGACGAAAGCCAACAAACTATAGCCCGCTAGTCAAGTTCAACCCGTACATTTCTTGATTGAATTAAACCCACCTGCACGACTCTTGATGAAAGCCAACAAAGCCGTACGACTACCCTAATCCAATCGCATCATATGCAGCAGATAAGCAGCATATAGCTACCGCACACTACACCTTGACGAAAGCCAACAAATGCAGCACGAATACTATATACAACTTATCTGAAATGACGGAGGGCTACGACAGGTTTTTCTGAAAACTTATTGCGTAACGAACTTGATATCATTGTAGAATCATGTGAAATTTTGAAAAGGATTGTTTTTGTGGCTTTCACTAGTTTTGCTAAAGAGGTCACTCCCGGTGAAGGGATCTCGGCTCTTTCCTCATCGAATAAGGTGCAGGACATATCATATATATCACTAAGCAAAGTAAAACTCTAAAAGCAATCAAAAGACAAACCGAGTTTTGTAGCATCTGCCGGTTTTGCTAAAGAGATCACTCCCGGTGAAGGGATCTCGGCTCTTTCCTCATCGAATAAGATGCAGGAAATATCATATATATCGCTATGCAAAGCAAAACTGTAGCTACCCTTTTTGAAAACTTTTGATTCTACAACATCTTTTAGGTTTCTTTTCTTTCATTAATCACATTAATGAAGTCCCATCATTTAAGTCACCTAAACATCACAGATAAATACGACGTACACTTATGCCATCCACATTCGCCTCGATGTCCCCTCGTACACCGTTAGGTTAGGTAACTAACGGCAGAGCGGGACAGGGCTAGCGCGGGTGTAAAACATAAGTAACGTCTATATAATATATCATATATACTATATACAGTATTTATCACAACATATCAAATGATCACATCACAGATATCGCAGCAGAAGAAACATATGAAATATTGGATATATTAGGACGTCCGTGTTTTATTTTGAGCCTCTATAAAACACGGATTCCACGGTCGCGATGAATAGCAAAACCCATACCTCTAGACCCCTACGAGAGCGGCAAGCAACCCTTCCAATTCTAGAGTTAGGAGACCCGGACTCGACTCCTCGAGTTGGTCTCCCACTGGACTCTAGAATCCGGTTACTTATGCTCTCCTCCTTGGGTCTATCCTAGTGCGGAAAAGTAAATAATATACAAATGGTGACATCAACCTCATCCCGGAAGTGCCCCAATAAAAGAATATTACATACATTTAATTTTACATGAATGAAAATAAAAACTCTCATCTCACATAAAAAAAAACCCCGGCTATTCAGAACGCGACGATCCAATATAACATATCCAGCAACACATAACATCACATGTCATCAACGTAAGTAAATATGCGCATCCCAATTGTCGTTGACATATAGCAACGAAACCGGCGATATCACATATTACACTTACGGTCGCAGAAAAGAAAGTGTAAAACTACAACATTTGGAATCCACAATCTCTTTAGACATCGTAAATCCGAAATATCACATATTTCGCATTTCATGCCTAACAATATGAATTCCAAATATTGTATCACATTCTAGATAAATAGACAGTATTAAACTTTCCGATCGAATAATCAAATACCCAAGATTTCCATAATAGCTCAACACTTGAGCAGAGTTCAAAAATTGCAGAATTCGTCACAGTAGCAACGGTCCAGACGTAGAAGGGTCAAGCCAATGCCTCACATGTGGCACGCCGTTCTGTCCCAAACCCTAAGGTTCAAAAGGCAGTTCAAGACGGTCATATAATCGAGTTAAGGTTTGTTGTCTTCTAGAGGGTCCATCGCGTTACTTGCACGTTTTCCCGAAAAATTTAAACTCAAGAAAAATTCAACACTTGAAAGTTTTTCGTGACGGGAAATAATGAGTAAATGATATCCGTTCGAACATTTTAACAGTTTCTAAATATCCGGAAAACAAAACGAAATTAAATATTCCGATCGAATCAACGAATACAAAATAAACCCCAGAACACTCAACACTTGAGTCAGTTTAAAAATACCCAGAAAATATAACTCACAGAAATAGAGATTACAGTGTAAAAATTAGGGTATAAATCCTCTGTACTGCCGTGGATCCGCGGCCCAAGCGCGGTACGGCCCCGGTTCCGCGGCGGTTTGTACAGTTTATGCTCTCGTTTTTCACTACAATTCTTATATTTCCCTGCTGAATTTTTTAGGCATTTTTAATTCAAAAAAATCACAGTTTTTAAAATTTGTCCAGAGAGGGGTTCATTTTGGCGTTTCGAGGTTCGTTCGGAGTTTTAATTTCGTATACACGTCGCTTAATGCTCTAGCTAGGCTCTGATACCACTGTAGGGTTACTAGGCACTCTAACAAGGTTCTACAACGCATCAAACATGCCCGATTAAAATTTTAGCCGTGCCTAATAACCCTAAACAAGATCTTTGCTAGAAAATTAGGGTTTCACATGCAAGTAAATAGCATCTACAACTAAGTGAATACGAAATACAACCTTTGTAGATCGGTCCTTCACTTCTTTAGCTCCTTGTTGAAGTCCCTTCGCTACGATCGTGGTTCTCCCGGACTCTTGCATGGCTTCACGAGGCTAAAGGAGCGTCCTTGCTTGAAGTCTTCGAGGCCGAAGATGATCTACGTCAAGGGGATGCCAACTCAAGCTTCTACTTCACTAACTAGAGAATTAGTGAAGCAAACACCCTAAACTAAAGTGCTAGTCTAGTAGAGGATGGAGAAATATGAAGTGGGTTCACTTTAGAATTTGGTTTCTCACAATGTTTCTCACTTTGGATCAAACCCTAGAGAGCTTTTTAGCTCAAGGAAGAAGATGAAGAAAATAAAATGAGAAGAGATACTGATCAAGTGAGAAAGTTAACCATGGTGAGTATCATATACTAACTCATGTAGAGACATAACCATGGCTAATCCTTATGGTTGGGTTAACAAATATCCATAGTAAAAACAAACTTAGTGGAATTAGTCAATGCATCTACAAGCTTCCATAAGCTTCATGCATTTTTCCTAATCCTCCACTAATTTTGTAATTACTTTAAATATTAAAACCCAACATAATAAATAGCATGGTGTAAGTCTCATACACCTATGAATGATGTATCAACAACCATGATACAAAAAGAAAACACATTTTAATATATATCATATATACATTAAAGTTGTGCACATGTGAGAAAAACCCTTAAGTGAACAAATGTTAGTTAATGTAAATTAGCATATCCAATATACAATTATACAATAAATTATTAAATCAACACTTGACTTAATAATCCGGTCATAACTCATATAACCGACTAACATCCAATGTATCGACTTATCGAATCAACACTTGATTCGATTACCCGGCTATATCATATATAACCGACCGATACAAAAATTCATGAGAATAGAATGCGGTATCACATACACGCATTATTCTCGGTCCCGCACATATCACATACGTGCTCCTATTTCGTTATTGTTAGTTATATGTATGCCCTAGAGGCCATTACTGTACATAGGATGTATATTGTAGTGGATGCTGGGACATATATAGGGAGGACTTTCTTGCTCGACATGATAGTATGCTATCTGGTTACCCTTTACCTTAACGTGTATGCTGATTGACTCTCTGTTACATGTTGGTAAAGCCCTTAGGATCTGTACTTGACTACCTGGACTATGATGCGGATCATACTAGTGGGGACATGGTAGTCCATAAGTACATCCTTCAAAGTCCCTAGTCGTGGGTGTATCGAGACGGGGCATCGATATACCGGAGTAGACTAGCGTACACCTTCTCGACCCATACAGATGGGCGATGGATGATCCCATATCCATCGGTGTTTGACATCGGAGATTATATACGGGTGCTCAGTAGAGACTGGGTACACTGGACGGACTCGCCGAGAACTCCCAGATGGTATTATACCTCACGTCAGATGGCAGTTCTCTGGTGACACTGGTACAGAGTAGTCTGTTGACTCGAGATCGTCATAGAGTCTTGTGTGGTTCCCACTGTGCTTTGATTTCCATCTTACCACATCCAAGAGGGCGTGCAAAACGGTGGTTTTTGGGTACAGTCCCGAGTCACATGGAGGCAATGAGCGATAGGAGGGGATTCGTCTCTCCCGGTATAGGGAGTTGATGTTGCACTGTGTTCGATTGGCTATAACAGGAAATCCCTGGCCAGGGTTGCTGAGATTTACTGGTAAGTATTACCAGTAGTTTCTCGAATTGTTATAGACCTCATATCGACACGACTTATCGAGCTATTGGGGTCTGACGTTTACCACCCCTAGGCGGGATATGCGACATATCAGACGATCAGACCGGACTGTACGGTAGTGTTACTGGTTGGATTCACTGGAGTGTGAGCGGGCTTGCTCGTCGATCTTCAGATCGCTCAATACCCGGGTGGCCGTTACGTTTAGCAGACCGCTTGCGGCTTGTGGATGTTTGATATGATCATCATCCGCTGCCGGCATATTGACGAGTCTTTAGAGTCCTACACAGAGGTTTCCTGGCTCAAGCGAAACGAAATAGGAGCGCATATGAGATATGTGCGGGACCGAGAATAATACCAGTATGTGATACTGTATTCGATTCTCGCGATGTGACATTGATCGGTTATATGCGATATAGCCGGGTTATCGGATCAAGTGTTGATTCGATAAGATGTTACTAATGGTACCAGTCGGTTATGTGCGTCATGACCGGATCGTTAAATCAAGCGTTGATTTAATTATTTAATGCATAATTATATATTTGATATATTACTTTGCATTAACTAGTATCGGTTCACTTTAAATGGATTTTCTCGCTCGGTTGTGCGCATTGCATATGCGATATGATTTTGTGCACTTGTTTGTATCATATTTGATGATACATGCAAATTAGGGTTTGTGTAAAGAATTAAACCTTGGTTAAAGAAATGGTTAGGGTTTTTATTTGATTATTCATTTATTCATTTGTTTTTATTTTTGGAAAATAAAATTGCATAAAATAGAATTGTGGCTTCTTTTGTTTTCTTTCATGAAGCTTCATGAACTTTTGACTTAGTCACCATTTTGTCTCATGCTTAACCCTAACCAATTCAATTAACTCAAGTTAATTCTCTACACCTAACCATGGTGAGAATTATGATAAGAATGGATTTTTATTTATTCTTTTATTCTTATCATAATACTTATCTTCTTCTTGCTCTTCTTCTTCTTCATTCTTCTTTGAAGAAAACCAAGCTCCATCAATGGTGATTGTTGGAAAAGAATGAGAAATCCAAAACTAAAGTTAACCCACTTCCTATTTCTTCATCCTCTACCTCTTGCCAAGTAGTAGAGTGTGTTTTCTTCACAAGTTTCTTGACTTGGTGAAGTCGGAGCTTGATTTAGCGATGCCTCGACGTAGATCATCTTCGGCATGGACATCGACGACCTAGCTTGCCCATTCTCCGACGAAGCCGACGCTAGAGCCCGGATTTGATTTGGATAGCGGAGAGGACTTCGTTGCGGAGCTATGGAGGTGGAGCACCGGATCTACAAAGGTTGTATTTCCGTATTCCCTTAGTTAAGTGTTAACTAGTTTCATTTTCGCCTAGACATCTAGCTAACGATCCGTAGTCTAGGGTTTCTCGGCACCGTTTTTTTGAAATTGGCATGGTTGATGCCTTGTGAGACCTCATTAGGGTGCCTAGGAACCCTACAGTGGTATCAGACCCTAGCTAGAGCCTTAGGCGAAGTCTTGACGGAATTTGAACTCCGATCGAATCAAAACCAAAACCCTAAAGTTGCTCTCTGGACGATTTTGAAAAACTGGGATTTTTCCAGATTAAAAATATTCAGAAAACTCATTAAAATAATCTAAGAATTACTGTTTAAATTCGAGGGCTTGATTCATTAAAGGGGGCGCGGATCCGCGGCCTTACAGTAGGCTGATGCGGCGGATCCGCGCTACTTTTGTCGTTTTCTGTAAGTGCACGGCGGCGCCCCGGCCGTCAATCCGACGGCCAAATGCGGAAGCGGTGATAAACTTTAATTTTCTTGAACTGGCAAACCGCCGCGCACTAATACCCGGATCGAACCATTAATTAGTCCTAGCCAACTACAAGAAAGGGAATAGAGATATACCGACGATCCAAGTCCTCCGGTCTTCTCGTCATCGTCCCGATCTCCTGCGGAATGTCCCGTCTCCTCCTCGTCGCCGGAAGTGCACCACATCGCCTACTTCTTTTACGGGCTCCCACCTCAATGCCGAGGCAACTCGGGCACGAAGCTGGCTAGTCGACGTGCCCAAGATTTGCTGTAGAAAATAGTAGAACTAGTGTCTCATTTGGGGTTTATGGAGGTGCCATTTCGGTGGAGGAAATGAGGTATGAACTTTTGTGGAGGAACTTGGGGATTTTTCTAACATCAAGAGAGCAAAAATCCCCACTACAAAATGGGCAACCCACCCTCATGGTGGCCGGCCATCACTAGAGGAGAAGGAGAGTGAGAATGAGGGAGAGTTTCAAAAATAATGGGAGCCATTCTCATATCATCCAAGAGAGAGAGAGGAATGGTTATCATGAAAAGCAAGTGATGATGAGAAACAATGATCACTCCCAAAACCAATACTCAACCAACAATCATCAACAACCATGATTGTCTACAAAGTCAAGCCATCATGAAGTGATCAAGTCAAAAAGGTCAAGGTATGGTGCTCATCATGAAAACCATCATGATGCAACAAGATGCAAAGAACCCCCTCCACTAATGCCTATTTGCAACAATGCAAATAAGCCCTCCTCCACCAATCTTCGGCCAATGAACGATACAAAGGAAATCGGCCGAAACGAAAAGCAAACTGGCAACTCCATAAAACTGGTCCCGTAATAAATTACAGGAAAACCCCGATACTGTGCATACACACCCGCATCTGTATTTCGACCGAAATACAAATGCAATGAGACAAAATCTACACTGTACTATACTAGAATCCGGCTTATACCAAAACCGGCTAGTAATATCCGTTCGATCCTGATCCGTGCAATACCGCACGCATCTGATCGAACCCTGCCATATATCCATACGGCCTATAGTACAAACTGTCCGATCCTGATCCGTGCAATACCGCACGCATCCGATCGGACCCTGCCATATCTCCATACGGCCTCTACAACCTTTCGCCCGAAAGCTGAGTAACAGAATGTGGGGGACTCTAAAGACTCGTCAACACCTTGGTTGTGGATTTAACCACTAGCACGTCAGAGGTATAAGCCAATACGTAACGGGCTACCAGGTATTGACTAAAAGGGACGTTTGTGAGCGAACTCAGCCTGACTCCCTACTGAGCCTGTCAGTGACAATATCCGTACAGTCCGGTCCGTTCGTCTATGAGCATCGCATGGCGGGCCTAGGGGGTTGGTAAAAGTCAGACCCCCAAAAGCGGTTCAAGTCGTGTCGGAGTGTAGCCCAGAACACCCTGAGATACTACTGGAATACCTACCAGTAAATCTCCTTGCCTCGGCCGAGGGCTTCGTGTAATGGCTCTCCTAGACACAGCGCGACCTCACCCCCAATACCGGGAGAGACGAACCCCTGAAGATACGCTCACTGCCTCCATGTGGCTCAGGACTGTACCCAACTAAAACCTGTTTGCACGACTCCTTTGAGCCGTGGTAGGGTAGTAATCAAAGTACAGTGGGAACTCACACGAGACAAATGACGATCCCCAGGTCGATGAACTAACCTGTACACATGTCACCAGGGAACTGCCATCTGACGTCTGGTATATGACCAACTAGCATGTTCCCGGCGAGTCCTGTCCGGTGTACTCATAACCCAATGAGCACCTGTATACATCTTAGGTGATCCAACTGACACCAGTGGCTTGTGAGACCGGCCACCGCCCCTCGTCGGGGTCTCGACTGTATACACTAGTCTACTCTGGAGTATCGATGCCCTGTCTCGAAACTCGCACGACTATGGACCTTTCAAGGATATGCTTATAGACCCCAGCTCCCACTTATATGATCGCCCTCATACTGCTGGTGGTCAAGCAAGAATCCTAGGGGCTCTACCAACGTGTAATAGCGACTTGTCAGGTCACTTAAAGCAGTACACGATGATAAAGGTAAACCAGATAGCATACTATCATCTCGAGTAAGACTGTCCTACCGGGATATGTCCTCTATCAATCATTGTAATCACGTACCTGTGACCTAATAATTGACTCTGAGGGCACAATCTCCAACAATCTCCCACTTGCACTCAAGGCTAATTATTGCGATGTCGCATACTCACAGCCCGTGTGATACCGAACACCCAACTCCTGTACTAGTCAGTCTCACAAGGCTCGTTTGCGAAACTATTGCGTTCGAGGAATAACCTTAGTGAGTGGATCCGCTTTGTTGTTTCTTTCCATGTCTCTCTAAATCTCATGTTCGCGGAGAAAACCATCTCCCGAAATAAGCATTACCTGTCTTAGAATGTGTCTGGATGTCTGATGGGACATAGCTCATAAATGAACTCCAAATCCAAACTTCTTAGACTGTATCGTCAACTGAACTTAATCAGTATCCTGCGCCATGCCACCCTCAGTATTGCCTTGGACCACCTGTCCAAAATACTGCCCCTCGTCAGAAGGAAAACTATAACTCTGACAACCTCCTTGTTGTCCAGGTCACCTTGGAAGCCTGGAATGATAACTGTCTCTCGAATGAGGCTGTCGTTATCATATCCCTAGAACATCCACTTATGTTCTAAAACTGCTTCCGACTGCTTCTCCAGGATTTGATCAATGTCAACTTATTGCATCTAGTGCAAGAACAATATCTGGTGTGGTACTTGACATCTCATGATTGACTCAATTGCCTGAGCAAGTGATCTGCCAATCATACACATCCCTCTCCCCTTTAGTCTGTAAGACACCTTTAGACAGGGTGACTCCATCACCTGCAGGTACACTACCGTGCCAGGAGTCGTCCATTCTAAATACCCTTAGAATGCTGTCTAAGTACCCAGATTGGGAGACTACCCAAATCTAGATCTAAAGCCATAGATCTAGTAACCAGAATGTCTGATATAATGTCCAAGTCCCATGTGGAGAAACCACTGTGTGACGACCAAAGTATAACCGATCGTAGTATAGGAGTTTCTTTTCCTACTCTGTGTATGTCATCCAAATACCAGGACATCACACCCTACTACCTTCTCAACAGATCCATCCCCTATTCTGATGAAGTCAAACCCATGACTGTCACGTCAGAAGTAGATGATCTATCTCCGCTACATTTGCTTTAGTCTATAAATAGACATAAGCTACCTGTCCACCAATGCTTCCGCTGCTCCCACTGACTACGACAACCCTCTGGCAGAGTCATATAGACGTACACTTCTAAAACTAGTTTAGAACGACGCTATACTCATCCTCCCACCGGGTCTCGCAGCCTGGAACAACAGCAATGGTAATTGTGGGTAAACAAGAACTTCCCTGTCACCGTCCTTAAGGCTACCGTAGTATCTCTCGGGTGCCTGAAGTTACCCACCTTATCTGCGGAGTGGCCAATGGAATGTCAATCCAGATTGAATCTTTAGGTTCCTTATCAAATCTTCAGTAATCGTTTGTGGTTCTGGAATCACTTCCAGTTCTACTATACTCCCACTACTGTTTTCTGAAAAAATCCATTTTTATTAAAACTGTGGCGAGTCTAGAACAATATTTCTATTGTTCATCCAGATGGTAGAAAGTCAACCCGCGTCATAGCCTGGGTCAACCCACAAACAGCCATTACAGAAACGTGCCTTGAGTTGTCCAGTATCTGGTTTTAAGCATAAGCCGGACAACTCCCCGTACCTTAACATCGTTAAGATATGAACTGTTCTATATCCCATATAGGACCAGAGGCACTGATTTAATTGAACCAGATTCAAATCATGCAACTGTCTCCAGTGCATGTCAACTAAATGGAAGGAGGCCGATCAGCGTTACTCAACTTAGGAATGCTTCCAATTATGAGTAACCTGAAAAAGAAGCAAGTTCTCTTAGTCATTACTATCAACTTAATACCATACACAAGTATCTACATCTTCGATCTCTTTGAAGAATCCCGATACTTGCTACACCTGGTTCTCTACTCTATTCAAATACCTATATTTCTCAAAATTCGGACCCTGTGTTTCCGCGAAACACTTGTCTAAAAACTAGAGAAGTCATAATTAAACCGAATATAGTACGAGGACCAACCCCTCTGTCCTGATGGACCCTGGACAACATACAATACTCTGTATAAGTCCCTTGAGTCTGAAAACTCATTCACTGTGTGTCGTAGGTTGAAAACTGTACTTATGGTTAAGAAGAATTACACCGCTGTTTAATGCTCCTTACCTAACCATCCACTGATATAGGTAAATGTCGTAGACATAATTCCAAAAAGGTATATCTCACTCTATGAAAATAGACGTACAGATATATCAATTTGAAATTGGTGCATGACAGCGGATATTCAAAACCAAATATTTGCCGACCGGCAAACAGCCCAGGTGATTTCCTCAAATATCACCGATTACAACGAATCCCGATATAATGAGGATAATCACCCAATTCCCAATAACTTACTCCCACTCATCATCTGTAAAACCATACAGATGTGAGAATCGTACCTGGTAAGTACATACCCTGGAGTAAGTATCTAATCGGGAAATCAGTTTTCCTTTAACATTACACAGTGAAACTGAAACATTGAAATGTTCCGATGGGGTATTCTGGTATTCCTAGTAATGCCTCTTCCAGATTCACGACTGTAACCATATAGTTCTTTGCCACTTTTCCAAATCCCTTCATATGTCTTTAGTCTTTACCTTCTGTACACCCCTTTAGGCCAAATGGTTTTCTTCCTTCCCTACCGTTCGGCACCAGCCTATGGTTTGGAAGAAGACTATCCAATAAGCATAATGGGTGTACTGTCCCAATCCTAGGAACACTCGCAATGAGAGAGGGTGAAGATAAAAGACAACCGAATAAACCTTATTCCTATTTCTCCTGGACCAGAATCCATCCCCGAACTGGAACAAGTTCCATTCGAGTTCGTATATAACCATACGATGGAGTATCCAAATAAACTGTGGATCTTCGTAGTGATACGGAGTGTCCTGGAGAAATACAAAGGTGATGTGGGAGTGGTAACGAAATATTTGGTTTGGTCGTGAATATCTGTTGCAATTTACTTTGCCCTCTTACTAATCCCTTGCTTTGTCTGAACTTAATACCTTCTGTACACCATCGTTAGGCTAATTGGTTTTCTTCATTCCCTACCGGTCGGCACCTGCCTATGGTTTGGAAGAAGACTATCCAATTTGCATAATAGGTGTACTACCCCTAAACCAAGGAGTACTCGTAACCTGAGAGAGGGTAAAAGGAAAAGACAACTGAATAGTCCTATCCGTTTCCTCCAGAACCTGAAACCATCCTCGAATAAATTCCTTCGAGTTCGTATCTAACCATACGACGGTTTTGTCCAATGGAAGTGGACGTTCGTAGTAATACGGGGTGTCCTGGAGAAAAGGGTAAAAGTAGGAGTGGCAATGAGGTTTGCAACTCTGACAATCCAAAAGCCAGTGTTAAGAAGGTTCGGTCAACTTGGTCACTGAGTCATAGTCTTAGGGTCGGGTCAATGGTCGCTGCCAAAGAGAAAGAGAAAAGAAACACTCAGCGTGCACTCTAACCTAGATCAGAATGGTTACCAATTTATCTAATCTGGAAACCTCCCACTGTACCTCAAATTCTCCTCCAAACCTAAAAGAAGAATTAGTCGGGGTTACCCGAGGAGTAAACTAACTCATCAGTGGGAATCGGGATCCAACTCTCATCGCATGACAACGTGACGGAATCCGCTCACGTCATCACACTCCAGAAGGTATGCGCATATCTGGCAAGTTTCAGTTCTTTTGAAACTCCCGATGTGATTTTGCCCCATGCTCTTATGACCTTGACGAAGGCCAACAAATCATAAGTCACATGTCAAGTTCTACCCGTCATTCTCCAGGTTGATTTGAACCCACCCGCACAAGCCCTTGACGAAGGCCAACAAGGCTATACGACTGTCCCAAACCAACGCATCTATCTATGCTGCAGAAAGGCAACAAGCAGCTACCATACACTATGCCTTGACGAAGGCCAACAAACATAGCATGAATTCTACGTGCTACCTATCTGAAACGACGGAGGGCTACGAATGGTTTCTGGCGAAAACCTTTAACGTAATGAACTTGATATCGTTGAAGGAACGGATAGCTTTTAAAAATATAGTGACGAAAACCTTCGCTAAAGAGGTCACTCCCGGTGAAGGGATCTCGGCTCTTTCCCCGTAGAATGGGGTGCAGGATATTCTAACTGAATACCACGGTGCAAAGCAAAAGTAGTCGGCTATAGTGAAGTTAATGCCCTGACGCAAACTTCTGTCCAAGGGGTCACTCCCGGTGAAGGGATCTCGGCCCTTGCCTCGTCGACCGAGGAGCAGGATATTCCAACTGAATACCACGATGCTAAACAAAAGTGAACGTCCTTGCAATAACAGCTTTTTGAAAAGTGTTCCAACAACATCAGATTAGGTTTGTTTTTAACTTGCATTGATCCGAATCAACGCAGTCCCATCAATTGATCACACCACAAAGAACGAAAATATACTGATGTACGTATATGCCATCCGCATTCGCCACTGGGTCCCGTCATTACCCGTTAGGTTAGCTAACTAACGACAGAGCGGGGACTGGACTAGCGCGGATGCAAAACATATACAACATCTACTAATATATATACCAATATATTATATTCGCTCAAGGCGTGATAAAATACAACATCACAGAAAATGTACAGCATCACAGAAACAATACAGACATCTGGGATCCCCGGGTTTCATAGAGCCGCTGAATCCCGACGTTCCCCTGGTCGTGTGGATAGCCTGTGCAATGAAAACCTAGACCCCTACGGGCGCGGCAAGTCACCCGCCAAAACCTGAAGCGAGGCAGCCCCCTTCAGCTCCGTGAATGGACCACCCAGCACTTCACGGATTCCGGTAACTTGGGCACCCCTCCTGGGTCAACCTGTACCCCCTACGAGTGCGGCGAATAGCCCGCCAATCCTAGAGTGAAGCCCCATCCGTCCCAATGCCATAAGATGCGGGCTTGTTGCCCTCCAGAACCCGGCTATCCGTGCACCCCTCCGCGGGGTAATCCTAGTACAGAAAGTAAAATATACATACACCGGGTACATCGACCGCAACCTGGCCGTGCCCCAAAATAATAATACAATCAGGCAGTGACGGCAGTCCACATGTCGGACGCTCGCCCCGCAATATCAAATGTACATAATACAACCACAACTGTACTAGCATTGCATCCAGGCTATCCCCCACGACCGATCCGCAACATCACAGCAAAAACAGAATATCAACGTGAAAGTCACGTTCGCAAATCCGTCTAACCGGGCTATAGCAGTTAGACCGGATTTACCGATCAAGTGACATTCACGGTCGCAGATATAATGTAAATACTGTGAAATAATGTGTTTAAAATATCCGATCAATCAAATTTTAACAAGTGGGCCCCCAAGCATTACTGTAGCAGATCAGGAAATTCTGGGCCCAATATTAATATTCCAAAACCCTAATTTTCACCCCAGAAAGCAACTGAAGAAAATTGATACAGTAAGGACACTATTCGGCGGCGGAACCGCGGCCCAAGGGGGGGTTTTGCCGCGGTTCCGCGCTCTGGTGGTCGACTTACTTTGTCGAATTTCTACAGTGGGCTTATAATCTCCAGTACATCAATTTTATACAACCTGAAAAAATTTTGGAGACCAAAAAATTTCAACAGAAAACTGATGTGAACAAAAATGTAGATTTTGGAATTTTGGTCGATCGGAAATGCAAAACACATTAAACAAAGCTAGACTAAGTTAATGGCGAGGCTCTGATACCACTGTAAGTGCACGGCGGTGTAAGTCCATATTGCGACCCCCGGTGCTTACGGGGAGGCGGAAACGGTATAAAAAACGAATTTTTATCGCAAGAGGCAACATGGACTAAACTAGGTCGGGATCGTTGTCTAAACTAAAACTAGTATACTTGCTAAAGAGAGTTAGCTACTATGGAAGATGGTTATACCTAAACTTGAACTCCTTCTTCTTCAAACCTTGTAGAGGTTGATGGTTCTCTTTTCGTCGCCTTCTCCCGTCGAAGATGGATCCACCTCGAAGGTTCGACCTTTGGGCTCTTCCTCGATCTTTGAGTGAACTAGGGTTTCCGGCTTGCTAAACCTTCATCCTAGAATGAGTAGAGAGTGATTAGGGTTTGCTTTTCCTTTTAAAGAGAAGGATTCTCAACACATGAGAGGGTTTCTCTTTGCTAGAGGAAGAAGAAGATGAAATGAGGAGAGAGAGAGGTTATGATAGAATGAGATATCTTTTCTCTTTCTTGCAACCATAATGCAAAAGAAAAATATTATCTAAATGATAATAATTGAAATAAGAATAGTTGATGGTAGTATTTGGAATGACCACAACCATGCTTCATTTAATAAAAAGTAAGCATGAATCAAGGAAGACTTTTTAAAGCATGATGGTAGTCAATGGTCAACAAGTCAACCATGGTCAACAAGTCAACAAAAAAATCAACCATAACATAATTCTCATTTAATTACTATTATTAATAGATAATATATAAATCCATTAGGGTTTGGAAAATGAAGACTGTCAACTGTGCATACGCACCCGTTCCGAAACCCTAATGAAAAACCTCATCCTCCGCCTCAAGCAACTGTGCATACACACCTGTATTCTCGTTCCGAAGAACAAGAATACCAAGAGATAAAAGCAACCCTAAAACATATACCAGTATCTGGCTCAAACCAGAGCCTGCCAGTATAATCCGTCCGGACTCCAAACGTGCACAAGTGCGCGGATGAGAACGAACCCTGTCGCAAAACCATGCGACCTCTACTCTGTTTTGCCCAGAGGCGAATACCCTCTGTGTGGGACTCTAAAGACTCGACACTACGCTGGCAGTGGGTTTAACCACAGACCGCAAGCGGCACTAGCTGTGCGTAACGGTCCCCAGGTAGATGCCGACAAGAAGGTTGACGAGGTGAAACCCCATCTGAACTCCTACTGAGTCTGAATGTGACATTCTCCGTACAGTCCGGTCTGTTCGTCTGATACATCGCATGGCGGGCCTAGGGGGCGGTAAAACGTCAGTCCCCCAATAGCGGTACAAGTCGTGTCGGAGTGAAGCCCAAAACACCCTGAGATAACACTGGAAACCTACCAGTATATCTCGCTTGCCCTGGCCAGGGACTACTCGTGTAATGGCTCTCCTAGACACAGCGCGATGTCAACCCCCAATACCGGGAGAGACGAATCCTGTCTAACCGTCACTGCCTCCAAGTGCTTCGGGACTGCACCCAACCACCACCTGTTTGCACGACTCCTTTGAGCCGTGGTAGGGTAGTGATCAAAGTGCAGTGGGAACACACTCGAGGCGAAGTGTCAGTGTCAAGTCAGCGGACTAAGCTGTACTCATGTCACCTGGGAACTGATAACTGACGATAGGTATAATACCAACCTGTCAGTTCCCGACGAGTCCTGTCCAGTGTACTCGTAACCCAACGAGCACCCGTATACTATCTCCAGTACGACGTACTGATGGCTGTGGGACAGACCATCTCCCACACTGGGATGAGAAGCGCATACGCTAGTCTACTCCGGAGTATCGATGCCCTGTCTCGATAGTCCTACGACTAGGGACCTGTATAAGGATGTGCCTATAGATTACCCAGCCCCCACTAGTGTGACTGCCATCACAACGCTGGTAATCAAGCAAAGATCCTAAGGGCTCCACTAATGCGTATAAGTGATATACTGAAATAAACACAAGTACACATTGAAGTAGAAACAAACCAAGTAGCATACTACTATATTGAGCAAGATTGTTTATACAAGGTGAATATCCCAAGCTTCCATCAAGTAATATACAAACTAGTATGATACAGTAATGGCCTCTAGGGCATATACACTAACAATCTCCCACTTGCACTAAGGCCATGTACTGGCGTATCGAAGACCTATCATCTCGATCAGCCGCTCGAACTGAGTCTGGGGTAGGGCCTTGGTGAATGGATCTGCAGTGTTCTCTTCTGAAGCAACCCTCCGAACCTCGATCTCCTTGCGATCCACGATCTCCCTGATCAGGTGATACCGCCTCAAGATGTGCCTGGATCTCTGATGGGACCTGGGTTCCTTTGCTAAAGCTATAGCCCCGTTGTTGTCGCAATACAGAGGTACTGGGTCAACAATGGACGGAACCACCTGAAGTTCTTTTAAGAACTTCCTTATCCAGACAGCTTCTTTTGCGGCATCAGATGCAGCGATGTATTCCGCTTCCATAGTCGAGTCTGCAACGGTTTCCTGTTTGGAACTCTTCCAACACACCGCCCCTCCATTGAGGGTAAAGACAAAACCCGACATGGACTTGGAATCATCCTTGTCACTCTGGAAGCTGGAGTCAGCAAAGGCCTCAATCTGGAGGTCTTTTCCGCCATACACCAAGAACATCTCCTTAGTCCTCCTCAGGTACTTGAGAATGTTCTTTACCGCTATCCAATGTTTCTCCCCAGGGTTTGACTGATACCGGCTTACTACACTCAGTGCATAAGATACATCCGGTCTGGTACACAACATCGCATACATTATAGAGCCTACCGCAGAAGCGTAGGGTATAATAGACATGCGATCCCTCTCCAAATCAGTCTTGGGAGACATCTCTTTAGAGAGGGTGATCCCGTGACAAGCCGGTAAGTTACCGCGCTTGGAATCTTCCATACTGAATCTTTTCAGTACGGTGTCGATGTACCTGGACTGTGAAAGTCCTAATATCCTCTTGGATCTATCACGATGGATCCGGATCCCCAGGATGTAAGAGGCATCACCCAGGTCTTTCATGGAGAACCTGTGTGACAAGAAACCCTTGACAGATTGTAGCATAGGAATGTCATTTCCTATTAAGAGAATGTCATCCACGTATAAAACAAGGAATACCACAGTTCTCGCTACAAATCTACTATAGATGCACGGTTCATCTGGATTTTTGATAAAGTCAAATTCCTTGACCGTCTCATCAAAACAGATGTTCCAACTCCGCGATGCCTGCTTTAGTCCATAGATGGACTTAAGCAACTTGCACACCTTTCCGCTGCTCCCACTCTGAATGAAACCCTCTGGCTGATCCATATAGACACACTCCTCTAAATTTCCATTTAGAAAAGCGGTTTTTACGTCCATCTGCCAAATCTCATAATCGTGGAAGGCAGCAATGGCAAGAAGGATCCGAATGGATTTCAGCATAGCCACTGGAGAAAAGGTTTCGTCGTAGTCCAAGCCAGGTCTTTGACGGAAACCCTTTGCTACAAGTCTAGCTTTATAGGTCTCAACCTGTCCATCTACACCAATCTTCCTTTTGAAGATCCACTTGCATCCTACGGGTTTTACCCCGTCTGGAGCAATGTCCAACGTCCATACTTTGTTGGTGTACATGGACTCCATTTCGGTCCGCATTGCATCCAGCCATTTTACCGAGTCAACGCTCTGAACGGCCTGCTGGAAGCTAGTTGGCTCATCATAGTCTATGATGCAATCCTCTCGATCCCCGTCTATGAGAAAACCGTAGTATCTCTCGGGCGGATGAGACTGCCTACTACTCCTGCGGAGCGGCGTAGGAATGTCCTGTTCATTTGAACCTTCTGGTTCCACTAAGCTTTCAGTAATAGTCCGTGGTTCTGGAATTTCTTCCAGTTCTACTGTGCTCCCACTTATCTGGTTTTCCAAAAACTCAGTTTCCAAGAAGTAGGCATGACGAGAAACAAGAACTTTTTGTTCCTCTTCACAGTAGAAGAAATATCCCTTAGAGTTCTTTGGATATCCCACGAACTTACACTGTACTGAGCGTGCCTCGAGCTTGTCCACATGCTGCTTTTTAACAAAAGCTGGACATCCCCAAGTCTTGATGTGACTGAGATGGGGTCTCTTCCCACACCACATCTCATATGGTGTAGTAGGTACAGTCTTAGTAGGAACTCGGTTCAAAAGGTACGCAGCTGATTCTAGTGCATACCCCCAGAATGATCGCGGTAACTCAGCGTTACTCATCATGGACCGTACCATATCCAATAGGGTCCGGTTCCGTCTCTCCGATACACCGTTATGTTGCGGGGTGTATGGAGGAGTAAGCTGAGAGAGAATCCCATTCTCTTTTAAGTAATTCAGGAACTCGGCACTTAAGTATTCTCCACCTCGATCCGATCTTAGAATCTTGATACTTTTGCCGGTTTGTTTTTCTACTTCATTCTTAAATTCCTGGAATTTTTCAAAAGCTTCGGACTTATGTTTCATTAAGAAGACATAACCGTATCTTGAAAAATCATCCGTAAAAGTAATGAAGTAAGAATAACCGCTTCGCGCATGTGTAGACATTGGACCGCACACGTCGCTGTGTACGAGTCCCAAGAGCTCGCTCGCTCTTACTCCGTGTCCAGTGAACGGAGTCTTTGTCATCTTTCCTTTGAGACAGGATTGACAAGTGGCATACGATTGATATTCGAACGGATCCAAATATCCTTCTGTATGTAACTTAGTCAACCTTCTCTCATTGATGTGACCCAGTCTACAATGCCATAAGAAAGTCTGATTAATATCTGGTGACTTTCTTTTGTGTGTATTCTGGACATTGAAAATCTGTGGTTGGTTTAATACGTATATACCATTGCTCAATGTACCTGACCCAATCAGAACTTGATTAAGGTGAATGTTAACAACATTACTTACAAACGCAAATTCATAACCTTCTTTAGAAACCAAAGATACAGAAATGATATTACAAGTTGCGTTGGGTACAAAAAAACAATTACGCAAAACCAAAACATGCCCATCTGACATTCCCAGGTGATAGTCCCCCACGGCTTTAGCATCCATGCTAGCTCCGTTCGCAACTCTGAGGGTCATGTCACCTGCCTTCAAAACCCTACGGTTTCTCAACGCCTGCAAAGAATTACAGATATGAGATCCTGATCCGGTATCCAATACCCAGGAAGTAGAGTTTATAGAAAGACAGTTTTCAATAACATACACACCTGAAGCTGAAGCCGCAACCTGCTTCAGTTCCTGTGTCCTGGCTTTCCAAGCCCTGCAATCTTTCTTCCAGTGTCCACTCTTGTGACAATAGAAGCATTCCTCTTTACCAACAAGCTTCCCCGCTATCTTTGTTGCCTTTTCCTTTCCCTTCGCACCCACTTTACTAACACCGCCTCTTGGTTTGGCGGGGGCTTTCTTCTTCTTTCCCTTGGCTTTCGTCTTGGACCTAGAAGAAGAAGATCCTCCTACAAACAAAGTGGATGTATCCCTACCCTTCTGTAGGGTGCCCTCTGCGCTCCTCAGCAGGTTGAGGAGTTCTGAAAGTTCAACTTCCTTTTCTTGCAAGTTGAAATTCAGTATGAACTGGGCGTAAGTGGATGGAAGGGACTGGAGAATTATATCCGTATAAAGTTCACTGTCCAACGTGGTCCCAAGTTCCGCGAGATCCTCAGTGTAGCCAATCATCTTAAGCACGTGGTCCGCTACCGATGATCCGACGGCCAACTTTGTCGAAAATAACTTCTTCGACACTTCGTATCTTGCGATACGAGACTGCTCTCCATACAGTTCTTTTGTATGAAGAAATATGGATTCCAAATCCATATTCTCGTGCCTCCTCTGATGGTCGTTGTCCATCGAGGCAAGTACGAGGCATCTGGCCTTCGCGCTGTCAATCTCCCAAGTCTTACGGATTTCCTTAACCGCGACGCTGGAGGTGGGACCTGGGACGGGGGGAGCTTTGGTGGTAAGAAGATACCCCAGCTTGTCGTAAGAGATTGCCAATTTGACATTCCTGAGCCAATCTTTGTAGTTTGGCCCTGTCAATACGTTTTTATCTAGAAGTAACTTAAGTCCAGTCATTTCGATTTGGTCGCTGCAGGGGGAGAGAAGAAACACTTAGCACGATGCTCTTGCAAGTTTAGAATGGTTTTTAATTTGTCTAAACAGGATGGCTCCCACTGTCTCTCGAATCCCTCCTCAAACCACAAAGGAAGAATTAGCCGGGATCAATCCCACCGTACAATACTTGCTTAACCGTTCAGCCAGGCCAGTGTCGGTACTTCGAGGGAGGTTTTCCAACGCTTTCGTGAAGTTCCTTAATTTAAGAACCTCTTTTCCCTGGGGGCGTAGCCCCGCTAACACCTTTCTAGGCACCTACTAGGTTTATAGCATTGATCGTTTAGTGAGAAATTTCCCGAGGAGTAGCATATACTCACAGTAAGATCGGGATCCAAATATCATCGCGTGACGAAAATGAAGGAATCCTACCATAATCATCACACTCCAAATGGTATGCAAATCTAGCAAGTTTCAGTACTTATGAAACTCCCGATGTGGATTTTTGCCCCATGCTCTTATGACCTTGACTTTGGCCAACAAATCATAAGTCACATGTCAAGTTCTTCCCGTCGTTCTCCAGGTTAATTTGAATCCACCCGTACATACCCATGACTTTGGCCAATAAGGCAGTACGACTGTTCCAAATCAACGCATCTATCTATGCTGCACATGAATATCCAATAGCTACCAATCACTATGCCTTGACTTTGGCCAACAAACACAGCTTGAATACTATTGACTATTTATGTGAAACGACGGAGGGCTACGAATGGTTTTGGTAAAACCGTGAACGTAGTGAACTTGATATAATCGATGGAATGAGATAGCTTTTAGAAGGAGTGGCTCAAGCTCCGCATTTAAAAGTTAGTTTTTGAAAAGAACCGAGTGGTTTTTCGAAAGTGTTCCATCGACTTAAACTTGGTTTATTATCTTGCATTAGTTCTTTTAATGCGTGATATTCTTGCATTAGTTCTTTTAATGCGTCCCATCATTTAATCCTACCATTGCAGAAAACAACCAAAATATGACGTACGCTTATGCCATTCGCATTCGCCACGGGGTCCCGTCATCACTCGTTAGGTTACTTAACTAACGACAGAGCGGGGGCTGGGCTAGAGCGGCTGTAAAACATAAGCAACGCCTAAATAGAAAGCAATGATAGACATTACAGATCACAGATGAATACATTGGATATACTAGCAATCCGCAATCCTTTCGAGCCTGAAACGAAAAGCGGATAACACGGTCGCGGTGAATAGCCAAATACCCCACCCAAGACCCCTACGGGTGCGGCAAACTACCCGCCAAGTACTCGGCAGTTTGTGCACCCCTCCATGGGTCTATCCTAGGAGCATAAACAGTAAAAAGAATTATACAATGACGGCTACAACCCCGACCCGGTTGTGCGGCCAAACAAATAATATTATTACATCAATTTACATTTACAAATGAATGAAAGAAAAACAAAAGCTCATCTCACATCCACCCCGGCTATTCACCCGCGACAGTCCAACACATTCATATACACATTCCAGCACATTACAGATCATGTATAACCCCGACTAATCGACTTATAGCGATTAGCCGACGTTCAATACATGCAAACATCACAGATATAACCATCACAGTCAAAGTGCAGTGAAGTTCGGAAAAAAAAATACGGAATTATAGGACCCCAAAAGTGAATTTCAGTTCTGGAAAATCTGGGTACATATAATATATTTTAAAAATCCCAAAACCAACACAGAAGAACACTGCACGAAAAACGATGCAGTGAAGAAACCAAACTGCGGCGCTTCCGCGGCACATGCCTACCTCGTGCCGCGGAAGCGCGGCGCTTTAAGTGAATTGGTGCATCGTTTTTCTTGGCTGTTCAATAAAAACCCTGAGACGATTTTACAAGTATAAAGTTTTTCATTTTGAGCAGAAAAAATTTCAACAGAAACTTAGGGTTTTGGTTTTCCGGTTTTGCGATTTTTCGGTTCCGAACTTCGTTACACCTCACTACCAAGCTAGTTTAAGTTTAGTTAGGCTCTGATACCACTGTAAGTCCATATTGCGACCCCCGGTGCTTACGGGGAGGCGGAAACGGTATAAAAAACGAATTTTTATCGCAAGAGGCAACATGGACTAAACTAGGTCGGGATCGTTGTCTAAACTAAAACTAGTATACTTGCTAAAGAGAGTTAGCTACTATGGAAGATGGTTATACCTAAACTTGAACTCCTTCTTCTTCAAACCTTGTAGAGGTTGATGGTTCTCTTTTCGTCGCCTTCTCCCGTCGAAGATGGATCCACCTCGAAGGTTCGACCTTTGGGCTCTTCCTCGATCTTTGAGTGAACTAGGGTTTCCGGCTTGCTAAACCTTCATCCTAGAATGAGTAGAGAGTGATTAGGGTTTGCTTTTCCTTTTAAAGAGAAGGATTCTCAACACATGAGAGGGTTTCTCTTTGCTAGAGGAAGAAGAAGATGAAATGAGGAGAGAGAGAGGTTATGATAGAATGAGATATCTTTTCTCTTTCTTGCAACCATAATGCAAAAGAAAAATATTATCTAAATGATAATAATTGAAATAAGAATAGTTGATGGTAGTATTTGGAATGACCACAACCATGCTTCATTTAATAAAAAGTAAGCATGAATCAAGGAAGACTTTTTAAAGCATGATGGTAGTCAATGGTCAACAAGTCAACCATGGTCAACAAGTCAACAAAAAAATCAACCATAACATAATTCTCATTTAATTACTATTATTAATAGATAATATATAAATCCATTAGGGTTTGGAAAATGAAGACTGTCAACTGTGCATACGCACCCGTTCCGAAACCCTAATGAAAAACCTCATCCTCCGCCTCAAGCAACTGTGCATACACACCTGTATTCTCGTTCCGAGGAACAAGAATACCAAGAGATAAAAGCAACCCTAAAACATATACCAGTATCTGGCTCAAACCAGAGCCTGCCAGTATAATCCGTCCGGACTCCAAACGTGCACAAGTGCGCGGATGAGAACGAACCCTGTCGCAAAACCATGCGACCTCTAGTCTGTTTTGCCCAGAGGCGAATACCCTCTGTGTGGGACTCTAAAGACTCGACACTACGCTGGCAGTGGGTTTAACCACAGACCGCAAGCGGCACTAGCTGTGCGTAACGGTCCCCAGGTAGATGCCGACAAGAAGGCTGACGAGGTGAAACCCCATCTGAACTCCTACTGAGTCTGAATGTGACATTCTCCGTACAGTCCGGTCTGTTCGTCTGATACATCGCATGGCGGGCCTAGGGGGCGGTAAAACGTCAGTCCCCCAATAGCGGTACAAGTCGTGTCGGAGTGAAGCCCAAAACACCCTGAGATAACACTGGAAACCTACCAGTATATCTCGCTTGCCCTGGCCAGGGACTACTCGTGTAATGGCTCTCCTAGACACAGCGCGATGTCAACCCCCAATACCGGGAGAGACGAATCCTGTCTAACCGTCACTGCCTCCAAGTGCTTCGGGACTGCACCCAACCACCACCTGTTTGCACGACTCCTTTGAGCCGTGGTAGGGTAGTGATCAAAGTGCAGTGGGAACACACTCGAGGCGAAGTGTCAGTGTCAAGTCAGCGGACTAAGCTGTACTCATGTCACCTGGGAACTGATAACTGACGATAGGTATAATACCAACCTGTCAGTTCCCGACGAGTCCTGTCCAGTATACTCGTAACCCAACGAGCACCCGTATACTATCTCCAGTACGACGTACTGATGGCTGTGGGACAGACCATCTCCCACACTGGGATGAGAAGCGCATACGCTAGTCTACTCCGGAGTATCGATGCCCTGTCTCGATAGTCCTACGACTAGGGACCTGTATAAGGATGTGCCTATAGATTACCCAGCCCCCACTAGTGTGACTGCCATCACAACGCTGGTAATCAAGCAAAGATCCTAAGGGCTCCACTAATGCGTATAAGTGATATACTGAAATAAACACAAGTACACATTGAAGTAGAAACAAACCAAGTAGCATACTACTATATTGAGCAAGATTGTTTATACAAGGTGAATATCCCAAGCTTCCATCAAGTAATATACAAACTAGTATGATACAGTAATGGCCTCTAGGGCATATACACTAACAGGCGGCGCCCCGGCCGTCAATCCGACGGCCAAATGCGGAAGCGGTGATAAACTTTAATTTTCTTGAACTGGCAAACCGCCGCGCACTAATACCCGGATCAAACCATTAATTAGTCCTAGCCAACTACAAGAAAGGGAATAGAGATATACCGACGATCCAAGTCCTCCGGTCTTCTCGTCATCGTCCCGATCTCCTGCGGAATGTCCCGTCTCCTCCTCGTCGCCGGAAGTGCACCACATCGCCTACTTCTTTTACGGGCTCCCACCTCAATGTCGAGGCAACTCGGGCACGAAGCTGGCTAGTCGACGTGCCCAAGATTTGCTGTAGAAAATAGTAGAACTAGTGTCTCATTTGGGGTTTATGGAGGTGCCATTTTGGTGGAGGAAATGAGGTATGAACTTTTGTGGAGGAACTTGGGGATTTTTCTAACATCAAGAGAGCAAAAATCCCCACTACAAAATGGGCAACCCACCCTCATGGTGGCCGGCCATCACTAGAGGAGAAGGAGAGTGAGAATGAGGGAGAGTCTCAAAAATAATGGGAGCCATTCTCATATCATCCAAGAGAGAGAGAGAGGAATGGTTATCATGAAAAGCAAGTGATGATGATAAACAATGATCACTCCCAAAACCAATACTCAACCAACAATCATCAACAACCATGATTGTCTACAAAGTCAAGCCATCATGAAGTGATCAAGTAAAAAAGGTCAAGGTATGGTGCTCATCATGAAAACCATCATGATGCAACAAGATGCAAAGAACCCCCTCCACTAATGCCTATTTGCAACAATGCAAATAAGCCCTCCTCCACCAATCTTCGGCCAATGAACGATACAAAGGAAATCGGCCGAAACGAAAAGCAAACTGGCAACTCCATAAAACTGGTCCCGTAATAAATTACAGGAAAACCCCGATACTGTGCATACACACCCGCATCTGTATTTCGACCGAAATACAAATGCAATGAGACAAAATCTACACTGTACTATACTAGAATCCGGCTTATACCAAAACCGGCTAGTAATATCCGTTCGATCCTGATCCGTGCAATACCGCACGCATCTGATCGAACCCTGCCATATATCCATACGGCCAATAGTACAAACTGTCCGATCCTGATCCGTGCAATACCGCACGCATCCGATCGGACCCTGCCATATCTCCATACGGCCTCTACAACCTTTCGCCCGAAAGCTGAGTAACAGAATGTGGGGGACTCTAAAGACTCGTCAACACCTTGGTTGTGGATTTAACCACTAGCACGTCAGAGGTATAAGCCAATACGTAACGGGCTACCAGGTATTGACTAAAAGGGACGTCTGTGAGCGAACTCAGCCTGACTCCCTACTGAGCCTGTCAGTGACAATATCCGTACAGTCCGGTCCGTTCGTCAATGAGCATCGCATGGCGGGCCTAGGGGGTTGGTAAAAGTCAGACCCCCAAAAGCGGTACAAGTCGTGTCGGAGTGTAGCCCAGAATACCCTGAGATACTACTGGAATACCTACCAGTAAATCTCCTTGCCTCGGCCGAGGGCTTCGTGTAATGGCTCTCCTAGACACAGCGCGACCTCACCCCCAATACCGGGAGAGACGAACCCCTGAAGATACGCTCACTGCCTCCATGTGGCTCGGGACTGTACCCAACTAAAACCTGTTTGCACGACTCCTTTGAGCCGTGGTAGGGTAGTAATCAAAGTACAGTGGGAACTCACACGAGACAAATGACGATCCCCAGGTCGATGAACTAACCTGTACACATGTCACCAGGGAACTGCCATCTGACGTCTGGTATATGACCAACTAGCATGTTCCCGGCGAGTCCTGTCCGGTGTACTCATAACCCAATGAGCACCTGTATACATCTTAGGTGATCCAACTGACACCAGTGGCTTATGAGACCGGCCACCGCCCCTCGTCGGGGTCTCGACTGTATACACTAGTCTATTCTGCAGTATCGATGCCCTGTCTCGAAACTCGCACGACTAGGGACCTTTCAAGGATATGCTTATAGACCCCAGCTCCCACTTATATGATCGCCCTCATACTGCTGGTGGTCAAGCAAGAATCCTAGGGGCTCTACCAACGTGTAATAGCGACTTGTCAGGTCACTTAAAGCAGTACACGATGATAAAGGTAAACCGATAGCATACTATCATCTCGAGTAAGACTGTCCTACCGGGATATGTCCTCCATCAATCATTGTAATCACGTACCTGTGACCTAATAATTGACTCTGAGGGCACAATCTCCAACAGTTTTGTGCATCCCTTTCTGCACAGTAATTCTTATATATTATTTCTGGTGTTTCTGGGAATTTTTAATATTTATTCAAGAGTTAAATTTTCTGGAGTTGTTTTGGGGATTCGGTGTTTCGATCGGAGTATTAGATTTTGTCTATGTGGCTTTCCGGATAATTTTTAGAATATGTTAAAAAGTTCGACCCGATATAAATACCCATTTTTTCCCCTGTCGGGAAATTTCCAAGTGTTGGATTTTTCCGTAGTTTAACGACGTTCTAAGTAGTGCAAGTAACGCGATGGACCCTCTAGAAGACAACAAACCTTAACTCGATTATGTGACCGTCTTGAACTGCCCTTTGAACCTTCGGGTTTAGGGCAGTACGGCGTGCCACATGTGAGGCGTTGGCTTGACCCTTCTACGGCTGGACCGTCGGTACTGAGGCACGAACTGAATGTTGTTAGACTTATTTCATGTGTTGATCTGTATCGGGAAAACTTGGGTGTTCGAATGTTCAATCGGAAAGTTTAACATTTTCTAATTATCTGGAATGGGATACAATAATTGGAATTCACAATAAGTTATGAGATAACTGAATGAATGTTGTAAATCTAGCAATTTAGTCTCACTTGATCGGTTGCCACGGAATTTTGATGTGATCAAAAGTCCGTCGCAATCACGTAGCGTACGCGGATACTCGCCGGGTAAACTTAATAGACAGCCTCACTCCATAGCCCCGACCAAGTGACTATAGGAGAACCCCATCGCCGAAAGCATCCGTTCGGGTGCTCGCGGCAGCGGTGTTCCGCCTTGGTGCACTTCGTCGACGGTATCGGGGGTGCGGCCGTCTACTGAAGTTTGCGACGAGCATTCGATCAAAATGTCGGAAATCCTGTTGAATTGCCCGACTTGGTATTGAAAAGTGTTTTCGATAAAGAGACTAAAATGCGGGGTTTATAATTGTTAGGCATGTGATGTCTAAGTAATTCATTTGGTCAGGCATGCGATGTCTGAGGTGGTTGCGGATTCCAACTGTTGTAGTTTTACACTTTCTTTTCTGTGACCGTAAGTGTAATATGTGATATCGCCGGTTTCGTTGCTATATGTCAACGACAATTGGGATGGACATATTTACTTACGTTGATGACATGTGATGTTATGTGTTGCTGGATATGTTATATTGGATCGTCGTGTTTGAATAGCCGGGTTTTTTTTATGTGAGATGAGTGTTTTTCATTTTCATTCATGTAAAAACTTGTATGTAATATTCTTTTATTGGGGCACTTCCAGGTTGCGGAAGTTGTCACCGTTTGTATATTATTTACTTTTCTGCACTAGGATAGACCCAAGGAGGGGAGCACAAGTAACCGGGTTCTGGGGTCAAGTGGGAGACCAACTCGAGGAGTCGAGTCCGGGTCTCCTAACTCCAGAATTGGTAGGGTTGCTTGCCGCTCTCGTAGGGGTCTAGGGGTATGGGTTTGGCTATTCATCACGACCGTAGAATCCGTGTTTTATACTGGCTCGTATTGAAAACACGGACGTCCTAGTATATCCAATATTTCATATGTTTCTTCTGCTGCGATATCTGTGATGTGATCATGTGATGTTCTATGATAGATACAGTATACAGTATATATGATATATTATATAGACGTTACTTATGTTTTACACCCGCGCTAGCCCTGCCCCGCTCTGCCGTTAGTTACCTAACCTAACGGTGCACGAGGGGATATCGAGGCGAATGCGGATGGCATAAGTGTACGTCGTATTTATCTGTGATGTTTAGGTACTTAAATGATGAGACTTCATTAATGTGATTAATGAAATAAAAGAAACCTAAGATGTTGTAGAATCGAATTTCAAAATAAAACAGGTAGCTACAGTTCTTGCTTTGCACAGCGGTATATGAGATATATCCTGCACCTTATTCGATGAGGAAAGGACCGAGATCCCTTCACCGGGAGTGACTCCTTTAGCAATAACTGGTAGATGCTACACACTCGGTTTGTCTTTTGTTTGCTTTTAAGTGTTTTTGCTTTGCACAGTGATATATATGATATATCCCGCACCCCATTCGACGAGGAAAGGACCGACGATCCCTTAACCGGGAGTGACTCCTTTAGCAAAACTAGAAAAGCCTCAAAAACACTCCATTTCAAAATTCATTTGATTCTACAACGATATCAAGTTCATTACGCAATAGGTTTTCAGAAAAACCTGTCGTAGCCCTCCGTCATTTCAGATAAGTAGTATATAGTATTCGTGCTGCATTTGTTGGCTTTCGTCAAGGTGCAGTGTGCGGTAGCTATATGCTGCTTATCTGCTAGCATATGATGCGATTGGATTAGGGTAGTCGTGCGGCTTTGTTGGCTTTCGTCAAGGGTCGTGCGGGTGGGTTTAATTCGATTAAGAAATGTACGGGTTGAACTTGACTAGCGGGCTATGGTTTGTTGGCTTTCGTCAAGGTCATAGCACGTTAGGGGCAAAACGTTATCGGGAATTTCAAGTGTTGAAATTTGCAATGAGATTGCATACCTTCTATGAGATAGTTGGATCCCGATACCCGCTGCGAGTAAGAGTTACTCCTGGGAGAGTTTTATACATTACAATTAGCCGATCAAGTAGGTGTCTAGAAAGGTGTCAACGGGGTTACGCCTCTGGGAAAACGAGGTTTACATTAATTAGGTTCGTGCGAAAGCACGGGGGACCTCCCTCAAAATACCGACACTGGCCTGGCTGAAAGATTGGCGAACTTGTAGTGTGTAATTAATCCCGGCTAGTCTTTCCTTTTAGGGTTTGAAGGAAGATTTGATAAAAAGCAGTGGGAGCCATCCTGATTAGATAAAATAAAAACCAATATATTCTTGCAAGAGCGCACGCTGAGTGTTTTCTTCTCTCTCTCTCCAGGTAGCGACCATATCACGCCTTAATCAAGATAATAATACGGAATATTGACCGAACCCGCTTGTTATACTGAGCTGGGGAACGTTGGTCCCGCTCCAACTTATAATTGTTATAAGACAGAGCAGGAAATTGGGGATTACCAGAATTCCCGTGCCGCCCAAACGAAGAGAGTGCATGCTGATGCATCATATTCGGGTGTGTTCATTATACAGAACTGTTTCTCAGTATACTTTACGCCCTGGGTATGTGATACCAGATCAGGATCCCAGATATGTAATCTGTTACATAGGGCTACAGATAGGTAGAGAACTGAGAACGGGTGATAAGTTTCATGAGGCAGAAAACGGGGCAAGTGTTGCAGCCAAGTCTGTTGGTCACTGTCACCCTGTATTACAATACATTGATTCTGAACGAATGTTATTAGATACCGAACCTGATATACAAAATCATATCAGTCTCTTTATTAGTAAAGAAATGATAAAATTTTGTATTGTTGGATAATGTTTTGAACATTTCCTATATCAAAAGTTGGTCAGTTCAGGCACGTTATCTAAAAGCATTAATGTTCTAAATCAAACCACAGTTCTTAGTATACGGAACACACACAAGAGGAAGAGTTCAGAAATGAACAAATCCTTCTTGAGGCATTGCAGACTGGGTCAGATCAATGTGACCCGACTAGCTAGAGTTACATAAAGATGCATATTTAAATCAGTTTGAATTTACATCTTGTGAAACTCGTCAGTCATGTCACAAAGATAAGATGACCATAGCTCCGTTTACTGGAAACAGAGAAAGAGTTACTAAACTCTTGGGATGATACATGTTGATGTATGTAGGTCCCCTGTCTACACATGCCAAGACTGGTTCTTTATACTTCATTACGTTCTCTGATGATCTCTTTAGATTCAGACCTATGTTCCTGTTGAAACACAAGTCCGAACCTTTTGAGATATTCACAGAATATAAGTGAGAAGTAGAGAACCAGAATACGGGTATAAGTATTATATCCTATGATGAGATCAAGGAGGAGAATACTTGAGCACGGAAATCCTGGACTTTTCTAAAGGAGAATGAGATTCTCTCTCAGCATTACTCCTCCGCATACACCATAGCACGATGGTATATCGAGGTGGAGCAATTACACCCTATGTGATAAGGTGTGCTCTATGATGAGTAATACTGAGCTACCTATTTCCTTTTAGGTGTTATGCACTTGAGAAGTTGCATACCTATTGAATAGGGTTCCAATCAAATCAAATTGCCTACCATTTCATATGTGATATGGAATGGGAAGGGCCCAGGTCTTAAGTTAGTTAAGATTTGGGGTTGACCGGCCTATGTCTGAAAGCAAAATCCGGACAAGCTCGAGGCAAAGTCTGTAATGTAGAACTGGAAAGGTTCCAGCTATACAAACTACAGCAGATGATTTGGTAGAACCAAAGGATTCAGTAGATTCCAACGAACCTCAGCCTCTCCGCCGATCTAGTAGGGTTCCTCACCCACATGAGAGATACTTCTGTTTCTCTATGACAGTGGGAGCGAGGATTGCATCATGAGATGATGACCCAACTAGTTTCGAGCAGGCCATCGAGAGTGACGACTCTGTAAGAATGGCTGGATGCTTAGTGATCTGAGATGGAATCCTTATACACCAACAAAGTATGGACTTTAGTTGCTATATCTGAAGGGTTAAATCCCCATCAGGAGCAAGTATATCTTGAGAAGATTACTTGGTGTACATGGAAAAGTTGAGACTTTCAAAGCTAGACTTGTTAAAGGTTTTCGTCATCGACCAGGCGTGGATAATGATGAAACCTTTTCCAGTAGCTATGCTTAAGTCCATCCAGATCCTACTTGTCACGGCTACATACCATGACTACGATATCTGGTGGTTGGGTGTCATGACTGCTTTTCTAAATGATGTTTTAGAAGAGTGCGTCTATAAGTACACAGCCAGAGGGCTTCGTAGACAGTGGGAGCAGCGGAAACGTGTACAAGATGCTTTATAGGATTAAAGCAGGCATCGCGGAGTTGGAACATCTGTTTTGATGGATTAGTCAAAGAGTTTGACATCATCAAAATGGTAGATGAACCTTGTATAAACAAAAAGGTAGTAGGGAGTATGGTGGTGATCCTCGTAGAGTACGTGGATGACATACTCTTGATAAGAAAGGAGTTTCTTATGCTACGATCGATCAATCTCCGCTTATCACTATAATTCTCCATATAGGATCAAAATGATACCTCCTAAATCCCGAGTTTTGGATCTATGAGATAGATTTAAATGGATGTTAGGATTCTCACTAGTTGTAGTGAGGTGGTATCAATCGATCCTGGGGAGAATCACTGGAAGGGTTCCAGGGTGATAAAGATGACTGAATGTCAGTCGCAGGCATTGTCTTTACCCTCAGTAAAGGGACGGTATGTTGGAAGAGTTCCAAGCTAGATACCGTGACATACTAGACGATAAAGGCTGGATACATCACTACTTAAGATGTTACCAAAGAGGCTGTTTGGGTGTATATTGGTTCATGAGATGAACTATGTTCCTCCCATTGTGTGACAATGGAGTTGTGGCTTATGCCAAGGAACGCCGGTCCCATCAGTGATCCAGACTTATTCTAAGGCAGCATCGCCTGATCATGGAGATAGTTGATCTCCAGGGTGATCGAGGTTAGTGTTGGAGATAGTGCCCTCAGAGTCAATTATTGGATCACAGGCACGTGATTGCAATGATTGAGGGAGGACCTATCCCGGTACGACAGTCTTACTCGAGATGATAGTATGCTATCTGGTTTACCTTTATCATCGTGTACTGCTTTAGGTGACCTGACAGGTCGCTATTGCACGTTGATAGAGCCCCTAGGATTCTTGCTTGACTGCCGGCAGTATGAGGGCGATCATATAAGTGAGAGCTGGAGTCTATAAGCACATCCTTAAAAGGTCCCTAGTCGTTGGAGTTTCGAGACAGGGCATCGATTCTCCAGAGTAGACTAGTGTATACAGTCGAGACCCCGACGAGGGGCGGTGGCCGGTCTCACAAGCCACTGGTGTCAGTTGGATCACCTAAGATGTATACAGGTGCTCATTGGGTTATGAGTACACCGGACAGGACTCGCCGGGAACATGCTAGTTGGTCTTATACCTGACGTCAGATAGCAGTTCCCAGGTGACATGTGTACAGGTTAGTTCATCGACCTGGGGATCGTCATTTGTCTCGTGTGAGTTCCCACTGTACTTTGATTACTACCCTACCACGGCTCAAAGGAGTCGTGCAAACAGGTTTTAGTTGGGTACAGTCCCGAGCCACATGGAGGCAGTGAGCGGATCTTCGGGGGTTTCGTCTCTCCCGGTATTGGGGGTGAGGTCGCGCTGTGTCTAGGAGAGCCATTACACGAAGTCCTTGGCCAAGGCAGGAGATTTACTGGCAGGTATTCCAGTAGTATCTCAGGGTGTTCTGGGCTACACTCCGACACGACTTGTACCGCTTTTGGGGGTCTGACTTTTACCCACCCTCTAGGCCCGACATGCGATGCTCATAGACGAACGGACCGGACTGTACGGATATTGTCACTGACAGGCTCAGTAGGGTGTCATGATGAGTTCGCTCATCAATGTCCCTTTTAGTCAATAGCTGGTGGCCCGTTACGTATTGGCTTATACCTCTGACGTGCTAGTGGTTAAATCCACAGCCATTGTATTGACGAGTCTTTAGAGTCCACCACACTTTCAGTTACTCAGCTTTCGGGCGAAACGCTGTAGAGGCCGTATGGAGATATGGCAGGGTCCGATCAGATACGTGCGGTATTGCACGGATCAGGATCGAACGGTTTTTACTAGCCGGCTTTGGTTTAAGCCGGATCCTAGTATAGTACAGTGTAGTTTTGTCTCTTTGCATTTGTATCCGGACGGAATACAGATGCGGGTGTGTATGCACAGTATTGGGGTTTTCCTGTAATTTATTACGGGACCAGTTTTCTGGAGTTGCCAGTTTGCATTCCGTTCTGGCCGGTTTTCCGTTGTTCTTTCCCGGCCGGACTTTTCCGATGGAGGGGGTTATTTGCAAGTTCGCAAATAACATTTTGTGGAGGGGTTTATTGCAAAAGGATTTATTATGAAAGCATATTTTGATACCATTCTCATCACTTGCTTTTTGTTGATTAGAAGTGATTAGAGTTTGATGTGAGATGGTTATGATGATGTTTTGGATGTGGTCACCACTTGTGCTCCTACCATCACCTCCCTTCATGCTTCATATTCTTTCCTCCACCATTTTCTAAGATGATAAGTTTTTCTTCATACTTGAGAGAAGAAGGAGAGAGGATAATTTTCAAGAGGGAAATTTGTTCATCTCATTTCATGCTAGAAAAATGCAAGCACCATTTTTCTTATCTCGATTCCTCCATCATCTTCAAAGGCAACAAACCCCAAATGAGACATAAGCTCTACACTACACTTTCTACAGCAAATCTTGGACGCGTCGACTCGCCAGCTTCGCGCCCGAGTTGCCTCGGTATTGAGGTGGGAGCCCGTAAAAGATGCAGGCGATGTGGTGCCCTTCCGGCAAGGAGGCGACGACCGGAGCATCCGCGGGAGATCGGAGTGGAGACGAAGACCGAAGGACTCGGATCATTCGGTATATCTCTTCCCCTTCTTGTTAGTTAGCTAGGACAAGTTTAATGGCCCGATCCGGGTGTTTAGTGCGCGGTGGTGCCGGTTTGCAAAGTTCGCAAAATTAAAGTTTATCACCGTTTCCGCATTTGGCCGTCGGTTTGACGGCCGGGGCACCGCCGTGCACTTACAGTTAGGAGAGTAGATTCAGAGGACAACACAGCGGATCCACTCACAAAGGCCTATTCCCAGAGAGAGATTTTTATGGGATGGTTGAGTATGAGATACTACAACCACTGCTACAGATGGCCCTAGTGCAAGTGGGAGATTGTTAGTTATATGTATGCCCTAGAGGCCATTACTGTACATAGGATGTATATTGTAGTGGATGCTGGGACATATATAGGGAGGACTTTCTTGCTCGACATGATAGTATGCTATCTGGTTACCCTTTACCTTAACGTGTATGCTGATTGTCTCTCTGTTACATGTTGGTAAAGCCCTTAGGATCTGTACTTGACTACCTGGACTATGATGCGGATCATACTAGTGGGGACATGGTAGTCCATAAGTACATCCTTCAAAGTCCCTAGTCGTGGGTGTATCGAGACGGGGCATCGATATACCAGAGTAGACTAGCGTATACCTTCTCGACCCATACAGATGGGCGATGGATGATCCCATATCCATCGGTGTTTGACATCGGAGATTATATACGGGTGCTCAGTAGAGACTGGGTACACTGGACGGACTCGCCGAGAACTCCCAGATGGTATTATACCTCACGTCAGATGGCAGTTCTCTGGTGACACTGGTACAGAGTAGTCTGTTGACCCGAGATCGTCATAGAGTCTTGTGTGGTTCCCACTGTGCTTTGATTTCCATCTTACCACGTCCAAGAGGGCGTGCAAAACGGTGGTTTTTGGGTACAGTCCCGAGTCACATGGAGGCAATGAGCGATAGGAGGGGATTCGTCTCTCCCGGTATAGGGAGTTGATGTTGCACTGTGTTCGATTGGCTATAACAGGAAATCCCTGGCCAGGGTTGCTGAGATTTACTGGTAAGTGTTACCAGTAGTTTCTCGAATTGTTATAGACCTCATATCGACACGACTTATCAAGCTATTGGGGTCTGACGTTTACCACCCCTAGGCGGGATATGCGACATATCAGACGATCAGACCGGACTGTACGGTAGTGTTACTGGTTGGATTCACTGGAGTGTGAGCGGGCTTGCTCGTCGATCTTCAGATCGCTCAATACCCGGGTGGCCGTTACGTTTAGCAGACCGCTTGCGGCTTGTGGATGTTTGATATGATCATCATCCGCTGCCGGCGTATTGACGAGTCTTTAGAGTCCTACACAGAGGTTTCCTGGCTCAAGCGAAACGAAATAGGAGCGCATATGAGATATGTGCGGGACCGAGAATAATACCAGTATGTGATACTGTATTCGATTCTCGCGATGTGACATTGATCGGTTATATGCGATATAGCCGGGTTATCGGATCAAGTGTTGATTCGATAAGATGTTACTAATGGTACCAGTCGGTTATGTGCGTCATGACCGGATCGTTAAATCAAGCGTTGATTTAATGATTTAATGCATAATTATATATTTGATATATTACTTTGCATTAACTAGTATCGGTTCACTTTAAATGGATTTTCTCGCTCGGTTGTGCGCATTGCATATGCGATATGATTTTGTGCACTTGTTTGTATCATATTTGATGATACATGCAAATTAGGGTTTGTGTAAAGAATTAAACCTTGGTTAAAGAAATGGTTAGGGTTTTTATTTTATTATTCATTTATTCATTTGTTTTTATTTTTGGAAAATAAAATTGCATAAAATAGAATGGTGGCTTCTTTTGTTTTCTTTCATGAAGCTTCATGAACTTTTGACTTAGTCACCATTTTGTCTCATGCTTAACCCTAACCAATTCAATTAACTCAAGTTAATTCTCTACACCTAACCATGGTGAGAATTATGATAAGAATGGATTTTTATTTATTCTTTTATTCTTATCATAATACTTATCTTCTTCTTGCTCTTCTTCTTCTTCATTCTTCTTTGAAGAAAACCAAGCTCCATCAATGGTGATTGTTGGAAAAGAGTGAGAAATCCAAAACTAAAGTTAACCCACTTCCTATTTCTTCATCCTCTACCTCTTGCCAAGTAGTAGAGTGTGTTTTCTTCACAAGTTTCTTGACTTGGTGAAGTCGGAGCTTGATTTAGCGATGCCTCGACGTAGATCATCTTCGGCATGGACATCGACGACCTAGCTTGCCCATTCTCCGACGAAGCCGACGCTAGAGCCCGGATTTGATTTGGACAGCGAAGAGGACTTCGTTGCGGAGCTATGGAGGTGGAGCACCGGATCTAAAAAGGTTGTATTTCCGTATTCCCTTAGTTAAGTGTTAACTAGTTTCATTTTCGCCTAGACATCTAGCTAACGATCCGTAGTCTAGGGTTTCTCGGCACCGTTTTTTTGAAATTGGCATGGTTGATGCCTTGTGAGACCTCATTAGGGTGCCTAGGAACCCTACAGTTTTGCCTGAGCCAGTAAAACCTCTATGTAGGACTCTAAAGACTCGTCAATACGCCGGCAGTAGGTGATGATCACATCAAGCACCCACAAGCCGTCAGCGGTACTAGCTGGACGTAACGGCTCCCCGGGTATTAAGCGATCAGAAGATCAGCAAGCAAGCCCGCTCCAACTCCTGTAAAAGCCTGCCGGTAACACTTCCCGTACAGTCCGGTCTCCTCGTCTGATATGTCGCATATCAAGTTTAGGGGTGGTAAACGTCAGACCCCAATAACCGATAAGTCGTGCCGATGTGAGGCTCATAACGGGTCGAGAAACTACTGGTAACACTTACCAGTAAATCTCTAACTCAGCCCTGGCCAGGGACTTCCCTGTTATGGCCAATCGAGCACAGCGCAACATCAACCCCCAATACCGGGAGAGACGAAACCCCTCCTATCGCTCATTGCCTCCATGTGACTCGGAACTGTACCCAAAAACCACCGTTTTGCATGCTCTCATGGACATGGTAAGGTGGAAATCAAAGTATAGTGGGAATCACACAAGACTCTATGACGATTTTGGGTCTACAAACTAACCTGCACAAGTGTCACCAGAGAACTGCCATCTGACGTGAGGTATAATACCATCTGGGAGTTCTCGGCGAGTCCGTCCAGTGTACCCAGTCTCCACTGAGCACCCGTATACCATCTCTGATGTCAAACACCAATGGATATGGGATCATCCATCGCTCATCTCATGGGTCGAGAAGCGTATACGCTAGTCTACACTTGTATATCGATGCCCTGTCTCGATACACCCACGACTAGGAACATTAAAGGATGTACTTATGGACTACACTGTCCCCACTAGTATGATCTGTATCATAGTCCAGGCAGTCAAGTACACATCCTAAAGGCTTTAACAACATGTAACTATAAGACAGTATCAAGAGACAAGTATACATGTTAAGATAAAGAGCAACCAGATAGCGTACTATCATATCGAGCAAGAAAGTCCTCTCTATATATGTCCAAGCATCCAATATAATATACATCATCTATACATTACTGGCCTCTAGGGCATACATACAACTAACACTCTGGCCATCTGTCATGGTCACTCATAACATGTCTCGTAGACGATACCGAACTCTGGCCTACTGGGTGTGCATAATATGACCGATCCTGGGTCGAAGTCTTCTTATATAGTATTCCAGAAAGGTGCTGTCGAAGTCTCTACCGAATCTTGTTTCTGCCGAACTGCCCGGAGTTATCACCCTTTACTAGATCTATTTCTTGTTCCGGAATAGCTGCATACTCATCGTGACTCCTTCTGGAAGATATAACCATATACAACGCCTCTTCATGCGTATCACATCTCGGATGTCAGCAGAGTGGAACGTCATCTCGTCTGAATCCGTACGAACGTCTTATCCACTTTTCTCTAATGTCGACTGCTTCGGACTCATCTATTCGTGGATGCATGGACTGTGCTCCAACGGCTATACTCGTATCAGGAGTCTCCCAAGCAATGTATCCATCACATGACATCCGAATGATGTCAAACATTTTGATCGCTTTGTCAAGGTTCCATAATCCCCCAAGAGCTCAACATCTTGAATATAATTTAATAGTTTTCCAGTATATGCCACAATACCTGTGAACCAACCATAGAAGGGCAAACCCAAGCCTCACTAATGGCACCGTAGAACTGCTGCCAACCCTAAGTTTGAAAAGCGTTCCCATGGTCATTATGTCGAGTTTGGGTTTCATTCTTCTAGAGGGTCCACGGAATTACTTGCATGTTTTTTCGAATACTTTAAACTTGGAAAAAAGGATTTCTGACATTCGATCTCCTTCTATCGACTCTCAACATACCTGTGTGAAGTCGTCTCTCGCTGGAATCAATCAATCTGATGACCGCACATCGGGGTAGGCAACGTATCACATATCTTAGCCATTCCTCCTTGGGTGACTAGTGATCTCCTATCATATCTCTAAGCACAACTCGTGTGGCAATAGCTCCAACATCTGGGGTGATATCTCGTCAGTCACAGCAACAACTGAATCATTCGTCCGCACGTTGAACAGTGCCTCAATCATCAAGTATAATCGGTGCATCGACGGTCATCACATTCTGGATAGCCTGTAGCAGTGACCCAATCCTCTAGTGCTGATCTGCTCGTCCGAGAAATCTTGTAAAAGCAATCCATCAAACGCTCAAGGCGTGAAAACACAATAAAACGACGCATCTATGCAAATCGTGTGTCCCTGTAATCACGCCCTGGTCAGTCCTCGTCCGTGACGAGCTCGTGTTGACGCAACTCTAGCCCTGGCTCTCTCTGCCCGTACAATTGTGGCAGCAAAACCATAAACCGATATCGATGAGGATAGATCATAGGAATGAATATAATACTGTGCAAGGAAATGTACATCCTAAGGCTCCTTAAGTGGAGTAGCGTATCGTAAGTATGCCGCAGAACATAACACATTACGTCACTCTACTGAAGTTACCTACTCCATCAACCAAGGCCGACCTAAGCGACGAAATTTCGAGTCTAATACTCCCTCGACCAGGTCTATGTTCCGTAAAGTCAAGCCTAGGTTCTGTATATATACAAACGCCCTAGGCTCGCCAAAGTCAAACCTAGACTCGAACCAAGGTTAACTTAGCACTTTGATACCAACTTTGTCACGACCCGAAATGGCACGTGACTGGCACTTGAATCATATGAAATCTAAAAGACCCCATCTAATTCAAGTAAGCCAAGAAATCCCAGAAATCTAAACCATTTTAAGAAAGAAGTGAAGAAAACATGTTTTAAAGCAAGTGGTTTTAAATAACATAAGCCGAATATGCATTTTTTTAAAATCTCAAGTTTTTTCTGAAAATTTCGGCAAAGTTTCCTTTGTAAATACTGGCCCCAAAATGGTACAGCAAGCATAATATAAGTAAAGGCATCCCCAAGCGGGAGCTAGCTCTTCGTCAATTGACAGTCACAACCACGCAAGCAATATAATATACAACGCCGAAGGGCGAGGATCAAAAACTCAAAAGGAAACTTAAAACATCAAGAAAACCCAAAATAATACAACGCGTGACTCTAAGGTCGAAATAATATACAATTGGTCTCTAAGTCTGAATAAATATACAAATTTGGTTGATGGAGTTTACTAGATACAACTGAATATAAATAAATGTACAATGGTGGTCACGATGCAAGTGAACCCACCTACCAAATCAATCATCCAGAAAGAAAGCAGTGTGCCAGCAAAGCCGCAACGAAACCTGTACGGCAAACCTGTAAGAACTGTGGCACAACAGGGGTGAGTTGCCAACTCGTGAGTAGAAAACATCACATATCAGAAATCGTATGTTTGACTCAATCCTAGGTCAATACGATCATAATATATATCCTCAATGATAATATGGCCTAATGTATAATATAAAGGCAAGGGTAAACATCTATGCATAAATGTAATCCCATGTGCTCGTGTCAGTGCCTCAGGTAGCAATATATCGTAAATATGAGGTATGAATGCGGTAAAATGAAAACAAAAGACATCATAAATGAGAAAACTATTTGCTTAATATAGTGAGATTTTTGTATAAACATTTAAGTATCATCAATGAAATCATCAGAAAATCAATGTCAAGCATCGACACAAAATATATATCTCAATATCCCAACATCAAGTAAATCTCATATATCCAATATCCAATATCAAGTAAATCTCATATATCCAATATCCAATATCGAGCACATAGGCCCATCGAGCATATAGGCCTCGAGCACATAGGCCCCTCTCATATCGAGCACATAGGCCCCGAGCACATCGGCCCCTCACATCGAGCACATAGGACCCGAGCACATAGGCCCCTCACATTGAGCACATAGGCCTCGAGCACATAGGCCCCTCACATCGAGCACATAGGCCCCAATCATATCGAGCATATAGGCCCCAAGTATATAGGCCCCTCACATCGAGCACATAGGCCCCTCTCATATAATGAATAAGTATATTTGCTTATACCATTATGATGATATATGATGTCGGTGTATATATATAACAGCGTCCCATACCACTGATATATATATATACAATGGGTATACATATATATATCAGCGTCCCATACCACTGATATATATACGCAGGAGTAAAACAATCCAGAAAACATCATATGAAAACCATATCTCAATACGAAATCCATGAATATAATATATATATATGCAACATGAAACAGTAATATGAGCATATAAGGAAAAATCGCTATTTAACTGCAACAAGTTATAAAATATATCATGCGGTTCCTAAATTCTCCAAATCCATACAACATCATATAAAGGTGAACATGTAGCTATATCTCATATGTATATATGCCTATCACTAATGGTACAATACCATATAAGTATATGGGTAACTAGCATGTAAGCATGTCAAGGCATATGTGTAAGCATGTAGGTATACAGGTATGCTATATGTCATATGCACAATGGAATATGAATCAATAACATATAGGAACTGTCAGCTAGCAAACTATTTCAATGAAATAGTATTCTCTAAGTGTACGTGACATAACAATTACCGATGAAGATGTATGTGAGCCGGCAAGCAAGTGTACGTGGAGCATACGTGTCATCGGTAATGGTGATGGTGTCCTAACAACAGGTTTCATCATTTCTAACGAAAATACATAAAAGCATGCAATGCAATATGAGCAGCAGAATAAATGGTAAATGAATAATAATGCAGCAATAAAGAAATATACATTCCTATATACGAGTCATACAGTTTTTAGTATCTGAAATCGCACAAATCGTGGTGTTTAGAAAATAGGGCTACGGTGTTTTTATGAAAAGTACATCCTTTGAAATATCCATAGTATCCCTTGGCCTGTCATTAAAATATTCACGATTCGTTAGTTTTTGAAATAGGTATGACTTGAGTCTAGTCTAACATCTACAAGTAACCTACAGGACTAAACTAACAGACTAATCGAAAGGGTAAGGAAAACCACCTAAGTCTGAGTCGATACATATAACTATAATAGTCGGTGATCCCGCCTCAATAGTATCACATATGATACAATATATAACATGACATTCTCGAGTCAAGAGTTCGGATCTAACTTCAATATAAAGCTGGTACGGTAAATCCATCGTACGACATCCCAATCTAGATACGGGTCGAATCTCACATTTATCTCATCATTTACCTGGTATCCTTATCCTCATATCTCATGAACTGGGGGTACTGATCTAAGTCTAATACAAACTGATACCATCTGCATATATATGCGTGTATGAAAACACACGCCTAAAGGCCCGCTAAAATCTCATGTCGTATCTCACAATCAAAACAAAACATATCACCGATCTCATGGCACCATACCCAATCATATCGACTCATCTCCAAATATCATATACTATCCTCATCATCCATGTATATGTATACGTATCTATATATACATAGTCCCATACCTATGTGTATGTAAATATATATACACATCCCCATGAACGCACAAGTAAAACAATGTAAACATGTGTGTGTGTGTGTGTGGGTGTAAACCTTATTCTAAGGTCCGCGACTAAACTAACTAATGACGCTATCATCCAATTATACTAAAATTATCCATGACTCCCAAAGACTATCTAGATAAACACAATCTCAAAATAAACATGTAAATATATCCATATAATATATACCATACACTACACTATGAACTGCGGGGGTGCTATACGCCATCCACCCGACTTCCCCTGTAGATATAATCTACTCACTTTGATTTTCGCTTGCCAAAGTCGATGACGCCACGCTCATCCTCATCATCTCGATATCCACGCGGGGGTACCTACAATTTCCAATGCGTCATATAGTATCAAGAATCGGACATGAAAACCAAAACGGCATGCGAATCGCTTATAAGTTAGAACCTATAGCCTACGCCTGCAAAACTATCAAACAACCCCCGTCGCTGACGTACAAACATCAGACGACGGAACACAAAAACAAATACCAAATCCCAAATTAAAACGAAGCCGCAAAACAATGCAGCAACTCAAGAAAATGGTCCCATATTTTACCCTAGGTCAAATCAGCCAATTTTGCATATGTGGAGGGTCTAGATTACAGATACTGGAGCCATGAAACAAATATGAGCCCACAAGTTCCAAGTATGGCCGCAATTTGCGGCCAGAATGAATATAACTGCGGCCAAAAGGTGGAGGTGGGATCTCGGGTCTTCAGGGTAGCATCTAGGTCACCTGCACTACTCACTGGGTTTGATAAAAAAATTTCCAGGTCCCCGAGTGTTAGCAGATTTCAATTTCCCTACACAAATTCTACAAAATACGATATCGGGGATTTCTAAGTTCGCTAATTGGGGTTCTAGTCTTTGGTTTAGGTCTTTAATCAATCACCACAGGGGTTGAAGTCCCTAACTACACCTCAATTGCACATTTGGAATCAATAATTTCTCTAACCCTAACTTGAAATTTTCAAAGTTCACTAAACGACACTAAATCGGTTCTAAACTAATATAGGTGCTAAAGTGAATGAAAAACTACACAAATGGTGAAGGGATTACCTCATTTGGCAACTCAAGAATTTTCTTGAGTTGCCCCATGTGTCCAAAATCCTTGTTTTCTTGGTCCAAAGTGTAGCTAGAGGGCTTGTACACATTTTTAAAGAAGTGGGGATGGAGTTTTAAGGTGTTTTTGGTGATGAAGTGGGGTGTTTGAGGAGGGAGGAGGTGGAGGGCAGCAGCAGCCATGGAGGAAGTTACAGGAAGGAATGATGAAGATGGTGAGATGAGAGAATGGCCAAGTCAAAGTTAACCCCTCACCTCTCTCTCTCAAGCCCATGCTTTATTGTTTATTCCTATTTTCTTTTCTTTTCTTTTCTTTTCTTTTCTCTTTTAAAAACCCAAGTCATGCATGATAAAAAAAAGAAGAGACCATGTCGGAAAATGTAACAAGTTTAAAAATGATATAGTGCATGTCATGTGCACAAAACCTGATTAAAACACGATTAGCGATATTTAATTGCGATTAGCATAAAAATTGTGTATAATAAGTTATAAAAATCTATAATTTGCCTAAATAACATAAAAGCACCCTCATTTCAGTAACTTCTATAATTTTCCAAATTTCTCCCATTTTATCGGTATTTAATTACACCGAAATATTAAAATATTCATTATATTTATTATTTAATCATAAAAATTCCCAAAAATAAAATTTTATTTTTCTGAAATGTTACAGTCTTCTCTTCTTGAAGAAATTCGGTCCCCGAATTTAAATTTAAACCCCTCAAATACTAAAACATTTCAGTAAAATGTCCAAGTTGTCGGGGCTCTGAAATCTTAAATACATAAAACACATCGTAGCGCAATGCATGCGCATGAAAATGGGTATATAAACCAAAATCAAAACTCCGTCAAGCATCCTGCAATTATCGGAGTTATGGCGAAGACACCAATATCGAATCCCAAAACGAAAACCAACATGATATATATCAAAACTATAACACGTACATAGTACGCGTCGGTGTAAACCCGTCAAAACATATGAAAGAAATGCATGCCAAACTCTTTTCAAATCGCTGTGTGATATGCGTATCACTGTACAGTGGCGGACGTCTATTGTAAGAAAATAACTATATGTATGTATGTATGTATATATCCTTTGTTTAACATACACGTCCCGCCATTTTGAAATTAATTTAGAAGGGTTTCCTTTGTTAAAAGTTTCGTGTCATCTCAGACACGTAGGTAAATACTGAGACTATAGCTCTTTTTTGGAAATCCCTTCGATAACTATAAATGAATGCAACAATATGTTCAGGTACTGACCTCGGACTAGTCCTGCTCAGCTACTATATCAAATAGTAAATATCATAAAAACATACTGTTCAAAATAAATCCCAAAATGTATGTAAGAATGCTATGCGCGTATGGTGCGCACGAAAATCGAATTACATGTGCACAAAACAAAATCTAAGTGCAACGGTTGTGCACGAAACACCTATCCAAGGCAACGGGTGTACCTGACAGCAATACCAGGTGCATCTGATATGCATGAAGAATCCTGATCTAGTGCATCTGGTGTGCATCAAAATCGCATCAACCCAAATATGCGCAAGAATCCATATCCAGTGCACAAGGTGCATGAAAACAAATATAAAATATCACAATCGAAATCGACGGTATACAGCACATTTCAATCCAAATCCACATCAGGTATACAGTGGTATGTAATCTCATAACCATGTGCATCAGCGTGCACAAAATTAAATCAAAATACTAAAAGTGCATGAAAACTATGCCGAAAGCATAAGTCAAATCACATGCATACCCTAGGTATGAAATATAAATCAATATCTCTAATGACATCAAATCAGAGTCAAGCGCAACTGTGGTGCACAAAATCTCAATCATGGAAATAAATCGTCCAAAATACTGAAATCAAAGATGGCGGAAACAGTCCCGCTCTAGCACATCCTCTAAAGATCTCTGGCCAACTGTCATGGTCACTCATAATATGTCGCGTCGACGAAGCTGAACTCTGGCCTACTGGGTGTGCATAATATGACCGATCCTGGGTCCAAGTCTTCTTATATAGTATTCCAGAAAGGTGCTGTCGAAGTCTCTCCCGAATCTTGTTTCTGCCGAACTGCCCGGAGTTATCACCCTTTACTAGATCTATTTCTTGTTTCGGAATGGCTGCATACTCATCGCGACTCCTTCTGGAAGATATATCCATATACAACGCCTCTGCATGCGTATCACATCTCTGATGTCAGCAGAGTGGAACTTCATCTCGTCAGAATCCGTACGAATGTCTTACTCCACTTTTCTCTAATGCCGACTGCTTCGGACTCGTCTCTTCGTGGCTGCATGGACTGCGCTCCAACGGCTATACTCGTATCTGGAGTCTCCCAAGCAATGTATCCATCACATGACATCCGAATGATGTCAAACCTTTCGATCGATTTGTCAAGGTTTCATAATCCCCTAAGAGCTCAACATCTTGAGTACAGTTTAATAGTATACCAGTACATGCCATAGTCCTTGTGGACCAACCGTAGAAAGGCAAACCCAAGCCTCACTAATGGCACCGCGGAACTGCTGCCAACCCTAAGGTTCAAAAGCGTTCCCATGGTCATTATGTTGAGTTAGGGTTTCATTCTTCTAGAGGGTCCACGGAATTACTTGCATGTTTTTTCGAATACTTTAAACTTGGAAAAATGGGTTTCTGACATTCAATCGCCTTCTATCGACTCTCAACGTACCTGCGTGAAGTCGTCTCTAGCTGGAATCAATCAATCTGATGACCTCACATCGGGGTAGGCAACGTATCACATATCCTAGCCATTCCTCCTTGGGTGACTAGCGATCTCCTATCATATCTCTAAGCACAACTCGTGCGGCAATAGCTCCAACATCTTGGGCGATATCTTGTCAGTCGCAGCAGCAACTGAATCATTCGTCCACACGCTGAACAGTGCCTTAATCATCAAGTATAATCGGTGCATCGACGGTCATCACATTCTGGCTGGCCTCTAGCAGTGGCCCAATCCTCAGGTGCTGATTTGCATGTCCGAGAAATCTTGTAAAAGCGATCCATCAAACGCTCATGGTGCGAAAACACAATAAAACGACACATCTATGCAAATCGTGTGTCCCTGGAATCATGCCCTGGTCAGTCCTCGTCCGTGACGAGCTCGTGTTGACGCAACTCTAGCCGTGGCTCTTTCTGCCCGTACAATCGTGGCAGCAAAACCATAAACCGATATCGATGAGGATTGATCATAGGAATGAATATAATACTGTGCAAGGAAATGTACATCCTAAGGCTCCTTAAGCGGAGTAGCATATCGTAAGTATGCCGCGGAACATACACACAGTACGTCACTCTTCTGAAGTTACCTACTCCATCAACCAAGGTCAACCTAAGCGACGAAATTTTGAGTTTAATACTCCCTCGACGAGGTCTAAGTTCTGTAAGGTCAAGCCTATGTTCCGTATATATATATACAAACGCCCTAGGCTCCGCATAGTCAAATCTAGACTTGAACCAAGGTTAACCTAGCGCTTTGATACCGACTTTGTCACGACCCGAAATGGTACGTGACTGGTACTTGAATCATATGAAATCTAAAAGACCCCATCTAATTCAAGTAAGCCAAGAAATCCCAGAAATCTAAACCATTTTAAGAAAGAAGTGAAGAAAAAAAGTTTTGAAGAAAGTGGTTTTAAATAATATAAGCCGAATATGCATTTTTTCTAAATCTCAAGTCTTTTCTGAAAATTTCGGCAGAGTTTCCTTTGTAAATACTGGCCTAAAAAGGGTACAACAAGCATGCTATGAGTAAAGGCATCCCTAAGCGAGAGCTAACTCTTCTTCAACTGACGGTCACAACCACGCAAGCAATATAATATACAACGCCGAAGGGCGAGAATCAAAAACTCAAAAGGAAACTCAAAATATCAAGAAAACCCAAAATAATACAACACGCGACTCTAAGGTCGAAATAATATACAACTGGTCTATAAGTCTGAATAAATATACAAGTTTGGTTGATGGAGTTTACTAGATACTACTGAATATAAATAAATGTACAGTGGTGATCACGATGCAAGTGAACCCACCTACCAAAGCAATCATCCGGAAAGAAAGCAGTGTGCCAGCAAAGCCGCAACGAAACCTATACGGTAAACCTGCAAGAACTGTGGCACAACGGGGGTGAGTTGCCAACTCGTGAGTAGAAAACATCAAAGAGCAGAAATCGTATGTATGACTAAATCCTAGGTCAATATGATCATAATATATATCCTCAATGATAATATGGCCTGAAGCATAATATAAAGGCAAGGGTAAACATCTATGCATAAGTGTAATCCCATGTGCTCGTGTCAGTGCCTCAGGTAGCAATATATCATAAATATGAGGTATGAATGCGGTAAAATGAAAACAGAAGACATCATAAATGAGAAAATTGTTTTCTTAATATACTGAGATTTCCGTATAAACATTTAAGTATCATCAATGAAATCATCAGAAAATCAGTGTCAAGCATCGACACAAAATATATATCTCAATTTCCTAATATCAAGTAAATCTCATATATCCAATATCCAATATCAAGTAAATCTCATATATCCAATATCCAATATCGAGCACATGGCCCCGAGCACATGGGCCCCTCTCATATCGAGCACATAGGCCCTGAGCATCAAGCACATAGGCCCCGAGCACATAGGCCCCTCTCATATCGAGCACATTGTTAGTGTATATGCCCTAGGGGCCATTATTGTATCATACTAGCTTATATATTACTTAATGGAAGCTTGGGATATTCACAGTTATATTAACAGTCTCGCTCAACATAGTAGTATGCTACTTGGTTTATATCTATCTTAATATATGTATATGTTTCTTTTAACATATCGCGAATACATATTGATAGAGCTCATAGGATCTTGCTTGACTACCAGTGTTGTGATGGCAGTCACACTAGTGGGGGCTGGGTAGTCTACAAGCACATCCTTTTTCAGGTCCCTAGTCATAGGATTATCGAGACAGGGCATCGATATTCCAGAGTAGACTAGTGTGTACGCTTCTCATCCCAGCAGGGGAAATGGTCTGTCCCACAGCCATTAGTACGTTGTACTAGAGATAGTATACAGGTGCTCGTTGGGTTACGGGTACACCGGACAGAACTCGCAGGGAACTGTAGGTTGGTATTATACCCGTCGTCAGTTAACAGTTCCCAGGTGACATGAGTACAGCATAGTCCGCTAACTTGACACTCCTGCTTCGTCTCGAGTGTGTTCTCACTGTTCTTAGATTGCTACCCTACCACGGCTCAAAGGAGTCGTGCAAACAGGTAGCAGTTGGGTGCAGTCCCGAAGCACTTAGAGACAGTGGCAGTTAGATAGGATTCGTCTCTCCCGGTATTGGGAGTTGATATCGCGCTGTGTTTGGAAAGCCATTACGCAAGGTCCCTGGCCAGGGAAAGCGAGATATACTGGTAGGTTTTCCAGTAGCTTCTCAAGGTGTAATGGGCTTCACTCCGACACGACTTATACCGCTTTTAAGGGACCGACGCTTGCCGCCCCCTAGGCCCAATATGCGATAGTCTTAGACGAACAGACCGGACTGTACGGAGATTGTCACATCAGGCTCAGTAGGAGTTCGGATGGGTTTCCTCATCGGCCTTCTTATCGACATCTACCTGGGGACCGTTACGTACAGCTAGTGCCGCTTGCGGTTTGTGGTTAAACCCACTGCCGGCGTAGTGTCGAGTCTTTAGAGTCCCATATAGAGAGTTTCCCTGCTTCAGGCGAAATGATATATAGGTCGTATGATTTTACGACAGGGTTCAGACACATACGTGTTTTTATGCACGTACGATATTCGGACAGTTTTTACTAGCGGGCTTTAGTTTAAGCCAGATTCTGGTATTGGATTATTGGATTTATACAGTTTCAGTATTTCCATGTTTTCACGGATAGGAGGGGCATTCTCGTAATTTGTCGAGAAGCTTCTAGAAGAAAGATGAGGTGGAGAGCTTGTGTGGAATTTGCATTAAATGGATTAGTGACTCAAGGTGTGATTCATCCAAATGAGTTAATGAAGCATTTATTGCTTAATGACTCATGAAATGATTCACACATAGTGAGTTAATGAAGCATGGTTGATATTATTATATGTTATTCATTTAATAATTATCATGCTTCATAAATTTACAAATGAGATATTATTCATATGATTCTCACTCACACCTTCTCTCTCCTCAAGCTCTCTCTCTTCAAAGAACTAACTCTAATCCTCTCATGTGTTGAGATCATGGGGTTAGCAAGACTAATAGATTCCTAATCCTCTTCTATATCCTCTAGGTTACTTTGATTAGCACTCATAACCACCTAGTTACCTCAAGTGAGAGGTGAAAGTTTGGAGAATGAGCTTTCGGGTGGATCTTCTATCACATCGAGGAGGCCGACGAGGAGGTGAACTACAAAGACAAGAAGGACTTGAATCTATAGGTATAATCATCTATCATAGTAGCTAATCACTTCTAGATAGTTGTTAGTTAGGGTTTAGCAAAGATTCGTAAAGTTAGTCGATGTTAGTTTAAACAAAATGATTGTTTTACCTATTCTGCCTCCCCGCATCATGTGGGGTGTCTAACGTCGACTTACAGTGGTATCAGAGCCTCGCTAAACCATAACTAACTTGTTAGCAAAGTCCTTAGAAATTCGATCGTAAAACGAACCCGAAAAAACATCGTTTTCACCAAGTTTCTGCCGATTTTAAAACAGGGTCTAAAAATTTTTTAGGGACCCTTAAAAATACAAGCAGGGAATTCTAAGAATTGTGAAGAAATTTGGGACTGTGAATCGGCCATAGCGCCGCGGAACCGCCGCCGATCCAAGCGATCCGCCGCGGATCCGCGGCCGAGTTGACTCCGAGTCAACCCAAATTTGCTCATTATTCTTCTGTGTTGATGTTGTATTTTCTGGGATGTTTTGTTTCTGCTCAGGTTTCAGGTGCACAGAGAATTAATTGGAGTAGATTCATTTGTGTTTGCTTGATCGAAATTCTAAGATGTTTGGCTAACTTGATTATATCTGTATTGTGTTTAATGTGTTCGTAAACCTCCACTAACAGGTAGTATGTCGGTTAGCAAGGGGTTGCATATTTCTGTAATGGTTTTTACTGGTTTGTGATTGTGGACTTGTTGGATTGTCATGAATGGATAGCCGGGGATGTGAGACGAGTGTTTCTTTCATTAAAATGTAATTTGTAAATTGTTGTAATATTCTTTTGCGGGGGACATCCGGGTTGAGGTTGTAGCCACCGTTGTATTTTTTCATTTACTGTTTTCTGCTCCTGGGATAGACCCAAGATGGGGTGCACAAACTACCGGGTACTTTGAAGTGTATAGTGGCCTACTCACATTGTTCAGGGAGACCGCTTCACTTCGGGTACTTGGCGGGTAGTTTGCCGTACCCGTAGGGGTCTGGGGTGGGGTTTTGGCTATTCATTGCGACTGTGTAATCCGTTTTTCTTTGCAGGCTCAAAAGGAATGCGGATTCATAGAAAATCCAATATGTTCATCTGTGATCTGGAATGCCTATTATTGCGTCTGACGAATGTACAATATCTATATATGATATCTAGTAGGTGTCACTTATGTTTTGCACCCGCGCTATGTTAGTTATATGTATGCCCTATAGGCCATTACTGTACATACGATGTATATTGTAATGGATGCTTGGACATATATAGGGAGGACTTTCTTGCTCGACATGATAGTATGCTATCTGGTTGTACTTTATCTTAACTTGTACTCTGATTGTCTCTATGTTACATGTTGATAAAGCCCTTAGGATATGTACTCGACTACTGGGACTATGATGAGATCATACTAGTGAGGCCACGGTAGTCGACGAGTATATTCTATAACTGTTCCTAGTCGAGGGAATATCGAGACAGGGCATCGATACACCAGAGTAGACTAGCGTATACGCATCTTGACCCATATGATGGGCGGTGGATGATCCCATATCCATCGGTGTTTGACATCAAGGATGGTGTACGGGTGTTCAGTAGAGACTGGGTACATTGGACGGACTCGCCGAGAACTCCCAGATGGTATTATACCTCACGTCAGATGGCAGTTCTCCAGTGACACTGGTACAGAGTAGTCTGTTGACCCGAGATCGTCATAGAGTCTTGTGTGATTCCCACTGTGCTTTGATTTCCATCATACCACGTCCAAGAGGGCGTGCAAAAAGGTGGCTTTTGGGTACAGTCCCGAATCACATGGAGGCAATGAGCGATAGAAGGGGATTCGTCTCTCCCGGTATAGGGAGTTGATGTTGTGCTGTGTTCGACTATCTATAACTGGAAATCCCTGGTCAGGGTTGCTGAGATTTACTGGTAAGTGTTATCAGTAGTTTCTCGAACTGTTATAGACCTCAAATCGACACGACTTATCAAGCTACTGGGGTCTGACGTTTACCACCCCTAGGCGAGATATGCAACATATTAGACGACGAGACCGGACTGTATGGGAGTGTTACTGATTGGATTCGCAGAAGAATGTACAGGCTTGCTTGTTGATCTTCTGAGCGCTCAATACCTGGGTGGATGTTACGTTTAGCTGACCGCTTGCAGCTTGTGGGTGTTTGATATGATCATCACCTACTGCTGGCGTATTGACGATTCTTTAGAGTCCTACACAGAGGTTTCTTGACTCAGGCAAAACGGAGTAGGGGCACATATGTGATATGTGCAGGACCGAGAATAATGCGATATGAGATACCGTATTCTATTCTCGTGATATTTAATATCACCCGGATCATCGGATCAAGTGTTGATTCGATGAATGGGTAAATGATATATTAGTCGGTTATATGCGATATAACCGGATTGTCGGATCAAGTGTTGATTCGATAATTTAATGTATAATAATATACATGATATATTAAATTACATTAACTAATATAAGCTCACTAAAAGATTCTTTTTCTCACTCGGATAATACATTGATATATATGCGATATATGTTAAATATATTATTATATTTTGTTACAATAAATAATATATATGTGATATATAATATTGTAACATGATATGGTTATTAATGCAACATGTTTAGTTGAGATTAAACGAGGTTAGGGTTTGATTTGGGTTAATCTATTCTAGAAGTTTCTAGAAGCTTTCATTTTTTGTTTTGGAAAAGATATTTTGTGAAGATATTTCCTTAACCCAACCCAACCCTTTAACCTTGGTGAATTCTCTACAATGATTACTTGAACCATGATTACATTTCTAACCTTATCATAACTATCATTATTCATCACAAAAGGATTAAGGCTTCTTCTTCTTCCTCCTTCTTCTCTTCATGGAAAAAGCTTTCTAGCTTTTTCTAAGTGATGATTATGTGTGAGAAAAAGATTATAAATGAGAGCAAAAATCCTACTTCATCATCCTCATCTATCCTTGCCCTTTAGATGAGAGTGTTCACTTCATTTAGTGAGTGTTAGCTTGTGTTAATGAAACTTCAAGGTAGATCATCTTTGTTATCGAAGATCGGAAGCAAGACTGCATCTTTCTCTTCGTGAAGCCTCTCGAGAGTCCAGAACACGATGATCGCAGCGAAGGGACCTCAACACGGAGCTTAAGAAGTGAAGGACCGGATCTACAAAGGTTGTAATCCCTCTCACTTAGTGTTAGAGAGTTTAACATACTTGTTTTCGCCTAAACTCAATTTTAAAGATCCGGTTTTGGGTTGTTCGGCACGGCTAAATTTTAAATCGGGCATGGTTGACGCCTCGTAGACACTTGTGCGTGTGCCTAGCAACCCTACAGTGGTATTAGAGCCAAGCTAGAGCTTTAGGCGAAGTCTAGGCGAAGTTTAAAGTTCAATCGAACCCGGAAACCCCGACGAATACCCTTCTCTGGATATTTTTCAAAAATGTGATTTTTTATGAATTAAAAATGCTCAGAAAATTGAGCAGGGAAATCTAAGAATAACTGCAGAATACGACCTCCTAACTCCACTGTAGCGCCGCGGAACCGCGGCCGTACCCTGGTTTTGGCGGCGGTTCCGCGGCCGTATATGGAGATTAGGGACTCGTTTTTCTACAGTTACCTCCGTAGGTGATTCCTGATTCTTCTGGGAAATTTTTAATTTGCTCAAGTGTTGAGTTTTCTGGGTTGCATTGGGGACTCGTTGATTCGATCGGATAATTTAACTTCGTTTAAGTTTTTTCCGGATAATTTTAGAAACTGTTAAAAGTTTCGAACGGATATCAATAACTCACTTTTTCCCCAGTCGGAAAATTTTTCAAAAGTTGGATTTTTTCTCGAGTTTGAAATTTTCTAAGTCGTGCAAGTAACGCGGTGGACCCTTTAGAAGACAACAAACCTTAACTCGATTATGTGACCGTCTTGAACAGCCTCTAAAGCTTAGGGTTTGTGGCAGTACGGCGTGCCACATGTGAGGCGTTGGCTTGACCCTTCTACGGCTGGACCATCGGTACTGTGGCATGTATTAGATATTTTTGAACTCCGCTCAAGTGTTGAGCTATTTGGGAAATCTTGGGTGTTTGATTATTCGATCGGAAAATTTAACACTGTCTTTTTATCTGGAATGTGATACAATATTTGGAATCCACAGGTAGTTATGAGATAACTAATTTTAATGTTATAAATCTAGCAGTTCAGTCTCAGATGATCGGTTGCCACGGAATTTTGATGTGATCAAAAGTCCGTTGCAATCACGTAGCGTACGCGAATATTCGCCGGGTAAACTTAATAGACAGCCACGCCCCATAGCCCCGACCAAGTGACTGTAGGAGAACCCCGTCGCCAGAAGCATCCGTACGGGTGCTCGCGGCAGTGGTGTTCCGCCTTAGTGCACTTCATCGACGGCATCGAGGGTGCGGCCGTCTACTAAAGTTTGCGACGAGCATTCGATCAACATGTCGGGAATCTTGTTGAATTGCCCGACTTGATATTGAAAAGAGTTTTCGATAATGAGACTAAAATGCGCGGTTTATAATTGTTTGGCATGCGATGCCTAAGGAATTCATTTGGTTAGGCATGCGATGTCTAAGGTGGTTGCGGATTCCAACTGTTGTAGTTTTACACTTTCTTTTCTGTAACCGTAAGCGTAGTATGTGGTGTATCGCCGGCTTCGTTGCTGTACATCAACGAAAATCGGGATACGCATACTTGCTTACGTTGATGATATGAGATATTATGTGTTGATGTGATATGTTATATTGGATCGTCGCGTTTTGAATAGCCGGGGGTTTTATGTGAGATGAGAGTTTTTTATTTTCATTCATGTAAAATTCATTTGTATGTAATATTCTTTTATTGGGGCACTTCCGGGCTGAGGATGATGTCACCATTGTATATTATTTACTTTTCCGCATTAGGTAGACCCAAGGCGGGGAGCATAAGTAATCGGGTTCTGGGGTCCAGTGGGAGACCATCTCGAGGAGTCGAGACCGGGTCTCCTAATCCTAAAATTGGCAGTGTTGCTTGCCGCTCTCGTAGGGGTCTAGGGATGTGGGTTTGGCTATTCTTTGCGACCGTGGATTCCGTGTTTTATACAGGCTCGTATTGAAAACACGGACGTCCTAGTATATCCAATATTTCATATATTTTGTTCTGCTGCAATGTTCTGTGATGAGATCATATTACTGTCTGAGATGAATGTTTATATTATATATAAGAGATATATGTTATATTGCAGATTTCATTTCAAATGTGATGCTTGTGAAGCATAATAAAATGGGACTTCATTAATGAGATTAATGAAACTAAAAGAAACCTAAGATGTTGTAGAAACTTGTTTAAAAACTGGTAGCTCTAGTTCTTGCTTTGCATAGCGGTGTTCCTTATAGAACATCCAGCACCTTATTCGATAAGGAAAGAGCCGAGATCCCTTCACCGGGAGTGACCTCTTTAGTGAAACTAGCAGATGCTACAAACTCGGTTTGTCTTTTGATTGCTTCTATAGTTCTTGCTTTGCATAGTGGTATATATGATATACCCTGCACCTTATTCGATGAGGAAAGGGTCGACGATCCATTCACCAGGAGTGACCCCTTTAGCAAAACTAAAAAAGCCTCAAAAACTCTCCATTTAAAAATCACTCGACAACGATATCAAGTTCATTACGCAAAGGGTTTTCTTAAAAACCTGTCATAGCCCTCCGTCATTTCAGATAAGTAATAGTTAGTATTCGTGCTGCGTTTGTTGACCTTGTCAAGGCGTAGTGTGCGGTAGCTGATTACTGCTTATCTGTATAAGCATATGATGCGATTGGATTAGGGTAGTCGTGCGACTTTGTTGACCTTGTCAAGGGTCGTGCGGGTGGGTTTAATTCAGATCAGGAAATGACGGGTTGAACTTGACTTGCGGTCTATGGTTTGTTGACCTTGTCAAGGTCATAGATCGCTCGGGGCAAAATATTATTGAGAGTTTCAAGTGTTGAAATTTGCAATGAGACTGCATACCTTCTGTGAGATAGTTGGATCCTGATACCGGCTGCGAGTAAGAGTTACTCCTGGAAGAGTTTTACACATTACAATTAGCCGATCAAGTAGGTGTCTAGAAAGGTGTCAACGGGGTTACGCCCATAGGAAAACGAGGTTTACTTTAATTAGGTCCGTGCGAAAGCACGGGGAACCTCCCTCAAAGTACCGGCACTGGCCTGGCTGAAAGATTGGCGAACTTGTAGGGTGTAATTAATCCCGGCTAGTCTTTCCTTTTAGGGTTTGAAGGAAGATTTGACTAAAACAGTGGGAAACATCCTGATTAGATAAATTGATAACCAATCTGATCTTGTAAAAGCGCACGCTGAGTGTTTTCTTCTCTCTCTCTCTCCTGGTTACGACTATGTCACGCCTTAATCAAGATAATAATACGGATGTATTGACCGAACCCGCTTGTTATACTGCGCTAAAGAACATTGGTCCCGCTCTAACTTATAATTGTTATAAGACGGAGCAGGAAATAGGGGAATACCAGATTTCCCGTGCCGCCCAAACGAAGAAAGTGCATGTTGATGCATCATTTTCGGGTGTGTTCATTACAGAGAACTGTTTCTCAGTATCCTTTACGTCCTGGGTATGAGATACCGGATCAGGATCCCGCATATGTAATCTGTTACATGGGCTACAGATAGGTAGAGAACTGAGAACGGATGATAAGTTTCATGAGTTAGAAACGGTGCAAGTGTTGCAGCCAAGTCTGTTGGTCACTATCACCCTGTATTACCAAAATACATTGATTCTGAACGAATGTTATTAGATACCGAACCTGATATACAACATCATATCAGTCTCTTTATTATTAAAGAAAGGATATAATTTTATATTGTTGGATAATGTTTTGAACATTTTCTATATCAAGAGTTGATCGGTTCAGGCACGTTATCTAAAAGTATAGACGTTCTAAATCAAACCACAGTTCTTAACGTACAGAACACACACGAGGAAGAGTTCAGAAATGAACGAATCCTTCTTGAGGCATTGTAGACTAGGTCATATCAATACGACCCGACTAGCTGAAGTTACATATAGATGCATATTTAAATTAGTTTGAATTTACATCTTGTGAAACTTGCCGGTCATGTCACAGAGATAAGATGACCACAGCTCTGTTTATTAGAAACAGAGAAAGAGTTAGTGAACTCTTGGGATTGATACATGCTGATGTATGAAAGTCCCCTGTCTACACATGCCAGGACCGGTTCTTTGTACTTCATTACATTCACTGATTATCTCTCAAGATTCGGACATATGTTCCTGTTGAAACACAAGTCTGGAACTTTTGAGAAATTCAATGAATACAAGTTAGAAGTAGAGAACCAAAAACGGGTATAAGTATTATGTCCTTTGATGAGATCAAGGAGGAGAATACTTGAGCACGGAGATTCCTGGACTATTCTAAAAGAGAATGAGATTCTCTCTCAGCATTACTCCCCGTATATACCAGAGCACGTCGGTGTATCGGGGCGGAGCAATTGCACCCTATGTGATATGGTGTGCTCTATGATGTGTACTACTGAGTTTCCTATTTCCTTTTGGGAGTTATGCACTTGAGAAACTGCATACCTATTGAATGTGGATTCAGTAGTTTCCAACGAACCTCAGCCTCTCCGCCGATCTAGTAAGGTTCCTCACCTACCTGAGAGATACTTCGGTTTCTCTATGACAGTAGGAGCGAGGATTACATCATGAGATGATGACCCAACTAGTTTCGAGCTGGCCATCAAGAGTGGGACTCTGTAAGAATGGCTGGATGCTTAGCGATCTGAGATGGAATCCTTATACACAAACAAAGTATGGACTTTGGTTGCTTTATCTGAAGGGTTAAATCCCCATAAGGAGCAAGTATATCTAGAGAAGATTACTTGGTGTACATGGAAAAGTTGAGACTTTCGAAGCTATGCTTAAGTCCATCCAGATCCTACTTGCCACTGCTACATACCATGACTACGATATCTGGTGGTTGGGTGTCATGCCTGCTATTCTAAATGATGATTTGGAAGAGAGCGTCTATAACTACACAGTCAGAGGGCTTCGTAGACAGTGGGAGCAGCGGAAACGAGTGCAAGAGGTTTTATGTTGATAAAGCAGGCATCGCGGAGTTGGAACATCTGTTTTGATGTGGTAATCAAAGAGTTTGACTTCGTCAAAATGGTAGATGAACCTTGTATATACAAAAAGGTAGTAGGGAGTATGGTGATGATCCTCGTAGAGTACGTGGATGACATACTCTTGATAGGGAAGGAGTTTCCTATGCTACGCTCGGTCAATCTTCTCTTATCACAAGGATTCTCCAAATAGGATCAAGTGATACCTCTTAAATCCTAGGTTTTGGATCTATGAGATAGATCTAATTGGATATTAGGATACTCACTAGTTGTAGTGAGATGGTATCAATAGATCCTGGGGAGAATCACTGGAAAAGTTCTAGGTTGATAAGGACGACTGAATGTCAGTCGCAGGCATTGTCATTACCCTCAGTAGAGGGACGGTATGTTGGAAGAGTTCCAAGCTAGATACCGTGACTTACTAGACGATTAAAGGCAAGATACATCGTTACCAAGGATGCTACCAAAGAGGCAGTCTGGATAGATATAAGTTCATGAGATGAACTTCGTTCCTACCATTGTGTGACAATGGAGTTGTGGCTTTATGCCAAGGAACCCCCGTCCCATGAGAAATCCAGATATAATTCTTAGGCAGAATCACTTGATTATGGAGATGGTTGATCTCCAGGGAGATCGAGGTTAGGAGAGTAGACACAGAGGACAACAGCGCGGATCCACTCACAAAGTCCTTTTTCCCAGTAGAGACTTTTATGGGATGGTTGAGTATGAGATACTTCAACCGCAGCTAATTGTTGGGTATGTGATACCACAACAGATGGCCCTAGTGCAAGTGGGAGATTGTTAGTTATATGTATGCCCTAGAGGCCATTGCTGTACATACGATGTATATTGTAATGGATGCTTGGACATATATAGGGAGGACTTTCTTGCTCGACATGATAGTATGCTATCTGGTTGTACTTTATCTTAACATGTACTCTGATTGTCTCTATGTTACATGTTGATAAAGCCCTTAGGATATGTACTCGACTACTGGGACTATGATGAGATCATACTAGTGGGGCCACGGTAGTCGACGAGTACATCCTATAACTGTTCTTAGTCGAGGGTGTATCGAGACAGGGCATCGATAAACCAGAGTAGACTAGCGTATACGCATCTTGACCCATATGATGGGCGATGGATGATCCCATATCCATCGGTGTTTGACATCAAGGATGGTGTACGGGTGCTCAGTAGAGACTGGGTACACTGGACGGACTCGCCGAGAACTCCCAGATGGTATTATACCTCACGTCAGATGGCAGTTCTCCGGTGACTTTGGTACAGAGTAGTCTGTTGACCCGAGATCGTCATAGAGTCTTGTGTGATTCCCACTGTGCTTTGATTTCCATCATACCACGTCCAAGAGGGCATGCAAAAATGTGGCTTTTGGGTACAGTCCCGAATCACATGGAGGCAATGAGCGATAGGAGGTGATTCGTCTCTCCCGGAATAGGGAGTTGATGTTGTGCTGTGTTCGATTGTCTATAACTGGAAATCCCTGGCCAGGGTTGCTGAGATTTTCTGGTAAGTGTTATCAGTAGTTTCTCGAACTGTTATAGACCTCAAATCGACACGACTTATCAAGCTACTGGGGTCTGACGTTTACCACCCCTAGGCGAGATATGCAACATATTAGACGACGAGACTGGACTGTACGGGAGTGTTACTGATTGGATTCGCAGAAGAATGTACAGGCTTGCTTGTTGATCTTCTGAGCGCTCAATACCTGGGTGGCTGTTACGTTTAGCTGACCGCTTGCAGCTTGTGGGTGTTTGATATGATCATCACCTACTGCCGGCGTATTGACGATTCTTTAGAGTCCTACACAGAGGTTTCTTGACTCAGGCAAAAAGGAGTATGGGCACATATGTGATATGTGCAGGACCGAGGATAATGCGATATAAGATACCGTATTCTATTCTCGTGATATTTGATATCACCCGGATCATCGGATCAAGTGTTGATTCGATGAATCGGTAAATGATATATTAGTCGGTTATATGCGATATAACCGGATTGTCGGATCAAGTGTTGATTCGATAATTTAATGTATAATAATATATATGATATATTAAATTACATTAACTAATATAAGCTCACTAAAAGATTCTTTTTCTCACTCGGATAATACATTGATATATATGCGATATATGTTAAATGTATTATTTTATTTTGTTACAATAAATAATATATATGTGATATATAATATTGTAACATGATATGGTTATTAATGCAACATGTTTAGTGGAGATTAAACGAGGTTAGGGTTTGATTTGGGTTAATCTATTCTAGAAGTTTCTAGAAGCTTTCATTTTTTGTTTTGGAAAAGATATTTTGTGAAGATATTTCCTTAACCCAACCCAACCCTTTAACCTTGGTGAATTCTCTACAATGATTACTTGAACCATGATTACATTTCTAACCTTATCATAACTATCATTATTCATCACAAAAGGATTAAGGCTTCTTCTTCTTCCTTCTTCTCTTCCTGGAAAAAGGTTTCTTGCTTTTTCTAAGTGATGATTATGTGTGAGAAAAAGATTATAAATGAGAGCAAAAATCCTACTTCATCATCCTCATCTATCCTTACCCTTTAGATGAGAGTGTTCATTTCATTTAGTGAGTGTTAGCTTGTGTTAATGAAACTTCAAGGTAGATCATCTTTGTTATCGAAGATCGGAAGCAAGACTGCATCTTTCTCTTCGTGAAGCCTCTCGAGAGTCCGGAACACGATGATCGCAGCGAAGGGACCTCAACACGGAGCTTAAGAAGTGAAGGACTGGATCTACAAAGGTTGTAATCCCTCTCACTTAGTGTTAGAGAGTTTAACATACTTGTTTTCGCCTAAACTCAAGTTTAAAGATCCGGCTTTGGGTTGTTCGGCACGGCTAAATTTTCAATCGGGCATGGTTGATGCCTCGTAGACACTTGTGCGTGTGCCTAGCAACCCTACAATGGTATTAGAGCCAAGCTAAAGCTTTAGGCGAAGTCTATGCGAAGTTTAAAGTCCAATCGAACCCGAAAACCCCGACGAATACCCTTCTCTGGATATTTTTCAAAAATGTGATTTTTTATGAATTAAAAATGCTCAGAAAATTGAGTAGGGAAATCTAAGAATAACTGTAGAATACGACCTCCTAACTCCACTGTAGCGCCGCGGAACCGCGGCCGTACCCTGGTTTTGGCGGCGGTTCCGCGGCCGTATGTGGAGATTAGGGACTCGTTTTTCTATAGTTACCTCCATAGGTGATTCCTGATTCTTCTGGGAAACTTTTAATTTGCTCAAGTGTTGAGTTTTCTGGGTTGCATTGGGGACTCGTTGATTCGATCGGATAATTTAACTTCGTTTATGTTTTTTCCGGATAATTTTAGAAACTGTTAAAAGGTTCGAACGGATATCAATAACTCACTTTTTCCCCAGTCGGAAAATTTTTCAAAAGTTGGATTTTTTCTCGAGTTTGAAATTTTCTAAGTCGTGCAAGTAATGCGGTGGACCCTTTAGAAGACAACAAACCTTAACTCGATTATGTGACCGTCTTGAACTGCCTCTAAACCTTAGGGTTTGTGGCAGTACGGCGTGCCACATGTGAGGCGTTGGCTTGACCCTTCTACGGCCGGACCATCGGTACTATGGCATGTGTTGGATATTTTTGAACTCCGCTCAAGTGTTGAGCTATTTGGAAAATCTTAGGTGTTTGATTATTCGATCGGAAAATTTAACACTGTCTTTTTATCTGGAATGTGATACAATATTTGGAATCCACAGGTAGTTATGAGATAACTAATTTTAATGTTATAAATCTAGTAGTTCAGTCTCAGATGATCGGTTGCCACGGAATTTTGATGTGATCAAAAGTCCGTTGCAATCACGTAGCGTACGCGGATACTCGCCGAGTAAACTTAATAGACAGCCACGCCCCATAGCCCCGACCAAGTGACTGTAGGAGAACCCCGTCGCCAGAAGCATCCGTTCGGGTGCTCGCGGCAGCGGTGTTCCGCCTTAGTGCACTTCGTCGACGGCATCGGGGGTGCGGCCGTCTACTAAAGTTTGCAACGAGCATTCGATCAACATGTCGGGAATCTTGTTGAATTGCCCGACTTGATATTGAAAAGAGTTTTCGATAATGAGACTAAAATGCGGGGTTTATAATTGTTAGGCATGCGATGTCTAAGGAATTCATTTGGTTAGGCATGCGATGTCTATGGTGGTTGCGGATTCCAACTGTTGTAGTTTTACACTTTCTTTTCTGTAACCGTAAGCATAGTATGTGGTGTATCGCCGGCTTCGTTACTGTACATCAACGAAAATCGGGATACGCATACTTGCTTGCGTTGATGATATGAGATATTATGTGTTGATGTGATATGTTATATTGGATCGTCGCGTTTTGAATAGCCGGGGGTTTTATGTGAGATGAGAGTTTTTCTTTTTCATTCATGTAAAATTCATTTGTATGTAATATTCTTTTATTGGGGCACTTCCGGGCTGAGGATGATGTCACCATTGTATATTATTTACTTTTCCGCATTAGGTAGACCCAAGGCGGGGAGCATAAGTAACCGGGTTCTGGGGTCCAGTGGGAGACCATCTCGAGGAGTCGAGACCGGGTCTCCTAACACTAGAATTGGCAGTGTTGCTTGCCGCTCTCGTAGGGGTCTAGGGATATGGGTTTGGCTATTCTTCGCGACCGTGGAATCCGTGTTTTATACAGGCTCGTATTGAAAACACGGACGTCCTAGTATATCAAATATTTCATATATTTTCTTCTGCTGCAATGTTCTGTGATGAGATCATATTACTGTCTGAGACGAATGTTTATATTATATATATGAGATATATGTTATATTGCAGATTTCGTTTCAAATGTGATGCTTGTGAAGCATAATAAAATGGGACTTCATTAATGAGATTAATGAAACTAAAAGAAACCTAAGATGTTGTAGAAACTTGTTTAAAAACTGGTAGCTCTAGTTCTTGCTTTGCATAGCGGTGTTCCTTATAGAACATCCAGCACCTTATTCGATAAGGAAAGAGCCGAGATCCCTTCACCGGGAGTGACCTCTTTAGTGAAACTAGCAGATGCTACAAACTTGGTTTGTCTTTTGATTGCTTCTATAGTTCTTGCTTTGCATAGTGGTATATATGATATACCCTGCACCTTATTCGATGAGGAAAGGGTCGACGATCCCTTCACCAGGAGTGACCCTTTTAGCAAAACTAAAAAAGCCTCAAAATCTCTCCATTTAAAAATCACTCGATTCTACAACGATATCAAGTTCATTACGCAAAGGGTTTTCTTAAAAACCTGTCATAGCCCTCCGTCATTTCAGATAAGTAATAGTTAGTATTCGTGCTGCGTTTGTTGACCTTGTCAAGGCGTAGTGTGCGGTAGCTGATTACTGCTGATCTGTATAAGCATATGATGCGATTGGATTAGGGTAGTCGTGCGACTTTGTTGACCTTGTCAAGGGTCGTGCGGGTGGGTTTAATTCAGATCAGGAAATGACGGGTTGAACTTGACTTGCGGTCTATGGTTTGTTGACCTTGTCAAGGTCATAGATCGCTCGGGGAAAAATATTATTGAGAGTTTCAAGTGTTGAAATTTGCAATGAGACTGCATACCTTCTGTGAAATAGTTGGATCCTGATACCGGCTGCGAGTAAGAGTTACTCCTGGGAGAGTTTTACACATTACAATTAGCCGATCAAGTAGGTGTCTAGAAAGATGTCAACGGGGTTACGCCCATAGGAAAACGAGGTTTACTTTAATTAGGTCCGTCCGAAAGCACGGGGAACCTCCCTCAAAGTACCGGCACTGGCCTGGCTGAAAGATTGGCGAACTTGTAGGGTGTAATTAATCCCGGCTAGTCTTTCCTTTTAGGGTTTGAAGGAAGATTTGACTAAAACAGTGGGAAACATCCTGATTAGATAAATTGATAACCAATCTGATCTTGTAAAAGCGCACGCTGAGTGTTTTCTTCTCTCTCTCTCCTGGTTACGACTATGTCACGCCTTAATCAAGATAATAATACGGATGTATTGACCGAACCCACTTGTTATACTGCGCTAAGGAACGTTGGTCCCGCTCTAACTTATAATTGTTATAAGACGAAGCAGGAAATAGGGGAATACCAGATTTCCCGTGCTGCCCGAACGAAGAAAGTGCATGTTGATGCATCATTTTCGGGTGTGTTCATTACAGAGAACTGTTTCTCAGTATCCTTTACGTCCTGGGTATGAGATACCGGATCAGGATCCCGCATATGTAATCTGTTACATAGGCTACAGATAGGTAGAGAACTGAGAACGAATGATAAGTTTCATGAGTTTGAAACGGTGCAAGTGTTGCAGCCAAGTCTGCTGGTCACTATCATCCTGTATTGTTAGTTATGTATATGCCTTAGAGGCCATTTTTGTACATATGATGTATATTATGATGGATGCTTGGATATATACAGAGAGGACTTTCTTGCTCGTCATGATAGTATGCTATTTGGTTTCACTTTATCTTAACATGTTGACTTGTATTGGTTTACTGTCTGACTCTCACATGTTGATAAAGCCCTTAGGATCTGTACTCGACTACTTGGATTATGATGAGATCATACTAGAGGGGCCACGGTAGTCGATGATACATCCTATAAATGTTCCTAGTCGAGGGTATATTGAGACAGGGCATCGATACACCAGAGTAGACTAGCGTATACGCATCTTGACCTATATAATGGGCGATGGATGATCCCATATCCATCGGTGTTTGACATCAAGGATGGTCTACGGGTGCTCAGTAGAGACTGGGAACACTGGACGGACTCACCGAGAACTCCCAGTTGGTGATATACCACACGTCAGATGGCAGTTCTCCGGTGACACTGGTACAGGGTAGTCTGTAGACCCGAGATCGTCATAGAGTCTTGTGTGATTCTTACTGTGCTTTGATTTCCACCTTACCACGTCCAAGAGGGCGTGCAAAACGGTGGCTTTTGGGTACAGTCCCGAATCACATGGAGGCAATGAGCGATAGGAGGGGATTCGTCTCTCCCGGTATAGGGAGTTGATGTTGTGCTGTGTTCGATTGGCTATAACTGGAAGTCCCTGGCCAGGGCTGATATAGAGATATACTGGTAAGTGTTACCAGTAGTATCTCGACCTGTTATGAGCCTCACATCGACACGACTTATCGGTTACTGGGGTCTGACGTATACCACCCCTAGACTTGATATGCGACATATCAGACGAATAGACCGGACTGTACGGGAGTGTTACTGATTGGATTCACAGGAGAACGGACAGGCTAGCTTGTTGATCTTCTGATCGCTCAATACCTGGGTGGCTGTTACGTTTAGCTGACCGCTTGCAGCTTGTGGGTGTTTGATATGATCATCGCCTGCTACCGGCGTATTGACGATTCTTTAGAGTCCTACACACAGGTTTCTTGGCTCAGGCAAAACGGAGTAGAGGCACATATGTGATATGTGCAGGACCGAGGATAATGCGATATGAGATACCGTATTATATTCTCGCGATATTTAGATATGAATCGGGACATCGGATCAAGTGTTGATTCGATGAATCGGTACATGATTTATTAGTCGGTTATATTCGATATAGCCGGATCGTTGGATCAAGTGTTGATTCGATGATTTAATGTATAATGATATATATGATATATTGTATTACATTATCTAATATTGGCTCGCTTTATTATTTCATTTTCTCACCGGATTAATACATTGATATATATGCGATATATGTTAAATGTATTATTTTCTTTTGTTGCAAATATATAATATATATGTGCTATATATTATTGTGACATAATATGATTTATTATAAACCAAGTTTAAGGATGAAAAAAAAGAGATTTGGGTTTGATTAGGGTTAGCTTCTTCTTGTTCATTCTAGAAGGTTTCTATTTTGTCTTGGTTAAGATATTATGGTTGATACTTATCCTTAACCTAACTAAACCCTAACTCTAGTTTATTCTCTACAAACTCTTAGCCTATCATCCTTGACCATGGTTCTTATATCAATCATATACATTTCTTTTCTATTCATCACAAAAGGAATTATCTTTTCATTATCATCTTCTTCTCTCTTTGGTTTTTGAAAGAGAGAGCTCACTAGAAATTCCTTATGTGATGATTTATTGTGAGAAAGTGAAATAAAAAGATAGCATAAATACTACTCCATCATCCTCATCTAATCTAGCCCATTAGATTAGGGTGTTCATCTCTTTAGAGTGAGAAAGCTTGAGTTATAGCAACTTCGACGTAGATCATCGGAGAATCGGAACACTTCAATCTAACATGGATCGTTCGAGTCGTGGAGCCTCTCTTGAGTCCGGGAGATCATGGATCGCGGCTAAGGGACTTCTACTCGGAGCTTGTGAAGCGAAGGAGCGGACTACAAAGGTTGTAATCCCTCACACTTAGCTTTAAAGATATCATCTTGCATGCTAAACCCGAATAATCTAGCAAAGATCCCGTCTTTGGGTTGTTCGGCACATGTAAAATTTTATTCGGGTATGTTTGATGCTTTATGAACCTTCACTAGTGTGCTTAGGAACCCTACAGTGGTATCAGAGCCTAGCTAGAGCATTAGGCAACGTGTTTACGAAGTTAAAACTCCGATCGAACCCGAACCGACAAAGTTAACCCCCTTTCTGCAAATTTTTTAAAATCTGGATTTTTTCTGAATTAAAAATACCTGAAAAATACAACAGATAAAATTAAGAATAACTGTGAAATTCGAGACTGTGATCCGTACAAACGACCGCGGAATCGCGGCCATAACCTGCTTGGGCCGCGGTTCCGCGGCCGTATTGTTTGATTGGACTTTTTTTTTCCACAGTAATTCCTAATTTGTGCTTTTATAGTTTCTGGTATTTTTATTTTGACTCAAAGGTTGAGTGCTCTGGGGTTTGCTTTGTAATCGTAGATTCGATCGGAATATTTAAATTCGTTATTTTTTTCCGGATATTTAGAAACTGTTAAACTGTTTGAACAGATATCATTAACCCACTTTATCCCGGCACGGCAAACTTTCAAGTGTTGAATTTTTATCGGGTTTAAATCTTTCGGAAAAATTGTACAAGTTAAGCGGTGGACCCTCTAGAAGACAACAAACCTTAACTCGATTATGTGACCGTCTTGAACTGTCTTTTGATCCTTCGGGTTTGGGGCTGTACGGCGTGCCACATGTGAGGCGTTGGCTTGAACCTTCTACGGCTGGATCACTGGTACTATGACATATTCTGGGATTATTTGAACTCCGCTCAAGTGTTGAGCACTTTGGGAAATTTTGGGTATTTGATTATTTGTTCGAAAAGTTTAATACTATCTATTTATCTGGAATGTGATACAATATGTGGAATTCATATAGTTTAGGCATGAAATACGAAGTATGTGATATTTCGCATTTATGATGTCTAAAGAGAATGTGGATTCCAAATATTGTAGTTTTTCAATTTCTTTTCTGTGACCGTAAGTGTAGTATGTAGTTGTATTGCCGGTTTTTGTTGCTATACATCGACGACGATCGGTGTATGCATACTTACTTACGTTGATGATATGAGATATTATGTGTTGCTGAGATATGATGTGCAGGATTGTCGCGATTGAATAGCCGGGGGGTTTTATGTGAGATGAGAGTTTTATATTTTTCATTCATGTAAATTCAAATGTAATGTAATATTCTTTTATTTGGGGCACTTCCAGGTTGAGGTTGATGCCGCCAGTGTTGTATATTATTTACTTTTCCGCATTAGGAAGGACCCAAGGAGGGGAGCACAGGTGACCAGGTTATGGGGTTCAGTGGGAGGCCATCTCGAGGAGTCGAGACTGGGTCTTCTAAACTCCAGAATTGGTAGGGTTGCTTGCCACTCTCGTGGGGGTCCAGGGTGTGGGCTTGGCTATTCATCGCAACTGTGGAATCCGTATTTTCTATTGTTGGCTAAATACTAAATACGGACGTCCTAGTATATCCCACATTATATCTATGTTTCTGCGGCGATATCTGTGATGTGATCATTTGATATGTTGTGATGGATACAGTATATAGTATATATGATATATTATATAGACGTTACTTATGTTTTACACCCGCACTAGCCCTGCCCTACTCTGTCGTTAGTTACCTAACCTAACGGTGCACGAAGGGACATCGAGGCGAATGCGGATGGCATAAGTGTACGTCGTATTTATCTGTGATGCTTAGGAAGCATAAGCTGATGGGATTTTTATTAATGAGATTAATAAAAAGAAAAGAAACCTAAAAGATGTTGTAGAATCAAAACTTTATAAAAAGGTAGCTACAGTTTTGCTTTGCATAGTGGTATATATGATATACCCTGCACCTTATTCGATGAGGAAAGAGCCGAGATCCCTTCACCGGGAGTGACCACTTTAGCGAAACTGGCAGATGCTACAAAACTCGGTTTGTCTTTTGATTGCTTTTAGAGTTTTGCTTTGCACAGTGATATATATGATATGTCCTGCACCTTATTCGATGAGAAAAGAGCCGAGATCCCTTCACCGGGAGTGACCTCTTTAGCAAAACTAATGAAAGCCTCAAAAACACTCCATTTCAAAACTTCACTTGATTCTACGACGATATCAAGTTCATTACGCAGTAGGTTTTCAGAAAAACCTGTCGTAGCCCTCCGTCATTTCAGATAAAGACTATTTAGTATTCGTGCTGCGTTTGTTGACCTCTGTCAAGGCGTAGTGTACGGTAGCTAACTAGTAATTATCTGTAAAGCATGTGATGTGATTGGATTAGGGTAGTCGTACGACCTTGTTGACCTCTGTCAAGGGTCGTGCGAGTGGGTTTGATTCAATCAAGAAATGACGGGTTGAACTTGACTAGTGCACTATGGTTTGTTGACCTCTGTCAAGGTCATGGCACACTAGGGGCAAAATATTATCGGGAATTTCAAGTGTTGAAATTTGCAATGAGATTGCATACCTTCTATGAGATAGTTGGATCCCGATACCCACTGCGAGTAAGAGTTACTCCTGGGAGAGTTTTACACAGGACAATTAGTCGATCAAGTAGGTGTCTAGAAAAGTGTTAACGGGGTTACGCCTCTGGGAAAACGAGGTTTACTTTAATTAGGTCCGTGCGAAAGCACGGAGAACCTCCCTCAAAGTACCGACACTGATCTGGCTGAAAGATTGACGAAATTGTATGGTGTAATTAATCCCGGCTAATCTTACCTTTTAGGGGTTGAAGGTAGATTTGATTAAAACAGTGGGAGACATCCTGATTAGATAAGATAATAACTAATCTAATCTTGCAAGAGCATACGCTAAAGTGTTTTCTTCTCTCTCTCTCCAGGTAGCGACCATGTCAGGCCATAATCAAGATAATAATATGGATGTATTGACTGAACCCGCTTATTATACTGAGCACGGGAACGTTGGACCCGTTCTTTCTTATAAGAGTTATAAGACTGAACAGGGAATAGGAGAATATCTGGATTCTCACGCCGCCCAAAAGAACATGCATGTTGATGCATCTTCTTCAGGTGTGTTAGTTATTGAGAACTGTTTCTCAGTTCACCCTACGTCCTGGGTATTGGATACCGGATCAGGATCCCACATATGTAAATTGTTACATGGGCTACGTAAAGGTAGAGAACTGGGAAAAGGTGATCATTCCGTTCAAGTAGGGAACGGTGCAAGTATTGCAGCCAAAGCAGTTGGCGAATATCACCTAGTATTGCCAAGTCGTAATACACTGATTCTAAATGAGTGCTATTATATACCGAACATGATGTGCAACATTATATCAGTCTCTTTATTAAGTAAAGAAGGATATAATTTTGTAGTAAAGGATAATGTTATGAACATATTCTTAGATCAAAAGTTGATTGCATCAGGATCATTACATAATGGCATATTCATTCTAAATCAGAATACAGTCCTCAATATACAAAACACACACAAGAGGAAAAATTCAGAAATGAACGAATCCTTCTTGTGGCATTGTAGACTTGGTCATATCAATGCGACACGACTGGCTAAGTTACATAAGGATGGTTATTTGAATCCGTTCGAATTATCATCTTATGATACTTGCCATTCATGTCTCAAAGGAAAAATGACCAAAGCTCCGTTTAGTGGACACGGAGAAAGAGTTAATGAACTGTTAGGACTGATACATAGTGATGTATGCGGTCCCATGTCTACGCATGCCAGGAACGGTTTTTCCTACTTCATTACATTCACTAACGATCTCTCTAGATTCGGACATGTGTTCCTGATGAAACACAAGTCTGAAGCTTTTGAGAAATTCAGAGAATATAAGCACGAAGTAGAAAAACAAACGGGCAAAAGCATTAAGATCTTTCGATCTGATCGAGGAGGAGAATACTTAAGCAATGAGTTCCTAGATTATCTAAAAGAGAATGGGATTCTCTCTCAGCTTACTTCTCCTTATACACCACAGCACAACGGTGTATCGGAGCGGAGGAATCGCACCCTATTAGATATGGTGCGCTCTATGATGAGTACAGCTGAGTTACCTATTTCCTTCTGGGGGTATGCGCTTGAGACAGCAGCATACCTATTGAATCAAGTTCCAAGTAAATCTGTACCTACCACACCATATGAGATATGGAGTGGGAAGAGACCATGTCTTAAACGAGTTAAGATATGGCGTTGTCTGGCCTATGTCAAAAGGCAAAATCCAGACAAACTCGAGGCACGGTCAGTTCTATGTAAGTTTGTGGGATATCCTAAACATTCAAATGGATATTTTTTCTACCACAGTGAACAACAAAAAGTGTTTATTGCTCAACATGCCACCTTTTTAGAAAAGGAATTTCTTGCAAAAGAGATTAGTGGCTCTGAGGTAGAACTGGAAGAAGTTCCAGAAACACAAACTGTAACTGAAGATTTAGTGGAACCAGAGGATTCGGTAGTACCCGACGAACCCCAGCCTCTCCGCCGATCTAGTAGGGTTTGTCGTCCACCTGAGAGATACTACGGTTTTCTCATTAATGGTGGAAGCGAAGATTGCATCATGGAAGATGATGACCCGACTAGTTTCGAGCAGGCCATCACGAGTGGTGACTCTGTGAAATGGCTAGATGCAATGCGATCTGAGATGGAATCCATGTACACCAATAAAGTATGGATTTTGGAAAATGCTCCTGAAGGGATAAAACCCATTGGGAGCAAGTGGATTTTTAAAAGGAAATTTGGTGTAGATGGAAAAGTTGAGACTTTCAAAGCTAGACTTGTAGCAAAGGGATTTCGTCAACGACCACGTGTGGATTATGACGAAACCTTTTCTCCAGTGGCTATGCTTAAGTCCATCCGAATCTTACTTGCCATTGCTGCATACCATGACTACGAAATCTGGAAAATGGATGTTAAGACCGCCTTTCTAAATGGTGATTTAGAAGAGTGCGTGTACATGACTCAGCCAGAGGGCTTCATAGATAGTGGGAGCAGCGGAAAGGTGTGCAAGCTGCTTAAATCCATTTATGGGTTAAAGCAAGCATCGCAGAGTTGGAACATCTGTTTTGATGTTGTAGTTAAAGAGTTTGACTTCATCAAAAATATAAATGAACCTTGTATCTATAAGAAGGTAGCAGAGAGTAAGGTAGTCTTCCTCGTATTGTACGTGGATGACATACTCTTAATAGGAAATGATATTCCTATGCTGCAATCAGTCAAGCTCTTCTTGTCACAAAGATTCTCAATGAAAAATCTAGGTGATGCCTCATGCATATTGGGGATTAGGATCTATAGAGATAGATCCAAACGGATACTGGGATTGTCCCAATCCAGGTACATTGACACCATACTAAAGAGGTTTAGTATGGAAGAATCCAAGCGTGGGAACCAACCCACGATCTCTGGACTCTCTCTCTCCAAAGAGATGTCTCCCAAGACTGATTTGGAGAGAGCTCGCATGCAAGGGATACCCTATGCTTCGGCAGTAGGCTCTATCATGTATGCGATGCTATGTACCAGACCCGATGTAGCATACTCACTAAGTGTAGTGAGTCGGTATCAAGCAGATCCTGGAGAGAGTCACTGGACGGTTGTGAAGAACATTCTCAAGTACTTGCGAAGGACTAGAGACATGTTCTTGGTGTATGGTAACGGAGAACTCCGGGTGGAGTCCTTTACCGATTCCAGCTTCCAAAGTGATAAGGACGACTCTAAGTCGCACTCGGGATTTGTCTTTACCCTCAATGGAGGGGCGGTATGTTGGAAAAGTTCCAAACAGGATACCGTTACAGACTCGACGATGGAGGCTGAATACATCGCTGCCAACGATGCTGCCAAAGAGGCTGTCTGGATGAAGAAGTTCATCACTGAACTAGGTGTGGTTCCATCCATTGTACATCCAATACTTCTGTATTGCGATAACAATGGAGCTGTGGCTTTAGCCAAGGAACCCAGATCCCATCAGAAATCTAGACATATTCTGAGGCGGTATCACCTGATCAGGGAGATAGTTGATCGCCGGGAGATCGAGGTCAGGAGAGTAGATACGAAGGACAACACTGCGGATCCACTCACGAAGGCCATTCCCCAGATACAGTTTGAGAGATTATTCGGGATGCTAGGTATGAGATACTACAGCAGCTGGCCTTAGTGCAAGTGGGAGATTGTTAGTTATGTATATGCCCTAGAGGCCATTGTTGTACATATGATGTATATTATGATGGATGCTTGGATATATACAGAGATGACTTTCTTGCTCGTCATGATAGTATGCTATTTGGTTTTACTTTATCTTAACATGTTGACTTGTATTGGTTTACTGTCTGACTCTCACATGTTGATAAAGCCCTTAGGATCTGTACTCGACTACTGGGATTATGATGAGATCATACTAGTGGGGCCACGGTAGTCGATGAGTACATCCTATAAATGTTCCTAGTCGAGGGTATATTAAGACAGGGCATCGATACACCAGAGTAGACTAGCGTATACGCATCTTGACCCATATGATGGGCGATGGATGATCCCATATCCATCGGTGTTTGACATCAAGGATGGTGTACGGGTGCTCAGTGGAGACTGGGTACACTGGACGGACTCGCCGAGAACTCCCAATTGGTGATATACCACACGTCAGATGGCAGTTCTCCGGTGACACTGGTACAGGGTAGTCTGTAGGCCCGAGATCGTCATAGAGTCTTGTGTGATTCCCACTGTGCTTTGATTTCCACCTTACCACGTCCAAGAGGGGGTGCAAAACGGTGGCTTTTGGGTACAGTCCCGAATCACATGGAGGCAATGAGCGATAGGAGGGGATTCGTCTCTCCCGGTATAGGGAGTTGATGTTGTGTTGTGTTCGATTGGCTATAACTGGAAGTCCCTGGCCAGGGCTAATATAGAGATATACTGGTAAGTGTTACCAGTAGTATCTCGACCTGTTATGAGCCTCACATCGACACGACTTATCGGTTACTGGGGTCTGACGTATACCACCCCTAGACTTGATATGCGACACATCAGACGAACAGACCGGACTGTACGGGAGTGTTACTGATTGGATTCACAGGAGAACGGACAGGCTAGCTTGTTGATCTTCTGATCGCTCAATACCTGGGTGGCTGTTACGTTTAGCTGACCGCTTGCAGCTTGTGAGTGTTTGATATGATCATCGCCTGCTACCGGCGTATTGACGATTCTTTAGAGTCCTACACAGAGATTTCTTGGCTCAGGCAAAACGGAGTAGAGGCGCATATGTGATATGTGCAGGACCGAGGATAATGCGATATGAGATACCGTATTATATTCTCGCGATGTTTAGATATGAATCGGGACATCGGATCAAGTGTTGATTCGATGAATTGGTACATGATTTATTAGTCGGTTACATTCGATATAGCCGGATCGTTGGATCAAGTGTTGATTCGATGATTTAATGTATAATGATATATATGATATATTGTATTACATTATCTAATATTGGCTCGCTTTATTATTTCATTTTCTCACCGGATTAATACATTGATATATATGCGATATATGTTAAATGTATTATTTTCTTTTGTTGCAAATATATAATATATATGTGCTATATATTATTGTGACATAATATGATTTATTATAAAACATGTTTAAGGATGAAAAAAAAGAGATTAGGGTTTGATTAGGGTTAGCTTCTTCTTGTTCATTCTAGAAGGTTTCTATTTTGTCTTGGTTAAGATATTATGGTTGATACTTATCCTTAACCTAACTAAACCCTAACTCTAGTTTATTCTCTACAAACTCTTAGCCTATCATCCTTGACCATGGTTCTTATATCAATCATATACATTTCTTTTCTATTCATCACAAAAGGAATTATCTTTTCATTATCATCTTCTTCTCTCTTTGGTTTTTGAAAGAGAGAGCTCACTAGAAATTCCTTATGTGTTGATTTATTGTGAGAAAGTGAAATAAAAAGATAGCATAAATACTACTCCATCATCTTCATCTAATCTAGCCCATTAGATTAGGGTGTTCATCTCTTTATAGTGAGAAAGCATGAGTTATAGCAATTTCGACGTAGATCATCGGAGAATCGGAACACTTCAATCTAGCATGGATCGTTCGAGTCGTGGAGCCTCTCTTGAGTCCGGGAGATCGTGGATCGCGGCGAAGGGACTTCTACTCGGAGCTTGTGAAGCGAAGGAGCGGACTACAAAGGTTGTCATCCCTCACACTTAGCTTTAAAGATATCATCTTGCATGCTAAACCCTGATAATCTAGCAAAGATCCCGTCTTTGGGTTGTTCGGCACATGTAAAATTTTATTCGGGCATGTTTGATGCTTTATGAACCTTCACTAGTGTGCCTAGGAACCCTACATGTATTACCAGAATACATTGATTCTGAACGGATGTTATTAGATACCGAACCTGATATACAACATCATATCAGTCTCTTAATTATTAAAGAAAGGATATAATTTTATATTGTTGGATAATGTTTTGAACATTTCCTATATCAAGAGTTGATCGGTTCAGGCACGTTATCTAAAAGCATAGACGTTCTAAATCAAACCACAGTTCTTAACGTACAGAACACACACGAGGAAGAGTTCAGAAATGAACGAATCCTTCCTGAGGCATTGTAGACTAGGTCATATCAATACGACCCGACTAGCTGAAGTTACATATAGATGCATATTTAAATTAGTTTGAATTTACATCTTGTGAAACTTGCCGGTCATGTCATAGAGATAAGATGACCACAGCTCTGTTTATTGGAAACAGAGAAAGAGTTAGTGAACTCTTGGGATTGATACATGCTGATGTATGAAAGTCCCCTGTCTACACATGCCAGGACCAGTTTTTTGTACTTCATTACATTCACTGATTATCTCTCAAAATTCGGACATATGTTCCTGTTGAAACACAAGTCTGGAACTTTTGAGAAATTCAATGAATATAAGTTAGAAGTAGAGAACTAAAAACGGGTATAAGTATTATGTCCTTTGATGAGATCAAGGAGGAGAATACTTGAGCACGGAGATTCCTGGACTATTCTAAAAGAGAATGAGATTCTCTCTCAGCATTACTCCCCGTATACACCACAGCAGGTCGGTGTATCGGGGCGGAGCAATTGCACCCTATGTGATATGGTGTGCCCTATGATGAGTACTATTGAGTTTCCTATTTCCTTTTGAGAGTTATGCACTTGAGAAACTGCATACCTATTGAATGTGGATTCAGTAGTTTCCAACGAACCTCAGCCTCTCCGCCGATCTAGTAGGGTTCCTCACCTACCTGAGAGATACTTCGGTTTCTCTATGACAGTAGGAGCGAGGATTGCATCATGAGATGATGACCCAACTAGTTTCGAGCTGGCCATCAAGAGTGGGACTCTGTAAGAATGGCTGGATGCTTAGCGATCTGAGATGGAATCCTTATACACAAACAAAGTATGGACTTTGGTTGCTTTATCTGAAGGGTTAAATCCCCATCAGGAGCAAGTATATCTAGAGAAGATTACTTGGTGTACATGGAAAAGTTGAGACTTTCAAAGCTATGCTTAAGTCCATCCAGATCCTACTTGCCACTGCTACATACCATGACTATGATATCTGGTGGTTGGGTGTCATGACTGCTTTTCTAAATGATGATTTGGAAGAGAGCGTCTATAAGTACACAGCCAGAGGGCTTCGTAGACAGTGGGAGCAGCGGAAACGAGTGCAAGAGGTTTTATGTTGATAAAGCAGGCATCGCGGAGTTGGAACATCTGTTTTGATGTGGTAATCAAAGAGTTTGACTTCATCAAAATTGTAGATGAACCGTGTATATACAAAAAGGTAGTAGGGAGTATGGTGATGATCCTCGTAGAGTACGTGGATGACATACTCTTGATAGGGAAGGAGTTTCCTATGCTACGCTCGGTCAATCTCCTCTTATCACAAGGATTCTCCAAATAGGATCAAGTGATACCTCTTAAATCCTAGGTTTTGGATCTATGAGATAGATCTAATTGGATATTAGGATACTCACTAGTTGTAGTGAGATGGTATCAATAGATCCTGGGGAGAATCACTGGAAAAGTTCTAGGTTGATAAGGACGACTGAATGTCAGTCGCAGGCATTGTCATTACCCTCAGTAGAGGGACGGTATGTTGGAAGAGTTCCAAGCTAGATACCGTGACTTACTAGACAATTAAAGGCAAGATACATCGTTACCAAGGATGCTACCAAAGAGGCAGTCTGGATAGATATAAGTTCATGAGATGAACTTCGTTCCTACCATTGTGTGACAATGGAGTTGTGGCTTTATGCCAAGGAACCCTCGTCCCATCAGAAATCTAGATATAATTCTTATGCAGTATCACCTGATTATGGAGATGGTTGATCTCCAGGGAGATCGAGGTTAGGAGAGTAGACACAGAGGACAACAGCGCGGATCCACTCACAAAGTCCTTTTTCCCAGTAGAGACTTTTATGGGATGGTTGAGTATGAGATACTTCAACCGCAGCTAATTGTTGGGTATGTGATACCACAACAGATGGCCCTAGTGCAAGTGGAAGATTGTTAGTTATATGTATGCCCTAGAGGTCATTGCTGTACATACGATGTATATTGTAATGGATGCTTGGACATATATAGGGAGGACTTTCTTGCTCGACATGATAGTATGCTATCTGGTTGTACTTTATCTTAACATGTACTCTGATTGTCTCTATGTTACATGTTGATAAAGCCCTTAGGATATGTACTCGACTACTGGGACTATGATGAGATCATACTAGTGGGGCCGCGGTAGTCGACGAGTACATCCTATAACTGTTCCTAGTCGAGGGTGTATCGAGATAGGGCATCGATAAACCAGAGTAGACTTGCGTATACACATCTTGACCCATATGATGGGCGATGGATGATCCCATATCCATCGGTGTTTGACATCAAGGATGGTGTACGGGTGCTCAGTAGAGACTGGGTACACTGGACGGACTCGCCGAGAACTCCCAGATGGTATTATACCTCACGTCAGATGGCAGTTCTCCGGTGACACTGGTACAGAGTAGTCTGTTGACCCGAGATCGTCATAGAGTCTTGTGTGATTCCCACTGTGCTTTGATTTCCATCATACCACGTCCAAGAGGGCGTGCAAAAAGGTGGCTTTTGGGTACAGTCCCGAATCACATGGAGGCAATGAGCGATAGGAGGTGATTCGTCTCTCCCGGTATAGGGAGTTGATGTTGTGCTGTGTTCGATTGTCTATAACTGGAAATCCCTGGCCAGGGTTGCTGAGATTTTCTGGTAAGTGTTATCAGTAGTTTCTCGAACCGTTATAGACCTCAAATCGACACGACTTATCAAGCTACTGGGGTCTGACGTTTACCACCCCTAGGCGAGATATGCAACATATTAGACGACGAGACTGGACTGTACGGGAGTGTTACTGATTGGATTCGCAGGTGAATGTACAGGCTTGCTTGTTCATCTTCTGAGCGCTTAATACCTGGGTGGCTGTTACGTTTAGCTGACCGCTTGCAGCTTGTGGGTGTTTGATATGATCATCACCTACTGCCGGCGTATTAACGATTCTTTAAAGTCCTACACAGAGGTTTCTTGACTCAGGCAAAACGGAGTAGGGACACATATGTGATATGTGCAGGACCGAGGATAATGCGATATGAGATACAGTATTCTATTCTCGCGATATTTGATATCACCCGGATGATCGGATCAAGTGTTGATTCGATGAATCGGTAAATGATATATTAGTCGGTTATATGCGATATAGCCGGATTGTCGGATCAAGTGTTGATTCGATAATTTAATGTATAATAATATATATGATATATTAAATTACATTAAGTAATATAAGCTCATTAAAAGATTCTTTTTCTCACTCGGGTAATACATTGATATATATGCGATATATGTTAAATGTATTATTTTATTTTGTTACAATAAATATTATATATGTGATATATAATATTGTAACATGATATGGTTATTAATGCAACATATTTAGTGGAGATTAAACGAGGTTAGGGTTTGATTTGGGTTAATCTATTCTAGAAGTTTCTAGAAGCTTTCATTTTTTGTTTTGGAAAAGATATTTTGTGAAGATATTTCCTTAACCCAACCCAACCCTTTAACCTTGGTGAATTCTCTACAATGGTTACTTGAACCATGGTTACATTTCTAACCTTATCATAACTATCATTATTCATCACAAAAGGATTAAGGCTTCTTCTTCTTCCTTCTTCTCTTCATGGAAAAAGCTTTCTAGCTTTTTCTAAGTGATGATTATGTGTGAGAAAAAGATTATAAATGAGAGCAAAAATCCTACTTCATCATCCTCATCTATCCTTGCCCTTTAGATGAAAGTGTTCACTTCATTTAGTGAGTGTTAGCTTGTGTTAATGAAACTTCAAGGCAGATCATCTTTGTTATTGAAGATCGGAAGCAAGACTGCATCTTTGTCTTTGTGAAGCCTCTCGAGAGTCCGGAACACGATGATCGCAGCGAAGGGACCTCAACACGGAGCTTAAGAAGTGAAGGACCGGATCTACAAAGGTTGTAATCCCTCTCACTTAGTGTTAAAGAGTTTAACATACTTGTTTTCGCCTAAACTCAAGTTTAAAGATCCGGCTTTGGGTTGTTCGGCACGGCTAAATTTTAAATCGGGCATGGTTGATGCCTCGTAGACCCTTGTGCGTTTTCCTAGAAACCCTACACGCTAGCCCAGCCCCCGCTCTGTCGTTAGTTAAGTAACCTAACGGGTGAATGACGGAGCCCAGTGGCGAATGCGGATGGCATAAGAGGACGTTGTATTTTCGTTGTTTTCTGCAATGATAGGTTAATTGATGGGACACATTATATTAATGCAAAGAAAATAAACCAAAGTTGAATCGTTGGAACAGTTTAAGAGAAACCACTCGGTTATTTTAAAACAGAAGATATTTTTTTAATTGCGGAGCTTAAACCACTCATTTTAAAAGCTATCAGGTTCCTTCGATCATATCAAGTTCACTACGTTCACGGTTTCGCCAAAACCATTCGTAGCCCTCCGTCATTTCATTTGGGTATTCAGTAGTATTCAAGCCATGTATTTTGACCAACGCCAAGGCATAGTGTTTGGTAGCTGCTGGGTATTCATTTGTTGCATAGATAGATGAGTTAGTTTGGGACAGTCGTACTATCATTTGGCCAACGTCAGGGGTATGTACGGATGGGTTCAAATTAACAAGATAATGATGGGTAGAACTTGACATGTGACTTATGACATTTTGACCAACGCCAAGGTCATAAAAGCATGGGGCAGAAATTTATATCGGGAATTTCTAAAGAAACTGAAATTTGCTAAGAGTTGCATACCATTTGGAGTGTGATAATTTTGGTAGGATTCCTTCAGCTTTATCACACGATGATATTTGGATCCCGATCCTACTGTGAGTATCCGCTACTCATCAGGAGATTCGTCACTTAACGATCAATGCTATAAACCAAGTAGGTGTCGAGAAAGGTGTAAGCGGGGCTACGCCCCCATAGAAAAGAGGTTATTTAATTAACGAACTTCGCGAAAGTGTCGTAAAACCACCCTCGAAGTACCGACACTGGCCTGGCTGAACGGTTAAGCAAGTATTGTACGGTGAGAATAGTCCTGACTAGTTCTTCATTTTTGGTTTGAGGAGGGATTCGAGAAACAGTGGGAGCCATCCTGTTTAGATAAACTAAAAACCACTCTAAACTTGCAAGAGCATCATGCTAAAGTGTTCCCTTTCTCTCACATTGCAGCGACCCAGAACATGACAGGCCTTAAGTTACTATTAGATAAAAATATTTTGACAGGGCCAAACTATAAAGATTGGTTCCGGAATGTTAAGATGGCTATAACTTATGACAAATTGGGGTATGTCCTTGCTACTAAGGCACCTGCTGTCCCTGGTCCATAATCCAATGTCGCGGATAAGGAAATCTGCAAGACCTGGGAGATAGATTGCGCGAAGGCCAAATGAATCGTGCTTGCCTCTATGAATAATGAACATCAGAGGAGGCACGAGAATATGGATCTTGAATCCATATTTCTCCACACCAAGGATTTGTATGGAGAACAATCTCGTATAACAAGATACGAGACCTCGAAGAACTTATTTCAGTCGAGGCTGGCCGTCGGATCATCTGTAGGAGAACATGTCCTTAAGATGATTGGCTATATAGAAGAGCTCACGGACCTTGGGACGACTTTAGAGAACGAGCTATATACAAACTTGGTTCTTCAGTCCCTTCCTTCCACCTACGCCCAGTTTATTCTGAATTTCAACATTCAAGGAAAAGAAGTTGAACTTCCAGAACTCCTTAACATGTTGAGGAGTGCAGAGGGCACCTTGCAGAAGGCAAGGGAAATACCCACTATGTTTGTTCGCGGTGCTTCCTCTTCCGGGTCTAAGGCAAAGGCCAAAGGAAGGAAGAAGAAGGCCGCTACCAAACCAAGAGGTGGTGTTGGTAAGGTGGGAGTTAAGGGAAAGGCAAAGGTTGCGGTGCCAGTAGTGGCAAAAGACGAGTGATTCCACTGTCGTAAGAATGGCCATTGGAAGAAAGATTACAAAGCTTGGATTGCCAAGAACCAGGACCCGAAGCAAGCTGTGGCTATGACTTCAGGTGTGTTTGTAATTGAAAATTGTCTGTCAATCAACTCTACTTCCTGGGTATTGGATACTGGATCAGGATCTTATATATGCAATTCATTGCAGGCACTGAGAAACCGTAGACTGCTGAAGGTTGGTGATATGACCCTCTAGGTTGCTAACGGAGCTAGCGTGGGTGCTGTGTCCGTAGGGGATTATCACCTAGGATTGACGAGTGAACATATTTTGGTTTTCCGCAACTGTTTTTGTGTACCTAATTTAACGTGTAATATCATATCAGTATCGTTGTTATCAAAAGAAGGTTATGATTTCACGTTTGTAAGCGATGTTGTTAACATCCACCTAAATCATGGTTTGATTGGGTCCGGTATACTAGATAACGGTATATACGTGTTAAACCAATTACAGATTTTCAATGTCCAGAACACATTAAAAAGAAAGTCTCCAGATATAAATCAGGCTTTTTTATGGCATTGTAGACTGGGTCACATCAATGAGACAAGGTTAACTAAGTTACATAGAGAAGAATATTTGGATCCGTTCGAATATCAATCTTATGCAACTTGTCAATCATGTCTCAAAGGAAAGATGACAAAGACTCCATTCACTGGATATGGAGTAAGAGCGAGCGAGCTCTTAGGACTCATACACAGCGATATATGTGGTCCAATGTCTGTAAGTCCGTGTTGCCCACCCCGGTGCTTACGGGGAGGCGGAAAACATAATAAAAAATGGATTTTTAATGACTTAGGCAACATGGACTTTCATGTGAGGATCTTTGCTAAACGAAAACTAGCTAAAGTAAACTAACAACTAACTAAGTTGTAGAAAGGTTATACCTTTGGTCTTTAGTCCTTCTCTCCTTGCTCGTCGGAATGGTAGAAAGGCCTCACCTTGCTTGTCTTCTTCCGTCAAAGAAAGATCCACTTGAAAGCCACCACCTTTAGCTTCAACTCCAAGCTAGGAGTAACTAGAGTGCAAGAAATGCTAAGACTTGAACCCTAGAAGAGAGTAGAGAGGATCAAGTGAAGGTTTTTCTCAAGCTTTTTGTTTCTCAACACATGAGAGGGAGAGAGCTTGAGGGAGAGGATGAACAAGAGAGAGAAATGATATGAGAGAATGAGAAAATAATAGAGCTCTTCTCACTAATATGTGTGAATTAATTTAATTGAATAATTAGCTAGATAATTATCATGGTAAATCATGACATGACCATTATCATTTCAAATTGCAAAGATCAAAAAGCATCTTCCAAAAGAAATTATGATGGTCAAAGTGTCAACCTAGGTCAACAAGTCAAAGAAGTCAAATGGTCAACAACCACAACCATGGATAATTATTAAACTAATTACTAATTAACAATAACACACACATAAATATTAGGGTTAATAAAATGACAACAACCATTAACCCTAATCAAGGTCCTCTCCCTCAATCTCAAGCAACTGTGCATACGCACCCGCATTCGTGATCCGAGGAACACGAACACAATGAGAAAAACCAATCTCAAATCATATACTAGGATCCGGCTTAAACCAAAGCCCGCTAGTATAAACTGTCCGGACAGCAAACGTGCACAAGTGCGCGAATGTGAACGAACCCTGTCGCAAAACCATGCGACCTCTACTCATTTTGCCTAAAGGCGAATAGCTCTCTGTGTGGGACTCTAAAGACTCGACACTACGCTGGCAGTGGGTTTAACCACAGACCGCAAGCGGCACTAGCTGTACGTAACGGTCCCCGGGTAGATGTCGATAAGAAGACTGACGAGGTGAACCCCATCTGCACTCCTACTGAGCCTGTATGTGACAGTCTCCGTACAGTCCGGTCTATTCGTCTAATACATCGCATGGCGGGCCTAGGGGGGCGGTGAACGTCAGTCCCCTAATAGCGGTACAAGTCGTGTCGGAGTGTAGCCCAGAACACCCTGAGATAACACTGGAAACCTACCAGTATATCTCGCTTGCCCTGGCCAGGGACTACTCGTGTAATGGCTCTCCTGGACACAGCGCGATGTCAACCCCCAATACCGGGAGAGACGAATCCTGTCTAACCGTCACTGCCTCCAAGTGCTTCGGGACTGCACCCAAAAACTACCTGTTTGCACAGCTCCTTTGAGCCGTGGTAGGGTAGTAATCAAAGTGCAGTGGGAACACACTCGAGGCGAAGTGACAGTGTCAAGTCAGCGGACTAAGCTGTACTCATGTCACCTGGGAACTGATAACTGACGATAGGTATATTACCAACCAACAGTTCCCGACGAGTCCTGTCCAGTGTACTCGTAACCTAACGAGCACCCGCATACTATCCCAAGTACGACGTACTAACGGCTGTGGGACAGACCGTCTCCCACACTGGGATGAGAAGCGCATACGCTAGTCTACTCCGGAGTATCGATGCCCTGTCTCGATAGTCCAACGACCACGGACCTGTATAAGGATGTGCTTATAGATTACCCAGCTCCCACGAGTGCGAGCGCCATCACAACGCTGGTAATCAAGCAAAGATCCTAAGGGCTCTACTAATATGTATACCAGCAATATGCTAAAAGAAACACATGCACATATTAAAGCAGAGACAAACCAAGTAGCATACTACCATTTCGAGCAAGATTGTATATACAACTGTGAATATCCCAAGCTTCCATTAAGTAATATACAAACTAGTATGATACAGTAATGGCCTCTAGGGCATATACACTAACAATCTCCCACTTGCACTAAGGCCATGTACTGGCGTATCGAAGACCTATCATCTCGATCAGCCGCTCGAACTGAGTCTGGGGTAGGGCCTTCGTGAATGGATCTGCTGTGTTATCCTCTGATGCAACTCTCCGGACCTCGATCTCCTGGCGATCTACGATCTCCCTGATCAGGTGATACCGCCTTAAGATGTGTCTGGATTTCTGATGGGACCTGGGTTCCTTCGCTAAAGCTATAGCCCCGTTGTTGTCGCAATACAGAGGTATTGGGTCAACAATGGACGGAACCACCTGAAGTTCTTTCAAGAACTTCCTCATCCAGACAGCTTCTTTTGCGGCATCAGATGCAGCGATGTATTCCGCTTCCATAGTCGAGTCAGCAACGGTTTCCTGTTTGGAGCTCTTCCAACACACCGCCCCTCCATTGAGGGTAAAGACAAAACCCGACATGGACTTGGAATCATCCTTGTCACTCTGGAAGCTGGAGTCAGCAAAGGCCTCAATCTGCAGGTCTTTTCCGCCATACACCAAGAACATCTCCTTAGTCCTTCTCAGGTACTTGAGAATGTTCTTTACTGCTATCCAATGTTTCTCCCCAGGGTTTGACTGATACCTGCTTACCACACTCAGTGCATAAGCCACATCCGGTCTGGTACACAACATCGCATACATTATAGAGCCTACCGCAGAAGCGTAGGGTATAATAGACATGCGATCCCTCTCCAAATCAGTCTTGGGAGACATCTCTTTGGAGAGGGTGATCCCGTGACAAGCCGGTAGATTACCGCGCTTGGAATCTTCCATACTGAATCTCTTCAGTATGGTGTCGATGTACCTGGACTGCGAGAGTCCTAATATCCTCTTGGATCTGTCACGGTAGATCCGGATACCCAGAATGTAGGAGGCATCACCCAGGTCTTTCATGGAGAACCTGTGTGACAAGAACCCCTTGACAGATTGTAGCATAGGAATGTCATTTCCTACTAAGAGAATGTCATCCACGTATAAAACGAGGAATACTACAGTTCTCGCTACAAATCTACAATAGATGCATGGTTCATCTGGATTTTTGATAAAGCCAAATTCTTTGACCGTCTCATCAAAACAGATGTTCCAACTCCGCGATGCCTGCTTGAGTCCATAAATGGACTTGAGCAACTTGCACACCTTTCCGCTGCTCCCACCCTGAATGAAACCCTCTGGCTGGTCCATATAGACACATTCCTCTAAATGACCATTTAGAAAAGCTGTCTTTACGTCCATCTGCCAAATCTCATAATCGTGGAAAGCAGCGATGGCAAGAAGGATCCGAATGGATTTCAGCATAGCTACTGGAGAAAAGGTTTCGTCATAGTCCAAACCAGGTCGCTGACGAAAACCCTTTGCTACCAGTCTAGCTTTATAGGTCTCAACCTGTCCATCTACACCAATCTTCCTTTTGAAGATCCACTTGCATCCTACGGGTTTTACCCCGTCTGGAGCAATGTACAACGTCCATACTTTGTTGGTGTACATGGACTCCATCTCGGTCCGCATTGCATCCAGCCATTTTACCGAGTCGACGCTCTGAATGGCTTGCTGGAAGCTAGTAGGCTCATCACAATCCAGGATGCAGTCTTCTCTATCCCCGTCAATGAGAAAACCGTAGTATCTCTCGGGCGGATGAGACTGCCTACTACTCCTGCGGAGCGGCATAGGAATGTCCTGTTCTTTTGAACCTTCTGGTTCCACTAAACTTTCAGTAATAGTTTGTGGTTCTGGAATTTCTTCCAGTTCTATTGCGCTCCCACTTATTTCTTTTTCTATGAACTGATGTTCTAGAAAGTGGGCATGGCGAGAAACAAGGACTTTTTGTTCCTCTTCGCAATAGAAATAATATCCCTTGGAGTTCTTTGGATATCCCACAAACTTGCACTGTACTGAGCGTGCCTCGAGCTTGTCCGCATGCTGCTTTTTTACAAAAGCTGGACATCCCCATGTCTTAATGTGATTAAGATAGGGTTTCTTCCCACTCCATAACTCATATGGTGTGGTAGGCACAGTCTTAGTGGGAACACGGTTCAAAAGATATGCAGCTGTTTCTAGCGCATACCCCCAGAACGATCGCGGTAACTCAACGTTACTCATCATGGACCGTACCATATCCAATAGGGTTCGGTTCCGTCTCTCCGATACACCGTTATGTTGCGGAGTGTATGGAGGAGTAAGCTGAGAGAGAATTCCATTCTCTTTTAAATAGTTCAGGAATTCGGCACTTAAGTATTCTCCTCCTCGATCCGATCTTAGGATCTTGATACTTTTGCCTGTTTGTTTTTCTACTTCATTCTTATATTCCTGGAATTTTTCAAAAGCCTCGGATTTATGTTTCATTAAGAAGACATAACCGTACCTTGAAAAATCATCCGTAAAGGTAATGAAGTAAGAATAACCGCTTCGCGCATGTGTAGACATTGGACCGCACACGTCGCTGTGTACGAGTCCCAAGAGCTCGCTCGCTCTTTCTCCGTGTCCAGAAAACGGAGCCTTTGTCATCTTTCCTTTGAGACAGGATTGACAAGTTGCATACGATTGATATTCGAACGAATCTAAATATCCTTCAGTATGTAACTTAGTCAATCTTCTCTCGTTGATGTGACCCAGTCTACAATGCCATAAGAAAGTTTTATTAATTTCTGGAGACTTTCTTTTGTGTGTATTCTGGATATTGAAAATCTGTGGTTGGTTTAAAACGTATATACCGTTGTTCAATGTACCTGACCCAATCAACACTTGATTAAGGTGAATGTTCACTACATTACTTACAAATGCAAATTCATAACCTTCTTTAGATAATAAAGATACAGAAATGATATTACAGGTTGCATTTGGTACATAATAACAACTACGCAAAACCAAAAAGTGTCCATCTGATAATCCCAGGTGATAGTCCCCCACGGCCTCAGCATCCATGCTAGCACCGTTCGCAACTCTGAGGGTCATGTCACCTGCCTTCAAAACTCTACGCTTTCTCAACGCCTGCAAAGAATTACAGATATGAGATCCTGATCCGGTATCCAATACCCAGGAAGTAGAGTTTATTGATAGACAATTTTCAATAACATACACACCTGAAGCTGAAGCTGCAACTCGCTTCAAATCCTGTGTTCTGGCTTTCCAAGCCTTGCAATCTTGTTTCCAGTGACCACTTTTGTGACAATAGAAGCATTCTTCCTTCCCCACCAGCTTCCCCGCTACCTTTGTTGCTTTACCCTTTCCCTTCGTATCCACTTTACCGACACCGCCTCTTGGTTTGGCGGGGGCTTTCTTCTTCTTGCCCTTGGCTTTCGCCCTGGACCTAGAAGAGGAAGATCCTCCTACAAACAAAGTGGATGTCTCCCTACCCTTCTGTAGGGTGCCCTCAGCAGTCCTCAACATGTTCAGAAGTTCGGCAAGTTCAACCTCCTTTCCTTGCATGTTGAAGTTAAGAATGAACTGGGCGTAAGTGGAAGGAAAGGACTGGAGAATCAAATCGGTATAGAGTTCATTCTCCAACGTGGTCCCAAGGTCCGCGAGCTCCTCTATGTAGCCGATCATCTTAAGCACGTGGTCCGCTACCGATGATCCGACGGCCAACCTTGCCGAAAAGAGCTTCTTCGACACTTCGTATCTTGCGATACGAGACTGCTCTCCATACAGTTCTTTTGTATGGAGAAATATGGACTCTAGGTCCATATTCTCGTGCCTCCTCTGATGGTCGTTGTCCATCGAGGCTAGTACGAGGCATCTGGCCCTCGCGCAATCTATCTCCCATGTCTTACGGATTTCAACATCCGCGACGCTGGAGGTGGGACCTGGGACAGGGGGAGCTTTGGTGGTAAGTATATACCCCAGCTTGTCATAAGTGATAGCCATCTTGACATTCCTGAGCCAATCTTTGTAGTTTGGCCCTGTCAATATGTTTTTATCTAATAGTAACTTAAGTCCGGTCATCTTGAATGGTCGCTGCAATTAGGAGAGAGAAAAGAAACACTTTAGCATGATGCTCTTGCAAGTTTAGAGTGGTTTTTAGTTTGTCTAAACTGGATGGCTCCCACTGTCTCTCGAATCCCTTCTCAAACCGTAAAGAAAAGGATTAGCCGGGATCATTCTCACCGTACAATACTTGCTTAACCGTTCAGCCAGGCCAGTGTCGGTACTTCGAGGGAGGTTTTCCAACGCTTTCGCGAAGTTCCTTAATTAAGTAACCTCTTTTCCCTGTGGGCGTAGCCCCGCTAACACCTTTCTAGGCACCTACTAGGTTTATAGCATTGATCGTTAAGTGAGAGTTTTCCCGAGGAGTAGCATATACTCACAGTAGGATCGGGATCCAAATATCATCGCGTGATAAAACCGAAGGAATCCTACCAGAATCATCACACTCCAAATGGTATGCAAATCTAGCAAGTTTCAGTACTTATGAAACTCCCGATGTGGATTTTTGCCCCATGCTCTTATGACCTTGACTTTGGCCAAAATATCATAAGTCACATGTCAAGTTCTACCCGTCATTCTCCTGGTTAATTTGGACCCACCCGTACCTACCCTTGACTTTGGCCAAAATGGCAGCACGACTGTCCCAAATCAACGCATCTATCTATGCTGCACATGAATACCCAAACGCTACCAATCACTATGCCTTGACTTTGGCCAAAATACACAGCTTGAATACTTTTGACCATTCATGTGGAATGACGGAGGGCTACGAATGGTTTTGGCGAAACCGTGAACGTAGTGAACTTGATATAATCGATGGAACGAGATAGCTTTTAAAAGGAGTGGTTCAAGCTCCGCGTTTAAAAGTTTAGTTTTGAAAAGAACCGAGTGGTTTTCAAAGTGTTCCAATCGACTTTTACTTGGTTTATTTCTTGCATTAGTTCTTTTAATGCGTCCCATCATTTAATCCTACCATTGCAGAAAACAACCAAAATATAACGTACGCTTATGCCATTCGCATTCGCCACGGGGCCCCGTCATCACCCGTTAGGTTACTTAACTAACGACAGAGCGGGGGCTGGGCTAGCGCGGCTGTAAAACATAAGCAACGCCTAAATAGTTATTATATATAAATATATAGCAATGATAGACATTACAGATCACAGATGAATACATTGGATATACTAGGAATCCGCAATGCGTTCGAGCCTGCAACGCAAAGCGGATTACACGGTCGCGGTGAATAGCCAATACCCCACCCAAGACCCCTACGGGTGCGGCAAACTACCCGCCAAGCACCCGAAGCGAAGCAACCTCCCTCACCACCGTGAGTAGGCCACTCGGCACTTCGAGATACCCGGTAGTTTGTGCACCCCCTCCATGGGTCTATCCTAGGAGCAAAAACAGTAAAAAGAATTATACAATGACGGCTACAACCCCGACCCGGTTGTGCGGCCATACAAAGAATATTATTACATCAATTTACATGTTACAAATGAATGAAAGAAAAACAACGCTCATCTCACATCCACCCCGGCCATTTACCCGCGACAATCCAATCCATTCATATCCACAAACCAATAACAATCACAGATCATGTATAACCCCGACTAATCGTCTTATAGCGATTAGCCGACGTTCAATACATGCAAGCATTACAGATATAACCGATGTAGTTAAAATGTAGTGAAGTTCTGGAAAAATACGGATTTATAGGCCCCCAAAAGTAAATTTTAGTTCTGGAAAATCTGGGCACATATAATATATCCTAAAAATCCCAAAACCAACAACAACACACACTGCACGATAAACGATGCGCCGATAACGACAAACCGCGGCGCTTCCGCCGCACATGCCTACCTAGTGCGGCGGAAGGGCGGCGGTTTGAGGGAATTGGGGTATCGTTTTTCTTGGGTGTATTCACAAAACCCTGAGACGATTTTACAAGTGTAAATATTTTCATTTTGAGCAGAAAAAATTTTAACAGAAACTAGGGTTTTGCAAAAGTTCGGTTTTTGGATTTTCCGGTTTCGAAACTTCGTTACACTTCACTACTTAGCTAGTTTGAGTTTAGTTAGGCTCTGATACCACTGTAAGTCCGTGTTGCCCACCCCGGTGCTTACGGGGAGGCGGAAAACATAATAAAAAACGGATTTTTAATGACTTAGGCAACATGGACTTTCATGTGAGGATCTTTGCTAAACGAAAACTAGCTAAAGTAAACTAACAACTAACTAAGTTGTAGAAAGGTTATACCTTTGGTCTTTAGTCCTTCTCTCCTTGCTCGTCGGAATGGTAGAAAAGCCTCACCTTGCTTGTCTTCTTCCGTCAAAGAAAGATCCACTTGAAAGCCACCACCTTTAGCTTCAACTCCAAGCTAGGAGTAACTAGAGTGCAAGAAATGCTAAGACTTGAACCCTAGAAGAGAGTAGAGAGGATCAAGTGAAGGTTTTTCTCAAGCTTTTTGTTTCTCAACACATGAGAGGGAGAGAGCTTGAGGGAGAGGATGAACAAGAGAGAGAAATGATATGAGAGAATGAGAAAATAATAGAGCTCTTCTCACTAATATGTGTGAATTAATTTAATTGAATAATTAGCTAGATAATTATCATGGTAAATCATGACATGACCATTATCATTTCAAATTGCAAAGATCAAAAAGCATCTTCCAAAAGAAATTATGATGGTCAAAGTGTCAACCTAGGTCAACAAGTCAAAGAAGTCAAATGGTCAACAACCACAACCATGGATAATTATTAAACTAATTACTAATTAACAATAACACACACATAAATATTAGGGTTAATAAAATGACAACAACCATTAACCCTAATCAAGGTCCTCTCCCTCAATCTCAAGCAACTGTGCATACGCACCCGCATTCGTGATCCGAGGAACACGAACACAATGAGAAAAACCAATCTCAAATCATATACTAGGATCCGGCTTAAACCAAAGCCCGCTAGTATAAACTGTCCGGACAGCAAACGTGCACAAGTGCGCGAATGTGAACGAACCCTGTCGCAAAACCATGCGACCTCTACTCATTTTGCCTAAAGGCGAATAGCTCTCTGTGTGGGACTCTAAAGACTCGACACTACGCTGGCAGTGGGTTTAACCACAGACCGCAAGCGGCACTAGCTGTACGTAACGGTCCCCAGGTAGATGTCGATAAGAAGACTGACGAGGTGAACCCCATCTGCACTCCTACTGAGCCTGTATGTGACAGTCTCCGTACAGTCCGGTCTGTTCGTCTGATACATCGCATGGCGGGCCTAGGGGGGCGGTGAACGTCAGTCCCCTAATAGCGGTACAAGTCGTGTCGGAGTGTAGCCCAGAACACCCTGAGATAACACTGGAAACCTACCAGTATATCTCGCTTGCCCTGGCCAGGGACTACTCGTGTAATGGCTCTCCTGGACACAGCGCGATGTCAACCCCCAATACCGGGAGAGACGAATCATGTCTAACCGTCACTGCCTCCAAGTGCTTCGGGACTGCACCCAAAAACTACCTGTTTGCACAGCTCCTTTGAGCCGTGGTAGGGTAGTAATCAAAGTGCAGTGGGAACACACTCGAGGCGAAGTGACAGTGTCAAGTCAGCGGACTAAGCTGTACTCATGTCACCTGGGAACTGATAACTGACGATAGGTATATTACCAACCAACAGTTCCCGACGAGTCCTGTCCAGTGTACTCGTAACCTAACGAGCACCCGCATACTATCCCAAGTACGACGTACTAACGGCTGTGGGACAGACCGTCTCCCACACTGGGATGAGAAGCGCATACGCTAGTCTACTCCGGAGTATCGATGCCCTGTCTCGATAGTCCAACGACCAGGGACCTGTATAAGGATGTGCTTATAGATTACCCAGCTCCCACGAGTGCGAGCGCCATCACAACGCTGGTAATCAAGCAAAGATCCTAAGGGCTCTACTAATATGTATACCAGCAATATGCTAAAAGAAACACATGCACATATTAAAGCAGAGACAAACCAAGTAGCATACTACCATTTCGAGCAAGATTGTATATACAACTGTGAATATCCCAAGCTTCCATTAAGTAATATACAAACTAGTATGATACAGTAATGGCCTCTAGGGCATATACACTAACAATGTCTACACATGCAAGAGGCAGTTTTTCATATTTCATTACTTTTACGGATGATTACTCTAGGTATGGATTCATTTTCTTAATGAAACATAAATCCGAGGCCTTTGAGAAATTCCATGAATATAAGAATGAAGTAGAAAACCAAATCGACAAAAGTATCAAGACACTGAGATCTGATCGAGGTGGTGAATACTTAAGTGCTGAGTTCCTGGGTTACCTAAAAAAGAAAGGAATTCTCTCTCAGCTTACTCCTCCATACACTCCACAGCATAATGGTGTATCGGAAAGACGGAATCGAACCCTATTGGATATGATACGTTCCATGATGAGTAATGCTGAGTTACCGCGATCTTTCTGGGGTTATACACTAGAATCAGCTGCATATCTTTTGAACATGGCTCCTACCAAGACTGTGCCTACCACACCATATTAGATGTGGAGTGGGAAGAAACCATATCTTCAGTATCTGAAGATATGGGGATGTCCAGCTTTTGTTAAAAAGCAGCATACGGATAAACCCGAGGCACGATCAGTACAGTCTAAGTTTGTGTGATATCCAAAGAACTCCAAGGGGTATTTTTTCTATTACGAAGAGGAACAAAAGGTTTTTGTTTCTCGTAATGCCCATTTTCTAGAACGGCAGATTTTAGAAAAGCAAACAAGTGGGAGCGCAATAAAACTGGAAGAAATTCCAGAACCACAAACTACTACTGAATGTTATGTAGAACCAGTAGTTCCAGAAGAACAGGACATTCCCGCACCCTTCCGCAGGAGTAGTAGGCCGTCTCATCCGCCTGAGAGATACTACGATTTTCTCATAGACGGGGATAGAGAGGATTGCGTCATTGATAATGATGAACCTACTAGCTTCCAGTAGGCCATCCAGAGCGGCAACTCGGTACGATGGCTGGATGCAATGCGGACCGAGATGGAGTCCATGTATACCAACAAAGTATAGACTTTAGACTTTGCTCTAGATAGGGTAAAACCCATAGGATGAAAATGGATCTTCAAGAAAAAGATTGGTGTAGATGGACAGGTGGAAACCTATAAGGCTAGACTTGTTGCAAGGGTTTTCATCAAAGACCTGGTTTGGACTATGACGTAACTTTTTCTCCAGTGGCTATGCTCAAATCCATTCGGATCCTTCTTGCCATTGTTGCCTTCCATGATTATGAGATCTGGCAAATGAACGTAAAAACGGCTTTTCTAAATTGTAATTTAGAAGAGTGCATCTATATGGATCAGCCAGAAGGTTTCAATCAGAGTGGGAGCAGCGGGAAAGTGTGCAAGTTGTTTAAGTCCATTTATGGACTAAAGCAGGCATCGCGGAGTTGGAACATCTGTTTTGATGAAACGGTCAAGGAATATGACTTTATCAAAAATCTAGATGAACCATGTATATATAGTAAAATTGTAGCACGAACTGTCGTATTCCTCGTCTTGTACGTGGATTGTTAGTTATATGTATGCCCTAGAGGCCATTACTGTACATTGGATGTATATTGTAGTGGATGCTGGGACATATATAGGGAGGACTTTCTTGCTCGACATGATAGTATGCTATCTGGTTACTCTTTATCTTAACGTGTACACTGATTGTCTCTCTGTTACATGTTGGTAAAGCCCTTAGGATGTGTACTTGACTACCTGGACTATGATGCGGATCATACTAGTGGGGACATGGTAGTCCATAAGTACATCCTTTAAAGTCCCTAGTCGTGGGTGTATCGAGACGAGGCATCGATATACCAGAGTAGACTAGCGTGTACCTTCTCGACCCATACAGATGGGCGATGGATGATCCCATATCCATTGGTGTTTGACATCAGAGATGATATACGGGTGCTCAGTAGAGACTGGGTACACTGGACGAACTCGCCGAGAACTCCCAGATGGTATTATACCTTACGTCAGATGGCAGTTCTCTGGTGACACTGGTACAGAGTAGTCTGTTGACCCGAGATCGTCATAGAGTCTTGTGTGGTTCCCACTGTGCTTTGATTTCCATCTTACCACGTCCAAGAGGGCGTGCAAAACGGTGGTTTTTGGGTACAGTCCCGAGTCACATGGAGGCAATGAGCGATAGGAGGGGATTCGTCTCTCCCGGTATAGGGAGTTGATGTTGCGCTGTGCTCGATTGGCTATAACATGAAATCCCTGGCCAGGGTTGCTGAGATTTACTGGTAAGTGTTACCAGTAGTTTCTCGAAGTGTTATAGACCTCATATCGACACGACTTATCGAGCTATTGGGGTCGGACGTTTACCACCCCTAGGCGAGATATGCGACATATCAGACGATCAGACCGGACTGTACGGTAGTGTTACTGGTTGGATTCACTGGAGTGTGAGCGGGCTTGCTCGTCGATCTTCAGATCGCTCAATACCCGGGTGGCCGTTACGTTTAGCAGACCGCTTGCGGCTTGTGGGTGTTTGATATGATCATCATCTGCTGCCAACGTATTGACGAGTCTTTAGAGTCCTACACAGAGGTTTCCTGGCTCAAGCGAAACGAAATAGGAGCGCATATGAGATATGTGCGGGACCGAGAATAATGCGTGTATGTGATACCGTATTTCATTCTCGCGATCAATGTGTCGGATGGTTGTATGCGATATAACCTAGTTATCGATTCAAGCGTTGAATCGATAAGCCGATACATTGAATACTAGTCGGTTGTGTGCGACATGACCGGATCATTGAATCAAGTGTTGATTTAATGATTTAATGCATAATTATATATTTGATATATTACTTTGCATTAACTAGTATTGGTTCACTTTAAATGGATTTTCTCACTTGGATTGTGCACATTGTATATGTGATATACATTTGTACATTTGATTGTATCATGTTTGATGATACATGATAGTTTGGTGTATGGATTAAACCATGGTTGGTCAATGGTTAGGGTTTCTTTTGCTTCATTTATTCATTTATTTATCCATTTTGTTTATTTTAGCAAAAGAAAATAATGAAGAGATAATGGTGGCTTTCTTTGTTTGTTTATGAACCTTCATGAAGGTTTGACCTAAATGACCATTTTGTCTTCATGTCTTAACCCAACCATTCACTAACCCTTGTTAATTCTCTACACCTAACTATGGTTTGATTATGATAAGGATGATTATTCTTTTCTATTCTTGAATAATTATCATAACTTATCATCTTCTTCCTCTTCTTCTTCTTCATGAAGAAACCTTACTTCATCAATGGTGGATTGATGAAACAAGTGAGAAATCCAATTCTAAAGTCTACCCACTTCCTATTTCTTCATCCTCTACCTCTTGCCAAGTAGTAGAGTGTGTTCTCTTCACATGTTTTTGGACTTGGTGAAGTTGGAGCTTGATCTAGCGATGCCTCGACGTAGATCATCTTCGGCATCGTCGTCGATGACCCAGCCCGTCCATTCTCCGATGAAGCCGACGCTAGAGCCCGGGGTTCGACTTGGACAGCGAGGAGACCTCATTGCGGAGCTATGGAGGTGGAGCACCGGATCTACAAAGGTTGTATTTCCGTTATCTTATAGTTAAGAGTTAACTATTTTGTTTTTCGCCTAGACATCTAGCCAACGATCCGTAGTCGGGCTTCTCGGCACCTAGATTTTATGAAATTGGCATGGTTGATGCCTTGTGAGACCTCATTAGGGTGCCTAGGAACCCTACAGTGGTATCAGAGCCTAGCTAGAGCCTTAGGCGAAGTCTAGACGGAATTTGAAGTCCGATCGACCCGAAACCCAAACCCTTAACATGCTCTCTGGACATTTCTGTAAATTGTGGATTTTTTGGAATTAAAAATATGCAGAGAAATGTGCAGGAAATTCTAAGAAAAACTGGAGAAAACGACAACCTAATTCAACAGTACAGCCGCGGAACCGCGGCGTTGACCCCCCTTTTGCGACGGTTCCGCGGCCGTCTGTGATGATCAGGATGAGTGTTTTCTTCAGTTGTTTCTGTTGGTGTTTCTTGTGTGTTCTGGATGTTTTTAATAATTTTTCCAGAGTTGTATTTTCTGGGATTGTTTTGGGGATTCGGTGTTTCGATCGGAGTATCAGATTTTGTCTATGTGGCTTTCCGGATAATTTTTTTGAATATGTTAAAAAGTTCGACCGGATATAAATACCCAATTTTTCCCCTGTCGGGAAATTTCCAAGTGTTGGATTTTTCCGTAGTTTAACGACGTTCTAAGTAGTGCAAGTAACGCGATGGACCCTCTAGAAGACAACAAACCTTAACTCGATTATGTGACCGTCTTGAACTGCCCTTTGAACCTTCGGGTTTGGGGCAGTACGGCGTGCCACATGTGAGGCGTTGGCTTGACCCTTCTACGGCTGGACCGTCGGTACTGAGGCACGAACTGAATGTTGTTAGACTTATTTCATGTGTTGATCTGTATCGGGAAAAATTGGGTGTTCGATTGTTCGATCGGAAAGTTTGACATTTTCTATTTATCCGGAATGGGATACAATAATTGGAATTCACAAGAAGTTATGAGATAACTGAATGAATGTTATAAATCTAGCGGTTTAGTCTCACTTGATCGGTTGCCACGGAATTTTGATGTGATCAAAAGTCCGTCGCAATCACATAGCGTACGCGGATACTCGCCGGGTAAACTTAATAGACAGCTACACCCCATAGCCCCGACCAAGTGACTGTAGGAGAACCCCGTCGCCGAAAGCATCCGTTCGGGTGCTCGCGGTAGCGGTGTTCCGCCTTGGTGCACTTCGTCGACGGCGACGGGGGTGCGGCCGCCTACTGAAGTTTGCGACGAGCATTCGATCAAACTGTCGGGAATCCTGTTGAATTGCCCGACTTGATATTGAAAAAGGTTTTCGATAATGAGACTAAAATGCGGGGTTTATAATTGTTAGGCATGCGATGTCTAAGTAATTCATTTGGTCAGACATGCGATGTCTGAGGTGGTTGCGGATTCCAACTGTTGTAGTTTTACACTTTCTTTTCTATGACCGTAAGTGTAATATGTGATATCGCCGGTTTCGTTGCTATATGTCAACGACAATTGGGATACGCATGTTTACTTACGTTGATGACATGTGATGTTATGTGTTGCTGGATATGTTGTATTGGATCGTCGTGTTTGAATAGCCGGGGGTTTTTATGTGAGATGAGTGTTTTTCATTTTCATTCATGTAAAAACTTGTATGTAATATTCTTTTATTGGGGCACTTCCAGGTTGCGGGAGTTGTCACCTGTTGTATATTATTTACTTTTCCGCACTAGGATAGACCCAAGGAGGGGAGCATAAGTAACCGGGTTCTGGAGTTCAATGGGAGACCAACTCGAGGAGTCGAGTCCGGGTCTCCTAACTCTAGAATTGGTAGGGTTGCTTGCCGCTCTCGTAGGGGTCTAGGGGTGTGGGTTTGGCTATTCATCGCGACCGTGGAATCCGTGTTTTATACTGGCTCGTATTGAAAACACGGACGTCCTAGTATATCCAATATTTCATATGATTCTTCTGCTGCGATATCTGTGATGTGATCATGTGATGTTCTGTGATAGATACAGTATATAGATATATGATATATTATATAGATGTTACTTATGTTTTACACCCGCGCTAGCCCTGCCCTGCTCTGCCGTTAGTTACCTAACCTAACGGTGCACGAGGGGACATCGAGGCGAATGCGGATGGCATAAGTGTACGTCGTATTTATCTGTGATGTTTAGGTACTTAAATGATGGGACTTCATTAATGTGATTAATGAAATAAAAGAAACCTAAGATGTTGTAGAATCGAATTTCAAAATAAAACAGGTAGCTACAGTTCTTGCTTTGCACAGCGGTATATATGATATATCCTGCACCTTATTCGATAGGGAAAGGACCGAGATCCCTTCACCGGGAGTGACTCCTTTAGCAATAACTGACAGATGCTACACACTCGGTTTGTCTTTTGATTTCTTTTAAGAGTTTTTGCTTTGCACAGTGATATATATGATATATCCCGCACCTCATTCGACGAGGAAAGGACCGACGATCCCTTCACCGGGAGTGACTCCTTTAGCAAAACTAGAAAAGCCTCAAAAGCACTCCATTTTAAAATCATTTGATTCTACAACGATATCAAGTTCATTACGCAATAGGTTTTCAGAAAAACCTGTCGTAGCCCTCCGTCATTTCAGATAAGTAGTAGTTAGTATTCGTGCTACGTTTGTTGACCTCTGTCAAGGCGTAGTGTGTGGTAGCTGATTAGTGCTTATCTGCATAAGCATATGATGTGATTGATTTAGGGTAGTCGTGCGACCTTGTTGACCTCTGTCAAGGGTCGTGCGGGTGGGTTTACTTCAATCAGGAAATGACGGGTTGAACTTGATTAGCAGCCTATGGTTTGTTGACCTCTGTCAAGGTCATAGGACGCTAGGGGCAAAATATTATCGGGAATTTCAAGTGTTGAAATTTGCAATGAGATTGCAAACCTTCTATGAGATAGTTGGATCCCGATACCCGCTGCGACTAAGAGTTACTCCTGGGAGAGTTTTACGCATTACAATTAGCCGATCAAGTAGGTGTCTAGAAAGGTGTCAACGGGGTTACGCCTCTGGGAAAACGAGGTTTACATTAATTAGGTTCGTGCGAAAGCACGGGGGACCTCCCTCAAAGTACCGACACTGGCCTGGCTGAAAGATTGGCGAACTTGTAGTGTGTAATTAACCCCGGCTAGTCTTTCCTTTTAGGGTTTGAAGGAAGATTTGATAAAAAGCAGTAGGAGCCATCCTGATTAGATAAAATAATAACCAATCTATTCTTGCAAGAGTGCACGCTGAGTGTTTTCTTCTCTCTCTCTCTAGGTAGCGACCATATCACGCCTTAATCAAGATAATAATACGGATATTTGACCGAACCCGCTTGTTATACTGAGCTGGGGAACGTTGGTCCCGCTCCAACTTATAATTGTTATAAGACAGAGCAGGAAATTGGGGAATACCAGATTTCCCGTGCCACCCAAACGAAGAGAGTGCATGCTGATGCATCATCTTCGGGTGTGTTCGTTACAAAGAACTGTTTCTCAGTATCCTCTGCGTCCTGGGTATATGATACCGGATCAGGATCCCAGATATGTAATCTGTTACATAGGGCTACAGATAAGTAGAGAACTGAGAACGGGTGATTAGTTTCATGAGGCAGAAAACGGGGCAAGAGTTGCAGCCAAGTCTGTTGGTCACTGTCACCCTGTATTACAATACATTGATTCTGAACGAATGCTATTAGATACCGAACCTGATATACAAAATCATATCAGTCTCTTTATTAGTAAAGAAATGATAAAATTTTGTATTGTTGGATAATGTTTTGAACATTTCCTATATCAAAAGTTGATCGGTTCAGGAACGTTATCTAAAAGCATTAATGTTCTAAATCAAACTACAGTTCTTAGTATACCGATCACACACAAGAGGAAGAGTTCAGAAATGAACGAATTCTTCTTGAGGTATTGTAGACTAGGTCATATCAATGCGACCCGACAAGCTAAGTTCCACATAAATGCATATTTAAATCTGTTTGAATTTACATCTTATGAAACTTGCCAGTCATGTCACAAAGATAAGATGACCATAGCTCCGTTTACTGGAAACAGAGAAAGAGTTAGTAAACTCTTGGGATGATACATGTTGATGTATGTAGGTCCCCTGTCTACACATGCCAAGACTGGTTCTTTGTACTTCGTTACATTCTCTGATAAATCTCTCAAGATTCAGACATATGTTCCTGTTGAAACACAAGTCTGAACCTTTTGAGATATTCACAGAATATAAGTTAGAAGTAGAGAACCAAAATACGGGTATAAGTATTATGTCCTTTGATGTGATCAAGGAGGAGAATACTTGAGCACGAAATTCTTGGACTTTTCTAAAGGAGAATGAGATTCTCTCTCGGCATTACTCCTCCGTATACACCATAGCACGATGGTATATCGGGGCGGAGCTATCTCACCCTATATGATAAGGTGTGCTCTATGATGAGTACTACTGAGTTACCTATTTCCTTTTTGGGAGTTATGCACTTGAGAAGCTGCATACCTATTGAATAGGGTTCAAATCAAATCAGTTGCCTGCCACTTCATATTTGATATGATGAGGGAAGAGCCCATCTCTCAAGTTAGTTGAGATTTGGGGTTGTCCAGCCTATGTCTGAAAAGCAAAATCCGGACAAGCTCGAGGCAATGTCAATTATGTAGAACTGGAAAGGTTCCAGCTATACAAAGTGCAGCTGATGATTTGAAAGAACCAAAGGATTCAATAGTTACCAACGAACCTCAACCTCTCCGCCGATCTAGTAGGGTTCCTCACCCATCTGAGAGATACTTCGGTTTCTCTATGACAGTGGGAGCTAGGATTGCATCATGAGATGATGACCCAACTAGCTTCGAGCAGGCCATCGAGAATAAGACTCTGTAAGAATGGCTGGATGTTTAGCGATCTGAGATGGAATCCTTATACACCAACAAAGTATGGACTTTGGTTGCTATATCTGAAGGGTTAAATCCCCATCAGGAGCAAGTATATCTTGAGAAGATTACTTGGTGTACATCGAAAAGTTGAGACTTTTAAAGCTAGACTTGTTAAAGGTTTGCATCATTGACCAGGTGTGGATCATGATGAAACTTTTTCTAGAGAACTATGCTTAAGTCCATCCAGATCCTACTTACCATGGCTACATACCATGACTACGATATCTGGTGGTTGGGTGTCATGACTGGCTTTTCTAAATGATGTTTTAGAAGAGGGAGTCTATAAGTACACAGCCAGAGGGCCTCATAGACAGTGGGAGCAGCGGAAACGTGTGCAAGATGCTTTATAGTATAAAGCAGGCATCGCGGAGTTGGAACGTCTGTTTTGATGAAGTAGTCAAAGAGTTTGACATCATCAAAATGGTAGATGAACCTTGTATAAACAAAAAGGTAGTAGGGAGTATGGTGACGATCCTCGTAGAGTACGTGGATGACATACTCTTGATAGGGAAGTAGTTTCCTATGCTACGCTCGATCAATCTCCGATTATCACAAAGATTCTCCATATAGGATCAAAGTGATACCTACTAAATCCTGGATTTTGGATCTATGAGATAGATCTAATTGGATGTTAGGAATCTCACTAGAAGTAGTGAGATGGTATCAATTGATTCTGGGGAGAATCACTGGAAAGGTTCCAGGGTGATAAAGACGACTGAATGTCAGTCACAGGCATTGTCTTTACCCTCGGTAAAGGGACGGTATGTTGGAAGGGTTCCAAGCTAGATACCGTGGCATACTAGACGATAAAGGATGGATACATCGCTACTTAAGATGCTACCCTAGAGGCTGTTTGGGTATATATTGGTTCATGAGATGAACTACATTCCTACCATTGTGAGACAATGGAGTTGTGGCTTATGCCAAGGAACGCCGGTCCCATCAGTGATCCAGACATATTCTAAGGCAGTATCACCTGATCATGGAGATGGTTGATCTCCAAGGAGATCGAGGTAAGGAGAGTAGACTCAAAGGACAACACAGCGGATCCACTCACAAAGGCCTGTTCCCAGAGAGAGATTTTTATGGGATGGTTGAGTATGAGATACTACAACCACTGCTACAGATGGCCCTAGTGCAAGTGGGAGATTGTTAGTTATATGTATGCCCTAGAGGCCATTACTGTACATTGGATGTATATTGTAGTGGATGCTGGGACATATATAGGGAGGACTTTCTTGCTCGACATGATAGTATGCTATCTGGTTAGTCTTTACCTTAACGTGTACACTGATTGTCTCTCTGTTACATGTTGGTAAAGCCCTTAGGATGTGTACTTGACTACCTGGACTATGATGCAGATCATACTAGTGGGGACATGGTAGTCCATAAGTACATCCTTCAAAGTCCCTAGTCGTGGGTGTATCGAGACGGGGCATCGATATACCAGAGTAGACTAGCGTGTACCTTCTCGACCCATACAGATGGGCGATGGATGATCCCATATCCATTGGTGTTTGACATCAGAGATGATATACGGGTGCTCAGTAGAGACTGGGTACACTGGACGGACTCGCCGAGAACTCCCAGATGGTATTATACCTTACGTCAGATGGCAGTTCTCTGGTGACACTGGTACAGAGTAGTCTGTTGACCCGAGATCGTCATAGAGTCTTGTGTGGTTCCCACTGTGCTTTGATTTCCATCTTACCACGTCCAAGAGGGCGTGCAAAACGGTGGTTTTTGGGTACAGTCCCGAGTCACATGGAGGCAATGAGCGATAGGAGGGGATTCGTCTCTCCCGGTATAGGGAGTTGATGTTGCGCTGTGCTCGATTGGCTATAACAGGAAATCCCTGGCTGAGATTTACTGGTAAGTGTTACCAGTAGTTTCTCGAAGTGTTATAGACCTCATATCGACACGACTTATCGAGCTATTGGGGTCTGACGTTTACCACCCCTAGGCGAGATATGCGACATATCAGACGATCAGACCGGACTGTACGGTAGTGTTACTGGTTGGATTCACTGGAGTGTGAGCGGGCTTGCTCGTCGATCTTCAGATCGCTCAATACCCGGGTGGCCGTTACGTTTAGCAGACCGCTTGCGTCTTGTGGGTGTTTGATATGATCATCATCTGCTGCCGGCGTATTGACGAGTCTTTAGAGTCCTACACAGAGGTTTCCTGACTCAAGAGAAACGAAATAGGAGCGCATATGAGATATGTGCGGGACCGAGAATAATACGTGTATGTGATACCGTATTTCATTCTCGCGATCAATGTGTCGGATGGTTGTATGCGATATAACCTAGTTATCGATTCAAGCGTTGAATCGATAAGCCGATACATTGAATACTAGTCGGTTGTGTGCGACATGACCGGATCATTGAATCAAGTGTTGATTTAATGATTTAATGCATAATTATATATTTGATATATTACTTTGCATTAACTAGTATTGGTTCACTTTAAATGGATTTTCTCACTTGGATTGTGCACATTGTATATGTGATATACATTTGTACATTTGATTGTATCATGTTTGATGATACATGATAGTTTGGTGTATGGATTAAACCATGGTTGGTCAATGGTTAGGGTTTCTTTTGCTTCATTTATTCATTTATTTATCCATTTTGTTTATTTTAGCAAAAGAAAATAATGAAGAGATAATGGTGGCTTTCTTTGTTTGTTTATGAACCTTCATGAAGGTTTGACCTAAGTGACCATTTTGTCTTCATGTCTTAACCCAACCATTCACTAACCCTTGTTAATTCTCTACACCTAACTATGGTTTGATTATGATAAGGATGATTATTCTTTTCTATTCTTGAATAATTATCATAACTTATCATCTTCTTCCTCTTCTTCTTCTTCATGAAGAAACCTTACTTCATCAATGGTGGATTGATGAAACAAGTGAGAAATCCAATTCTAAAGTCTACCCACTTCCTATTTCTTCATCCTCTACCTCTTGCCAAGTAGTAGAGTGTTTTTTCTTCACATGTTTTTGGACTTGGTGAAGTTGGAGCTTGATCTAGCGATGCCTCGACGTAGATCATCTTCGGCATCGTCGTCGATGACCTAGCCCGTCCATTCTCCGATGAAGCCGACGCTAGAGCCCGGGGTTCGACTTGGACAGCGAGGAGACCTCATTGCGGAGCTATGGAGGTGGAGCACCGGATCTACAAAGGTTGTATTTCCGTTATCTTATAGTTAAGAGTTAACTAGTTTGTTTTTCGCCTAGACATCTAGCCAACGATCCGTAGTCGGGCTTCTCGGCACCTAGATTTTTTGAAATTGGCATGGTTGATGCCTTGTAAGACCTCATTAGGGTGCCTAGGAACCCTACATGGATGACATTCTATTGATAGGAAATGACATTCCTATGCTACAATCTGTCAAAGGATTCTTGTCACACAGGTTCTCCATGAAAGACCTGGGTGATGCCTCTTACATTCTGGGGATCCAGATCTATCGTGATAGATCTAAGAGAATGTTGGGACTTTCACAGTCCAGGTATATCAATACTATACTGAAAAGATTCAGTATGGAAGATTCTAAGTGCGGTAATTTACCGGCTTGTCACGGAATCACCCTCTCCAAAGAGATGTCTCCCAAGACTGATTTGGAAAGGGATCGCATGTCAGTTATACCCTACGCTTCTGCAGTAGGCTCTATAATATATGCGATGTTGTGCACTAGAGCAGATGTAGCTTACGCACTGAGCGTGGTAAGCCAGTATCAGTCAGACCCAGGGGAGAAGCATTGGATAGCAGTAAAGAACATTCTCAAGTACCTGAGAAGGACTAAGGATATGTTCTTGGTTTATAGCGGAAAAGACCTCCAGATCGAGGCTTTTGCCGACTCCAGCTTCCATAGTGACAAGGATGACTCCAAGTCCATGTCAGGTTATGTCTTTACCCTCAATGGAGGGGCGGTGTGCTGGAAGAGTTCCAAGCAGGACACCGTTGCTGACTCGACGATGGAAGCGGAGTATATCGCTGCTTGCGATGCCGCAAAAGAAGCAGTCTGGATGATGAAGTTCCTAACAGAACTTCAGTTGGTTCATAACATTGCTGATCCAATACCGCTGTATTGTGACAACAACGGAGATATAGCTTTAGCGAAGGAACCCAGGTCCCATCAGAAGTCCAGACACATCTTAAGGCGGTATCACCTGATCAGGGAGATCATTGATCGCCGGGAGATCGAGGTCCGGAGAGTTGCAACAGAGGAGAACACTGCAGATCCATTCACAAAGGCCTTACCTCAGATTCAGTTCGAGAGGCTACTCGAGATGATAGGTCTTCGATACGCCAGTACATGGCCCTAGTGCAAGTGGGAGATTATTAGTGTATATGCCCTAGGGGCCATTATTGTATCATACTAGCTTGTATATTACCTAATGGGAGCTTAGGATATTCACAGTTATATTAACAATCTCGCTCAACATAGTAGTATGCTACTTGGTTTATATCTATCTTAATATGTGTATATATTTCTTTTAAAATATCGTGAATACATATTGATAGAGCCCATAGGATCTTGCTTGACTACTAACGTTGTGATGGCAGTCACACTAGTGGGGGCTGAACAGTCTGCAAGCACATCCTTTTTCAGGTCCCTAGTCGTAGGATTATCGAGACAGGGCATCGATACTCCAGAGTAGACTAGTGTGTACGCTTCTCATCCCAGCAGGGGAAATGGTCTGTCCCACAGCCATTAGTACGTTGTACTGGAGATAGTATACAGGTGCTCGTTGGGTTACGGGTACACCGGTCAGGACTCGCAGGGAACTGTTGGTTGGTATTATACCCGTCGTCAGTTAACAGTTCCCAGGTGACATGAGTACAGCATAGTCCATTGACTTGACACTGCTGCTTCATCTCGAGTGTGTTCCCACTGTTCTTAGATTGCTACCCTACCACGGCTCAAAGGAGTCGTGCAAACAGGTAGCAGTTGGGTGCAGTCCCGAAGCACTTGGAGGCAGTGGCGGTTAGATAGGATTCGTCTCTCCCGGTATTGGGAGTTGATATCGTGCTGTGTTTGGAAAGCCATTATGCAAGGTCCCTGACCAGGGCAAACGAGATATACTGGTAGGTTTTCCAGTAGCTTCTCAAGGTGTAATGGGCTTCACTCCGAAACGACTTATACCGCTTTTAGGGGACTGACGCTTGCCGCCCCCTAGGCCCAATATGCGATAGTCTTAGACGAATAGACCGGACTGTACGGAGATTGTCACATCAGGCTCAGTAGGAGTTCGGATGGGGTTCCTCATCGGCCTTCTTATCGACATCTACCTGGGGACCATTACGTACAGCTAGTGCCGCTTGCGGTCTGTGGTTAAACCCACTGCCGGCGTAATGTCGAGTCTTTAGAGTCCCACACAGAGTGTTTCCCTGCTTCAGGCGAAATGATATAGAGGTCGTATGGTTTTACGACAGGGTTCGGACACATACGTGTTTTTATGCACGTACGATGTTCGGACAGTTTTTGCTAGCGGGCTTTAGTTTAAGCCAGATTCTAGTATTGGATTATTGGATTTATACAGTCTCAGTATTTCTGTGTTTTCACGGATAGGAGGGGCATTCTCGTAATTTGTCGAGAAGCTTCTAGAAGAAAGATGATGTGGAGAGCTTAGGTGGAATTTGCATTAAATAGATTAGTGACTCATTGTGTGATTCATCCAAATGAGTTAATGAAGCATTTATTGCTTAATGCCTCATGAGATGATTCACACATAGTGAGTTAATGAAGCATGGTTGATATTATCATATGTTATTCATTTAATAATTATCATGCTTCATAAATTCACAAATGAGATATTATTTATATGATTCTCACTCACACCTTCTCTCTCCTCAAGCTCTCTCTCTTCAAAGAACTAACCATAATCCTCTCATGTGTTAAGATCCTAGGGTTAGCAAGACTAATAGATCCCTAATCCTTTTCTATATCATCTAGGTTACTTTGATTAGCACTCATTGCCACCTAGTTATCTCAAGTGAGAGGTGAAAGCTTGGAGAAGGAGCTCTCGGGTGGATCTTCTATCACATCGAGGAGGCCGACGAAGAGGTGAACTACAAAAACAAGAAGGACTTGAATCTCTAAGTATAATCGTCTATCATAGTAGCTAATCACTTCTAGATAGTTGTTAGTTAGGGTTTAGCAAAGATCCGTAAAGTTAGTCGATGTTAGTTTAAACAAAATGATTGTTTTACCTATTCCACCTCCCCGCATCATGTGAGGTATCTAACGTCATGGCACCATGCCCAACTCATCGAATCACCTCCAAATATCATATACTATCCTCATCATCCATGTATATGTATACGTATCTATATATAGATAGTCCCATACCTATATGTGTCTATATGTAGATACACATCCTCATGAACGCACAAGTAAAACAATGTAAACTTGTGTGTGTGTGTGTGCGTGTGGGTGTAAACCTTATTCTAAGGTCCACGACTAAACTAACTAATGACGCTATCATCCAATTATACTAAAATTATCCATGACTCCAAAAGTCTATCTAGATAATCAAAATCTCAAAATAAACATGTAAATATATCCATATAATATGTTCCATACACTACACTACAAACTGCGGGGTTGCTATATGCCATCCACCCGACTTCCCCCGTAGATATAATCTACTCACTTTGATCTTCGCTTGCCGAAGTCGATGACGCCACGCTCATCCTCGTCGTCTCGAAATCCATGCGGGGGTACCTACAATTTCCAATGCGTCATATAGTATCAAGAATCGGACATGAAAACCAAAACGGCATGCGAATCGCTTATAGATTCTAACCTATAGCCTACGCCTGCAAAACCATCAAACAACCCCCATCGCTGACGTACAAACATCAGACGACGGAACACAAAAACAAATACCAAATCCCAAATTAAAACGAAGCCGAAAAATAATGCAGCAACTCAAGAAAATGGTCACAGATTTTACCCTAGGTCAAATCAGCCAATTTTGCATATGTGGAGGGTCTAGATTACAGATACTGGAGCAATGAAACAAACAGGAGCCCACAAGTCCCTAGTCTGGCCGCAATTTGTGGCCAGAATGAATATAATTGCGGCCAAAAGGTGGAGGTGGGGTCTCGGGTCTTCACGGTAGCATCTAGGTCACCTGCACTACTCACTGTGTTTGCTAAAAAAATTTCCAGGTCCCCGAGTGTTAGCAGATTTTAATTCCCTACACAAATTCTACAAAATACGATATCGAGGATTTCTATGTTCGCTAATTGCGGTTTCTAGTCTCTGGTTTAGGTCTTTAATCAATCACCACAGGGGTTGAAGTCCCTAACTACACCTCCATTGCACCTTTGGAATCAATAATCTCTCAAACCCTAACTTGAAATTTTCAAAGTTCACTAAACGACGCTAAATCGGTTCTAAACTAATATAGGTGCTAAAGTGAATGAAAAACTACGCAAATGGTGAAGGGATTACCTCATTTGGCAACTCAAGAATTTTCTTGAGCTGCCCCATGTGTCCAAAATCCTTGCTTTGTTGGTCCAAAGTGTAGCTAGAGTGCTTGTGCACATTTTTAATGAAGTCGGGATGGAGTTTTAAGGTGTTTTTGGTGATGAAGTGGGGTGTTTGAGGAGGGAGGAGGTGGAGGGCAGTAGCAGCCATGGAGGAAGATAGAGGAGGGAATGATGAAGATGGTGAGATGAGAGAATGGCCAAGTCAAAGTTAACCCCTTACCTCTCTCTCTCATGCCCATGCTTTATTGTTTATTCCTATTTTCTTTTCTTTTCTTTTCTTTTCTTTTCTCTTCTCTTTTCTTTTAAAAACCCAAGTAATGCATGATAAAAAAAAAAGAAGAGACCATGTAGGAAAATGTAACAAGTGTAAAAATGATATGGTGCATGTCATGTGCACAAAACCAGATTAAAACACGATTAGCGATATTTAATCGCGATTAGCATAAAAATTGTGTATAATAAATTATAAAATTCTATAATTTGCCAAAATCACATAAAAGCACCCTCATTTCAGTAATTTCTATAATTTTCCAAATTTCTCCCAATTTATCGGTATTTAATTACACCGAAATATTAAAATATTTATTATATTTATTATTTAATCATAAAAATTCCCAAAAATAATATTTTATTTTTCTGAAATGTTACATATACTGTCTCTGATGTCAAACACCAATAGATATGGGATCATCCATTACCCATCTACATGGGTTGAGAAGCTATACGCTAGTCTACTCTGATATATCGATGCCCTTTCTCGATACACCCATGACTAGGAACATTTGAAGGATGTACTTAGCGACTATACTGTCCCCACTGGTATGATCTGCATCATACTCCTGGTAGTTAAGTACTCATCCTAAGGGCTTTATCAACATATAATATAGAGACAATCAGTGTACATGTTAAGACAAAGAGCAACCAGATAGCATACTATCATGTCGAGCAAGAAAGTCCTCCATATATATGTTCAAGCATCCACTACAATATACATCGTATGTACAGTAATGGCCTCTAGGGCATACATATAACTAACGGGGTGGAAATCAAAGCACAGTGGGAGAACACATAAGACTCTAAGACGATCTCGGGTCTACAGACTAACCTATACCAGTGTCACCTGAGAACTGCTATCCGACGATAGATATAATACCACATAACAGTTCTCGGTGAGTTCGTCCAGTGTACCCAGTCTCCAGCACCCGTATACAATCTTGGTGTCAAACACCAATGGATATGGGATCATCCATCGCCCATCACATGGGTCAAGAATCGCATACGCTAGTCTACTCTGGAATATCGATGCCCCGTCTCGATACACCTACGACTAGGGACATTTCACGATATGCTTATAAACTACACATGTCCCACTAGTATGATCTGCATCATAATCAAAGTAGTCAAGCTAATATCCTGAGGGCTTTGTCAACATGTACCAAATGAATAAAAGCATGATCAAGTGAACATGTCAAGATAAAGAGTAACCAGATACCATACTATCATGTCGAGCAAGAACGTACTCTAAATATATATACATGTATAAATACATCCACTATCAAATAATGGCATCTAGGGCATACATATATCCAATAGGAAATACTATGATATCTAGGGTGACCATGTATGCATAAATGTCAACAATCGAGTCAATACAATGACATGTGTAAATAAACATCCGACAACATATGCCTGTATGCATGTGTGGATATCATCCACGTGTCCATCAACGACACAACAATATCATGGAACTTGAGTATCCCACACCGACATTCGAACATCATGAAAACATAAGCCTGTATATATATATATATATATATATATATATATGAGGATATCAACCACGTGTGTCCATCAACAACACATCAAAATCATGGAACCTGAGTGTCCAACATCGACACTCGAAACATCATGAAAACCCGTGTCCAGCATCGACACGTAAATCCTCATATCTCAGGCGCCACATACTCAGATCAGCCCTCATATCTATCTCATCTCAGGCCCCGCATCCTCAGATCGGTCCTCATATCCATCTCATATCATAACTCCAAAACGGTATCCTCCGGATATCCGCCGAGCTCTATACAATCACCGATAGGTAATACTCCCCTGCCAGGCTCACCGCCTAACAATACGAGTCTTCTTGCCCATGGGTACCTCACCGGGTCTACTATGTACCTATAGACGGTGCCTACCGCTCCTCGAATCAGGTATACTCACTGTTCAGAACCGAGAAAACTCCTGGTGGACACCTCGAGATATCATATCAAGAGAAACTGCATTTTTAAAACAATACACAATTTTCTTTGAAATTAAACAGCGGTTCTCAAATCCAGAGATCTCATAAAAACATCATCTCAATGCATATAACCATAAAGCACGATGTATGCAACATAGAGTAGTAATATGAGTATATCGAGTATATCATGCAAGCATATCAAGTGATAATACTGAACAATGAATGTACTTTTACGGTTAAGAATAATATCATGATATAGCAGTTCTACTGTGTAAGTAGCATGGCAATTACCGATGATGAATGTGTGTGAGCCGGCAATCCGTGTACGTATGACATGCGCATCAACGGTAATTGTGTAGGTGTACTAGCAGTTGATATCATATAACATTAAATACTGGAAACATGGTCGGTATCACACGAGAAATAATCTAACATAAACATGAACTATAATAAGGTAGCCTCTTATGTCAACGATCCCGCCTTATAGTATCAAGTATCGCAATATCCTCGATCATCATTCTCAATTCATTAGCGCGGATTAAACATTCAGTAAACGTATCGCATACGGTAATCCATCATACGGTGTCACAAACAGAGTAGGGAATCTATCATCCTATTCGCCAACAAAGGTATGGATCTATAATCTCGTACGGCATACCTTATCAATCACATAACACATCTATATCAATCTTATATCTTGTCATCTTCCATATACGTCATATCTTGTTAATCTCAATCTATATCAATCTCGATCTTATATCCTATCATTTTCAAGCCATACTTGTCCTCTTTTAATTCATACTTATCATGATTCACTTTCTCATTTATCATTCCGAGTCATTTATATCTATCATCTCAATATCCCACATCATGTTATCCTATATACCTATATCATATTCTCAAGCCAATATATATTCATTAGTGTCAACTTTTATCATATCATCTTTTATTAAATCCTATAATCATGTTATCTTAAGTTCGTAGCAAATCCTTTATCAAATTATAAGTTATAAAACGATTTTCCATATCAATGGTTGCGGGGGTGCTATACTCCATCCACCAACTTTCCCCGTAGATATAAATCTACTCACCTGCTAAACTCCACGCTTAGCCGAAGTTGATGTGCTTCGTCATCTCGAAAGTCCACGCGAAGTACCTATAATCAATACACATCGAAATGCAATTAAAACCAATATCTGAAAACCGATACGGCACACGGATTCACTCATAGGTTAAAACCTATAGCTTCACATGCAAATCAACCAAATAACCCTCTTCCATTGATGTACAAACGTCCAATGATGGAATCCAAATCAAATATCAAAACTAAGTTTTCAGAATCGGAAAACAAAATTCAGCAACATGAGAAATCTATCACAGATTTTACCTTAGGTCAAACTAGCTAATTTTGCATATGGGGTTACTCTAGATATAAGATAAGAATGCCACACACCAAAAATCAACATGAGACTCCCCAATGTGGCCGCAAATTGTAACATTTCAGAAAATATAAAATATTATTTTTGAAATTTAATATTAAAATAATATATTTCTCGAAAACTACCCGATTTGCGAATTTAGGGTTTTCGTAAAATGGTATAAATATATACCAATTGTCATGACCCAAAGTTTGGATGTGACCAGCACTTAGATTGTATGATATCAAAATATATTGACACAATCTGAGTAAGCCAAAAGAACGAAGATCAAAACCCTTTTTGCGGAATTTAGAAATTTTTAGTTTTAAAGTAAAAGAATGAAATAGCATGCCGAATGGTTTTTAAATAATAGAAGTTTAAACAACTGGTTTTGAAACATCGACAGTACATCCATTTTAATTATTTATTTAAGAAGTTATAGGATGTGTGAGAAAGTTGCATCCCTAGTTGGGAGCAAACGATGCCAAACAGTGGAAATCAATACACAAAATAATACGACACTCAAAATGAAGAATCGCGAGCATAAGTAAAAGAAATATAATTTAACACAACTAAACGATCTCAACAGTCAAAATAAGATATATACAACCAAATCTCATTCTAAGTCAACTATACAGAGTCTGATGGAGTAATACTAGATCCAATATACAAAACCAAAATAGGAGGTTACTACGTAGGTAACCCACCTAGCAAAAGAGCGATAAAAGCTGATAAGTGAATCCGCACTGCTTCTGCCCGTCCACACGACTCCTGCAAGGAACTATGGCACAACGGGGTGAGTTGCCAACTCAGTGAATAAAACTAACATATATCAGCTGATAATGTAAGTATGCCGAACTAGAACTAATATCAACAACAATGAATGTGATGCATAATAACAGGTGGAAGCATGAAGATGTACTACTCAATGTATAAATCAAAACTGAAATCTCATCAATTATTTTCCAAATAAGGTTCATTTTTCTGTGTCCAACATCAATACAAATCTTCGGTGTTTCATCAGGCATCGTTCCCTGAACGATCCTGTCGCTCAATAACACCGGTCGGTATCACCTAGTTATCCGCCGTGTTCACAACTGTCTCCGGTATCGAGTATTCTCGTTAGGCTCCCCGCCTAAAGTGCGGCTCCTGCCCCTCGGCCTCTACCGGGTCCACCATGAATCCAGCTGTATAGCTACCCCACTCAGCCCGGATATGCGTAAAAATCAGCAACCGTAAAGCTACCCCACTCAGTTCGGAATAAAACCAAATCATAAAAACAACATCTCATGGTGGCCATGTCACTTCAATCGTGAAGAATTACCGAATACACTTAATAGTGCATAAAAACTCAAAACCATAAATCCTCAATAATCCAATGCATCTAATATCAAACTACCAACACTTGAACATGATAATCATTTATGCAAAGTAACTAACATTATTGATGCTTAAAATATACTAGGAATCATATTTAACATAATAAATACTAAGTGTATATGCGACATGTTAATATAGATGAGGTGTAGTGTAACATGTAGGTATGTGCATGTGCAGCATGACTCGTCGATAATTGTGCAGTGTTTTAACAATGACGGTGTATATATATGAATGCATACGATCATTCTTTATAATGAAGGAACAATTGTAATTTAAACTTAAACTACGGGCGTATCTCGCCATCCATAAAAAAATCCCCTGGTAGATGTTTAGTCTACTCACCGGAAAACGTCGAATTTACTCAGATCATCAATTCCTTTCCTTTCCTTGCGGCCTCCGAAGTTCCCGTACTCAAATCTAACATCGATATTAATTCGTATAAGAACCGGCTAAACTCTGATATGGTGAAAACATGAAAAATACAAGTTTTACGTATTAACTATACTACGTACGACTATTGTAAACTATCTAATACCTATACTAACTGGAATTTACCCAATCGCTGTTCGTAACAGAAAACGGATACGCATTACGAAACCTCCGTGTCGTGTTTTAGAATTTTAACCCCTTTTCAGATATTAGGTTCCAGATTTCGTATACTGCTAAAATAACTTAAACAAACAATACCAAACATCCTAATCCATATACCTAGACCTACCCTAAAATCCACAACACCCAACTCCTCAAGAAATCCGGCGAGATCGGATTTTCGCTACGTGTCGCCGGCCGATATCCGAGCAAGTAGGCTCGTCTTCCTAGGGTTAATTCTAGGTCCAATATATAATATTATGGTTCTGTTTAGTTAGGTTAAATTTCATCTAAACTATAGCAGATTAACACAGAGCCAAATTTTTCCTAAAATACGATATATCCGATATCCGATTTCTATACTTAAGAATTTCAGAACTAAACTTCTACAGTGTTTAAAGATTATACCTACAGAGGATTGCTGGAAAGTCTTCCTCCAAGATGCACAAGCTCCTAGTTCCTAACTTGAGGGTGAGGAAAATTCTTAGCACTTAGCTCTTCTCTTCACTTCTCTTTCCTCTTCTTTTCTTTGTTGTGTGTTCTAAGATTTTTTTTCTTTTTCATTTCTTTTTCCTTTCAGTTGATTCTTTTAATCACGAGATATATGAGCTGAACAATATAAGGATAATGAGTGAGGGTTGTAGGAGGAGATGTCACCAAAAGGAGGTGGTAGTTTCATGCAAGTAGGTGGTGTAGCAAGCAAAATGGTGGGGTTTTCAAGCAAGAGTGAGGTGTATATATGAGGTGTCATCTAGAATGTGTTATGCCATGGTTATAACTTAAGCTTAACATAACCTTACCCTTCTTATGTAGGATTCCTAGGCACACTCAAGAGGTTCCACAAGGTATCAACCATGCCAAATTCAAATTTTTCCGGTGCCGAGAAACCCTAATGCGATCGTTAACTAGAGTTTTGGCGAAAACAAATGCGAATAAACAACTTTACTCTAAAGTGAATGGAAATACAACCTTTGTAGATCCGGTCCTCCACTTCCTTGGCTCTGTGATGACGTCCCTCCACTGTACCCATCGGAATCCTAGACTCTCGCGGTGGTTTCATCGGAGAAAAGATCGGGCTAGGTCGTCGACTTCGATGCCGAAGATGATCTACGTCGAGGCAACTCAAGATCAAGCGCCAACTTCACCAAGTCATGAAACTTATGAAGAAAACACCCTATACTACATGGCAAGTGGTAGAGGATGAAGAAATAGGAAGTGGGTTCACTTTAGAATTGGATTTCTCACTCTTTTTCTCAAGTCACCATTGAAGCTAGCAAGCTTCTTTCTTCTTGAAGAAGAAGAAGAAGAAAAAGAATATGATAAGATTTTTGAATAAAAGGAAATAAAGTCATTCTTATCATTTTAGCAACCATGGTTAAGTGTAGAGAATAAACTAATGTTAGATGAATGGTTAGGTTTAGGAAAGAAACAAGAATGGTCAAAGCTTCTTGAAGTTTCAAAGAAACAAACAAAAGAAGCAACCATTTCTTTTCTTGCCCTAAAATAAACAAATAAAATAAATAGTTAATAAAAGATAACAAAACCCTAACCATTCACTTAAACATGGTTTAAAGTAAACACAAACCCAAGTTTGCATGTATCATCAAACATGATACAATCAAGTGCACAAAAATATATCACATATACAATGTGCACTTCAAGTGAGAAAATCCATTTTAAGTGAACCAATATTAGTTAATGCAAAGTAATATATCAAATATATAATTATATGTTAAATCATTAAATCAACACTTGATTTAATGATCCGGTCATACTGCATATAACCGACTAATATCAAGTGTATCAATGTATCGAATCAACACTTGATTCGGTAACCCGGCTATATCACATATAACCTGCCGATGATACAAATCGCGAGAATAGAATACAGTATCACATACTGGTATTATTCTCGGTCCCGCACATATCTCATATGCGCTCCAATTTCATTTCGCTTGAGCCAGGAAAGCTCTGTGTAGGACTCTAAAGACTCGTCAATAGGCCGGCAGCAGGTGATGATCATATCAAACACCCACAAGCCGCAAGCAGTCTGCTAAACGTAACGGCCACCCGGGTATTGAGCGATCAGAAGATCGACGAGCAAGCCCGCTCACACTCCTGTGAATCCAACCAGTAACACTTACCGTACAGTCCGGTCTCGTCGTCTGATATGTCGCCTATCTCGCCTAGGGGTGGTAAACGTCAGACCCCAATAGCTCGATAAGTCGTGTCGATATGAGGTCTATAACATTTCGAGAAACTACTGGTAACACTTACCAGTAAATCTCAGCAACCCTGGCCAGGGATTTTCGGTTATAGCCAATCGAACACAGCGCAACATCAACTCCCTATACCGGGAGAGACGAATCCCCTCCTATCGCTCATTGCCTCCATGTGATTCGGGACTGTACCCAAAAACCACCGTTTTACACGCCCTCTTGGACGTGGTAAGGTGGAAATCAAAGCACAGTGGGAATCACACAAGACTCTATGACGATCTCGGGTCAACAGACTACTCTGTACCAGTGTCACCAGAGAACTGCCATCTGACGTAAGGTATAATACCATCTGGGAGTTCTCGGCAAGTCCGTCCAGTGTACCCAGTCTCCACTGAGCACCCGTATATCATCTCTGATGTCAAACACCAATGGATATGGGATCATCCATCGCCCATCTTTATGGGTCGAGAAGGTATACGCTAGTCTACTCTGGTATATCGATGCCCCGTCTCGATACACCCACGACTAGGGACCTTGAAGGATGTACTTATGGACTACCATGTCCCCACTAGTATGATCCGCATCATAGTTCAGGTAGTCAAGTACACATCCTAAGGGCTTTACCAACTTGTAGCAGAGAGACAATCAATGTACACGTTAAGGTAAAGAGCAACCAGATAACATAATATCATGTCGAGCAAGAAAGTCCTCCCTATATATGTCCAAGCATCCACTACAATATACATCCTATGTATAGTAATGGCCTCTAGGGCATACATATAACTAACAATCTCCCACTTGCACTAGGGCCATCTGATAGCAGTGGTTGTAGTATCTCATACTCAACCATCCCATAAAAGTCTCTCTCTGGGTAGCAGTGGATCCACTGTGTTGTCCTCTGAGTCTACTCTCCTAACCTCGATCCCCTGGAGATCAACCATCTCTATGATCAGGTGATACTGCCCTAGAATATGTCTGGATCACTAACGGGACGGGCGTTCCTTGGCATGAGCCACAACTCCATTGTCTCACAATGGTAGGAACGAAGTTCATCTCATGGACTAATATACACCCAGACTTCCTCTTTGGTAGCATCTTAAGTAGCGATGTATCCAGCCTTTAATCGTCTAGTAAGTCACGGTATCTAGCTTGGAACTGTTCCAACATACCGTCCCTCCACTGAGGGTAAAGACAATGCCTGTGACTGACTTTCAGTCGTCCTTATCACTCTGGAACCTTTCCAGTGATTCTCCCCAGGATCGATTGATACCATCTCACTACAACTAGTGAGTATCCTAACATCCAATTAGATCTATCTAATAGATCCAAAATCCAGGATTTAGTAGGTATCACTTTGATCCTATATGGAGAATCTTTGTGATAAGCGGAGATTGACCGAGCGTAGCATAGGAAACTCCCTTCTTATCAAGAGTATGTCATCCACGTACTCTACGAAGATCACCACCATACTCCCTACTACCTTTTTGTATATACAAGGTTCATCTACCATTTTGATGAAGTCAAACTCTTTGACTACCACATCAAAACAGACGTTCCAACTCCGCGATGCCTGCTTTAATCTATAAAGCATCTTGTACACGTTTCCGCTGCTCCCACTGTCTATGAAGCCCTCTGGCTGTGTACTTACAGACGCTCTCTTCTAAAACATCATTTTAGAAAAGCAGTCATGACACCCAACCTCCAGATATCGTAGTCATGGTATGTAGCCGTGGCAAGTAGGATCTGGATGGACTTTAAGCATAGCCACTGAAAAAGGTTTCATCATTATCCACGCCTGGTCGATGATGAAAACCTTTAACATGTCTAGCTTTGAAAGTCTCAACTTTTCCATCTACACCAAGTAATCTTCTCAAGATATACTTGCTCCTGATGGGAATTTAACCCTTCAGATAAAGCAACCAAAGTCCATACTTTGTTGGTGTATAAGGATTCCATCTCAGATCACTAAGCATCCAGCCATTCTTACAGAGTCCTACTCCTGATGGCCAGCTCGAAACTAGTTGGGTCATCATCTTATGATGCAATCCTCACTCCCACTGTCATAGAGAAACCGAAGTATCTCTCGGGTGGGTGAGGAACCCTGCTAGATCGGCGGAGAGGCTGAGGTTCGTTGGTTTCTATTGAATCCTTCAGTCTTATCAAATCATCTGCTGCAGTTTGTATAGCTGGAACCTTTCCAGTTCTACATAACAGACTTTGCCTCGAGCTTGTCCGGATTTTGCTATTAGACATAGGCCGGACAACCCTAAATCTTAACAAACTTAAGATATGGACTCTTCCTTTTCCATATCACATATGAAGTGGTAGGCAACTGATTTGATTTGAACCCTATTCAATAGGTATGGAGCTTCTCAAGCGCATAACTCCCAAAAGAAAATTGGAAACTCAGTAGTACTCATCATAGAGCACACCATATCACATAGGGTGCAATTGCTCTGCCCCGATATACCATCGTGCTATGGTGTATACGGAGGAGTAATGCTGAGAGAGAATCTCATTCTCCTTTAGAATAATCCAGGAATTCCATGCACAAGTATTCTCCTCCCTGATCTCATCATAGGACATAATACTTATACCCGTATTTTGGTTCTCTACTTCTAACTTATATTATGTGAATATCTCAAAAGGTTCGGACTTGTGTTTCAACAGGAACATATGTCTGAATCTAAAGAGATCATCAGAGAATGTAATGAAGTTCAAAGAACCGGTCTTGGCATGTGTAGACAGGGGACCTACATACATCAACATGTATCATCCCAAGAGTTCACTAACTCTTTCTCTGTTTCCAGTAAACAGATCTATGGTCATCTAATCTTTGTGACATGACTGGCAAGTTTCATAAGATGTAAATTCAAACTGATTTAAATAGGCATCTAAATGTAACTTCAGCTAGTCGGGTCGCATTGATATGACCTAGTCTACAATACCTCAAGAAGGATCCGTTCATTTCTGAACTCTTCCTCTTGTGTGTGTTCTGTATACTAGGAACTGTAGTTCGATTTAGAACATCAATGCTTTTAGATAACGTGCTGAACCGATCAACTTTTGATATAGGAAATGTTCAAAACATTATCCAACAATACAAAATTATATCCTTTCTTTACTATTAAAGAGACTGATATGATTTTGTATATCAGGTTCGGTATCTAATAACATTCATTCAGAATCAATGTATTTCGAATACAGGGTGACAGTGACCAACATACTTGGCTACAACACTTTCCCCGTTTTCTGTCTCATGAAACTTATCACCCGTTCTCAGTTCTTTACCTATCTGTAGCCCATGTAACAAATTAAATATGCGGGATCCAGATCCGATATCTCATATCCAGGACGTAAAGAATACTGAGAAACAGTTCTGTATAATGAACACACCCGAAGGAGATGCATCATATGCACTTTCCTCGTTTGGGCGGCATAGGAATTCTGGTATTCGCCAATTTCCTGCTCTGTCTTATAACAATTATAAGTTGGAGCAGGACCAACGTTCCCCAGCTCAGTATAACAAGCGGGTTCGGTCAATAATCCGTATTTTTATCTTGATTAAGGCATGATATGGTCGCTACCTGGAGAGAGAGAGAAGAAAACACTCTGCGTGCGCTCTTGGAAGATTAGATTGGTTATTTATTTTATCTAATCAGGATGGCTCCCACTGTTTTTATCAAATCTTCCTTCAAACCCTAAAAGGAAATACTAGCCGGGATTAATTACACGCTACAAGTTCGCCAATCTTTCAGCCAGGCCAGTGTCGGTACTTTGAGGGAGGTCCCCCGTGCTTTCGCACGAACCTAATTAATGTAAACATCGTTTTCCCAGAGGCGTAACCCCGTTGACACCTTTCTAGACACCTACTTGATCGGCTAATTGTAATGTGTAAAACTCTCCCAGGAGTAACTCTTACTCGCAGCAGGTATCGAGATACAACTATCTCATAGAAGGTATGCAATCTCATTGCAAATTTCAACACTTGAAATTCCCGATAATATTTTGCCCCAAACGATCTATGACCTTGACAAGGTCAACAAACCATAGACCGTAAGTCAAGTTCAACCCGTCATTTCTTGATTGAATTAAACCCACCCGCACGACCCTTGACAAGGTCAACAAGACCGTACGACTACCCTAACCCAATCTGCATCATATGCATAAGCAGATAAATACTGGTCAGCTACCGCACACTGCGCCTTGACAAGGTCAACAAACGCAGCACGAATACTAAGCAGGACTTATCTGAAATGACGGAGGGCTACGACAGGTTTTTCTGAAAACCTATTACGTAATGAACTTGATATCGTTGTAGAATCAAATGATTTTAAAATGGAGTGTTTTTTAGGCTTTTCTAGTTTTGCTAAAGGGGTCACTCCCGGTGAAGGGATCGTCGGCCCTTTCCTCGTCGAATGAGGTGCGGGATATATCATATATATCACTGTGCAAAGCAGAAACTATAGAAGCGATCAAAAGACAAACCGAGTGTGTAACATCTGCCAATTATTGCTAAAGGGGTCACTCCCGGTGAAGGGATCTCGACCCTTTCCTCATCGAATAAGGTGCAGGATGTTCTACAAGGAACACCGCGATGCAAAGCAAGAACTGTAGCTACCTGTTTTATTTTTGAAATTCGATTCCACAACATCTTAGGTTTCTTTTTCTTTCATTAATCATATTAATGAAGTCCCATCATTTAAATCACTTAAACATCACAGATAAATACGACGTACGCTTATGCCATCCGCATTCGTCTCGATGTCCCCTCGTGCACCGTTAGGTTAGGTGACTAACGACAGAGCGAGGCAGGGCTAGCGCGGGTGTAAAACATAAGTAACGTCTATATAATATATCATATATACTATATACAGTATCCATCACAGCATATCAAATGATCACATCACAGATATCACAGCAGAAGAAACATATGAAACATTGGATATAGTAGGACGTCCGTGTTTTCAATACGAGCCAGTATAAAACACGGATTCCACGGTCGCGATAAATAGCCAAACCCACACCCTTAGACCCCTATGAGAGCGGCAAGCAACCCTACCAATTCTAGAGCTAGGAGACCCGGACTCGACTCCTCGAGTTGGTCTCCCACTGGACTCCAGAACCCGGTCACTTGTGCCCTCCTCCTTGGGTCTATCCTAGTGCGGAAAAGTAAATAATATACAAATGGTGACATCTTCCGCAACCTGGAAGTGCCCCAATAAAAGAATATTACATACAAGTTTTTACATGAATGAAAATGAAAAACACTCATCTCACATAAAAACCCCCCGACTATTCAAACACGACGATCCAATATAACATATCCAGCAACACATAACATCACATGTCATCAACGTAAGTAAATATGCCCATCCCAATTGTCGTTGACATATAGCAACGAAACCGGCGATATCACATATTACACTTACGGTCGCAGAAAAGAAAGTGTAAAACTACAACAGTTGGAATCCGCAACCTCCTTAGATATCGCATGCCTGAGCAAATGAATTCCTTAGACATCGCATGCCTAACAATTATAAACCCCGCATTTTAGTCTCATTATCGAAAACTCTTTTCAATATCAAGTCGGGCAATTCAACAAGATTCCCGACATCCTGATCGAATGCTCGTCGCAAACTTCAGTAGACGGCCGCACCCTCGATGCCGTCGACGAAGTGCACTAAGGCGGAACACCGCTGCCGCGAGCACCCGGACGGATGCTTTCGGCGACGGGGTTCTCCTACAGTCACTTGGTCGGGGCTATGGGGTGTAGCTGCCTATTAAGTTTACCCGGCGAGTATCCGCGTACGCTACGTGATTGCGACGGACTTTTGATCGCATCAAAATTCTGTGGCAACCGATCAAGTGAGACTAAACTGCTATGTTTATAACATTCATTCAGTTATCTCATAACTACTTGTGAATTCCAATTATTGTATCACATTCCGGATAAATAGAAAATGTCAAACTTTCCGATCGAACAATCGAACACCCAAGTTTTCCCGAAACAGCTCAACACATGAAACAAGTTTAAAAACATTCACTTCATGCCTCAGTACCAACGGTCCAGCCGTAGAAGGGTCGAGCCAACGCCTCACATGTGGCACGCCGTACTGCCCAAAACCCTAAGGTTCAAAGGGCAGTTCAAGACGGTCACATAATCGAGTTAAGGTTTGTTGTCTTCTAGAGGGACCAGCGCGTTACTTGCACTACTTAGAACGTCATTAAACTACGGAAAAATCCAACAATTGGAAATTTCCCGGCAGGGGAAAAATTGGGTATTTATATCCGGTCGAACTTTTTAACATGTTCTAAAAATACCCGGAAAAGCACATAGACAAAGTTTGATAATCCGATCAAATCTACGAACTCCCAATACAACCCAGAATACTCAACTCTTGAGTAGAATTTAAAAATTACCAGAAAATACAGCACCAAAAAATAGGAATTACTGTGCAAAATTTAATGGAAGAAGCGACCATACGGCCGCGGAACCGCCACGCGAGCAGTCTCCTGCCGCGGTTCCGCGGCAGTTTAGTTGAGTTAGGTTCTCGTTTTCCACAGTATTTCTTAGAAAAGCCTGCAGATTTTTCTGCATATTTTTAATATGGAAAAAACCCAGTTTTGAAAAAATGTACAGAGAAGGGTCTTGGATTAGGGTTTCGGGTTCGATCGGACTTCTAACATCGTCTACGCATCGCCTAAGGCTCTAGCTAGGCTCTGATACAACTGTAGGGTTCCTAGGCACACTCAAGAGGTTCCACAAGGCATCAACCATGCCAAATTCAAATTTTTCCGGTGCCGAGAAACCCTAATGCGATCGTTAACTAGAGTTTTGGCGAAAACAAATGCGAATAAACAACTTTACTCTAAAGTGAATGGAAATACAACCTTTGTAGATCCGGTCCTCCACTTCCTTGGCTCCGTGATGACGTCCCTCCACTGTACCCATCGGAATCCTAGACTCTCGCGGTGGTTTCATCGGAGAAAAGATCGGGCTAGGTCGTCGACTTCGATGCCGAAGATGATCTACGTCGAGGCAACTCAAGATCAAGCGCCAACTTCACCAAGTCATGAAACTTATGAAGAAAACACCCTATACTACATGGCAAGTGGTAGAGGATGAAGAAATAGGAAGTGGGTTCACTTTAGAATTGGATTTCTCACTCTTTTTCTCAAGTCACCATTGAAGCTAGCAAGCTTCTTTCTTCTTGAAGAAGAAGAAGAAGAAGAAAAAGAATATGATAAGATTTTTGAATAAAAGGAAATAAAGTCATTCTTATCATTTTAGCAACCATGGTTAAGTGTAGAGAATAAACTAAGGTTAGGTGAATGGTTAGGTTTAGGAAAGAAACAAGAATGGTCAAAGCTTCTTGAAGCTTCAAAGAAACAAACAAAAGAAGCAACCATATCTTTTCTTGCCCTAAAATAAACAAATAAAATAAATAGTTAATAAAAGATAACAAAACCCTAACCATTCACTTAAACATGGTTTAAAGTAAACACAAACCCATGTTTGCATGTATCATCAAACATGATACAATCAAGTGCACAAAAATATATCACATATACAATGTGCACTTCAAGTGAGAAAATCCATTTTAAGTGAACCAATATTAGTTAATGCAAAGTAATATATCAAATATATAATTATACATTAAATCATTAAATCAACACCTGATTTAATGATCCGGTCATACTGCATATAACCGACTAATATCATGTGTATCAATGTATCGAATCAACACTTGATTCGGTAACCCGGCTATATCACATATAACCTGCCGATGATACAAATCGCGAGAATAGAATACAGTATTGTAAGTGCACGGCGGCGCCCCGGCCGTCAATCCGACGGCCAAATGCGGAAGCGGTGATAAACTTAAATTTTCTTGAACTGGCAAACCGCCGCGCACTAATACCCGGATCGAACCATTAATTAGTCCTAGCTATCTACAAGAAAGGGAATAGAGATATACCGACGATCCAAGTCCTCCGGTCTTCTCGTCATCGTCCCGATCTCCTGCGGAATGTCCCGTCTCCTCCTCATCGCCGGAAGTGCACCACATCGCCTACTTCTTTTACGGGCTCCCACCTCAATGCCGAGGCAACTCGGGCACGAAGCCGGCTACTCGACGTGCCCAAGGTTCGCTGTAGAATGTGTAGTGAAGAAGTCTCATTTGGGGTTTATGGAGGTGCCATTTTGATGGAGGAAAAGAGGTATGAACTTTTGTGGAGGAACTTGGGGATTTTTCTAGCATCAAGAGAGCAAAAATCCCCACTACAAAAAAATGGGCAACCCACCCTCATGGTGGCCGGCCATCACTAGAGGAGAGGGAGTGTGAGAATGAGGGAGAGTCTCAAAAATAATGGGAGCCATTCTCAATAATACAAAGGAGAGAGAGAGAAGGCTATCATGCAAAAGGGAATGATCACAACAAATCCAACACTCCAAGGCAACCATCATCTCATGCATGATGGCTTCAAAAAGTCAAGCCATCATGAGAAGAAGAAGTCAAGTGATGGTGCTCATCATGAAAACCATCATGATACAAATAATATGCAAAGGACCCCCTTCCAAATACTTATTTGCAACAATGCAAATAAACCCTCCTCCACCAATCTTCGGCCAATGAACGGAACAAAGGAAATCGGCCGAAACTAAAAGCAAACTGGCAACTCCAGAAAACTGGTCCCGTAATAAATTACAGGAAAACCCCGATACTGTGCATACACACCCGCATCTGTATTTCGACCGAAATACAAATGCAATGAGACAAAATCTACACTGTACTATACTAGGATCCGGCTTATACCAAAGCCGGCTAGTAATATCCGTTCGATCTTGATCCGTGCAATACCGCACGTATCTGATCGAACCATGCCATATAACCATACGGCCTATAGTACAGACTGTCCGATCCTGATCCGTGCAATACTGCACGTATCTGATCGGACCCTGCCATATCTCCATACGGCCTCTACAACCTTTCGCCCGAAAGCTGAGTAACTGAATGTGTGGGACTCTAAAGACTCGTCAACACCTTGGTTGTGGATTTAACCACTAGCACGTTAGAGGTATAAGCCAATACATAACGGGCTACCAGGTATTGACCAAAAGGGACGTCTGTGAGCGAACTCAGCCTGACTCCCTACTGAGCCTGTCAGTGACAATATCCGTACAGTCCGGTCCGTTCGTCTATGAGCATCGCATGGCGGGCCTAGGGGGTTGGTAAAAGTCAGACCCCCAAAAGCGGTACAAGTCGTGTCGGAGTGAAGCCCAGAACACCCTGAGATACTACTGGAATACCTACCAGTAAATCTCCTTGCCTCGGCCGAGGGCTTCGTGTAATGGCTCTCCTAGACACAGCACGACCTCACCCCCAATACCGGGAGAGACGAACCCCTGAAGATACGCTCACTGCCTCCATGTGGCTCGGGACTGTACCCAACTAAAACCTGTTTGCACGACTCCTTTGAGCCGTGGTAGGGTAGTAATCAAAATACAGTGGGAACTCACACAAGACAAATGACGATCCCCAGGTCGATGAACTAACCTGCACACATGTCACCAGGGAACTGCCATCTGACGTCGGTATATGACCAACTGGCATGTTCCCGGCGAGTCCTGTCCGGTGTACTCATAACCCAATGAGCACCTGTATACATCTTAGGTGATCCAACTGACACCAGTGGCTTGTGAGACCGGCCACCGCCCCTCGTCGGGGTCTCGACTGTATACACTAGTCTACTATGGAGAATCGATGCCCTGTCTCGAAACTCTCACGACTAGGGACCTTTTAAGGATATGCTTATAGACCCCCAGCTCCCACTTATATGATCGCCCTCATACTGCTGGTGGTCAAGCAAGAATCCTAGGGGTTCTATCAACGTGTAATAGCGACGTGTCAGGTCACTTAAAACAGTACACGATGATAAAGGTAAACCAGATAGCATACTATCATCTCGAGTAAGACTGTCCTACCGGGATAGGTCCTCCATCAATCATTACAATCACGTACCTGTGACCTAATAATTGACTCTGAGGGCACTATCTCCAACAATCTCCCACTTGCACTCAAGGCTAATTATTGCGATGTCGCATGCTCACAGCCCGTGTGATACCGAACACCCAACTCCTCTACTAGTCAGTCTCATAAAGCTCGTTTGCGAAACTATTGCGTTCGAGGAATAGCCTTAGTGAGTGGATCCGCTTTGTTGTTTCTTTCTATGTCTCTCTATATCTCAAGTTCACGGAGAAACCCATCTCCCGAAATGAGTAATACCAGTCTTAGAATATGTCTGGATGTCTGATGGGACTTAGCTCATAAATGAACACCAAATCCAAACTTCTTAGACTGTATCGTCAACTGAACTTAATCAGTATCCTGCGCCATGCCACCCTCAGTATTTCCTTGGATCACCTGTCCAAAATACTGCCCCTCATCAGAAGGAAAACTATAACTCTGACAACCTCCTTGTCGTCCATGTCACCTTGGAAGCCTGGAATGATAACTGTCTCCCGAATGAGGCTGTCGTTATCATATCCCTAGAACATCCACTTATGTTCTAAAACTGCTTCCGACTGTTTCTTCAGGATCAGATCAATATCAACTTATTGCATCTAGTGCAAGAACAACATCTGGTGTGGTACTTGACATTTTATGATTGACTCAATTGCCTGAGCAAGTGATCTGCCAATCATGCACATCCCTCTCCCCTTTAGTCTGCAAGACACCTTTAGAGAGGGTGACTCCATTACCTGCAGGTACACTACCGTGCCAGGAGTCATCCATTCTAAATACTCTTAGAATGCTGTCTAAGTACCCAGATTGGGAAACTACCCAAATCTAGATCTAAAACCATAGATCTAGTAACCAGTATGTCTGATACAAAATCCATTTCCTTTGTGGAGAAACCACTGTGTGACGACCAAAGTATAACCGATTGTAGTATAGGAGTTTTCTTTCCTACTCTGTGTATGTCATCCAAATACCAGGATATCACACCCTACTTCCTTCTCAACAGATCCATCCCCTATTCTGATGAAGTCAAACCTATGACTGTCACGTCAGAAATAGATGATCTATCTCCGCTACATCTGCTTTAGTCTATAAATAGACATAAGCTACCTATCCACCAATGCTTCCGCTGCTCCCACTGACTACGATAACCCTCTGGCAGAGTCATATACACGTACACTTCTAAAACTAGTTTAGAACGACGCTATACTCATCCTCCCGCCGGGTCTCGCAACCTGGAACAACAGCAATGGTAATTGTGGGTAAACAAGAACTTCCCTGTCACCGTCCTTGAGGCTACCGTAGTACCTCTCGGGTGCCTGAAGTTACCCACCTTATCTGCGGAGTGGCCAATGGAATGTCAATCCAGATTGAATCTTTAGGTTCCTTATCAAATCTTCAGTAATCGTTTGTGGTTCTAGAATCACTTCCAGTTCTACCATACTCCCACTACTGTTTTCTGAAAAAATCCATTTTTAATAAAACTGTGGCGAGTCTAGAACAATATCGCTATTGTTCATCCAGATGGTAGAAAGTCAACCCTCGTCATAGCCTGGGTCAACCCACAAACAGCCATTACAGAAACGTGCCTTGAGTTGTCCAGTGTCTGGTTTTAATCATAAACCTGACAACTCCCCGTACCTTAACAACGTTAAGATATGAACTGTTCTATATCCAATATAGAATCAGAGGCACTGATTTAATTGAACCAGATTCAAATCATGCAGCTGTCTCCAGTGCATGTCAACTAAATGGAAGGAGGCGGATCAGCGTTACTCAACTTAGGAATGCTTCCAATTATGAGTAACCTGAAAGAGAAGCAATTTCTCTTAATCACTACTATCAACTGAATACCATATACAAGTATCTACATCTTCGATCACTTTGAAGAATCCCGATACCTGCTGCACCTGGTTCTCTACTCTATTCAAATACCTATAACTTCTCTAAATTCGGACCCTGTGTTTCCACGAAACACCTGTCTAAAAACTAGAGAAGTCATAAGTAAACCGAATATAGTACGAGGACCAACCCCTCTGTCCTGATGGACCTTGGACATCATACAATACTCTGTACAAGTCCCTTGAGTCTGATAACTCACTCACTGTGTGTCGTAGGTTGAAAACTGTACTTATGGTCAAGAAGAATTACACCGCTGCTTAATGCTCCTTACCTAACCATCCACTGATATAGGTAAATGTCGTAGACATAATTTCAAAAAGGTATATCTCACTCTATGAAAATAGACGTACAGATATATCAATTTGAAATTGGTGCATAACAGAGGATATTCAAAACCAAATGTCTGCCGTCCGGCAAACAACCCAGGTGATTTCCTCAAATATCACCGATTACAACGAATCCCGATATAATGAGGACAATCACCTAATTCCCAATACCTTACTCCCACTCATCATCTGTAAAACCATACAGATGTGAGAATCATACCTGGTAAATACATACCCTGGAGCAAGTGTCTAATTGGGAAATCAGTTTTCTTTTAACAGTACACAGTGAAACTGGAACACTGAAATGTTCCGTAGGGGTATCCTGGTATTCCTAGTAATGCCTCTTCCATTATCCAGATTCACAACTGTAACCGTATAATTCATTTCCATCTTTCCAAATCACTTCATATGTCTTTAGTCATTACCTTCTGCACACCCCTTTAGGCCAAATGGTTTTCTTCCTTCCCTACCGTTCGGCACCAGCTTATGGTTTGGAAGAAGACTATCCAATCAGCATAATGGGTGTACTGTCCTAATCCTAGGAGCACTCGCAAGGCGAGAGAAGGTGAAGATAAAAGACAACCGAATAAACCTTATTCCTATTTCTCCTGGACCAGAATCCATCCCCGAACTGGAACAAGTTCCTTTCGAGTTCGTATATAACCATACGATGGAGTATCCAAATATCTGTGGATCTTCGTAGTGATACGGAGTGTCCTGGAGAAATACAAAGGTGAAGTGGGAGTGGTAATGAAATACTTGGTTTGGTCATGAATATCAGTCGCAATTTACTTTGCCCTCCTTCTAATCCCTTACTTTGTCTTTACATAATACCTTCTGTACACCATCGTTAGGCAAATTGGTTTTCTTCATTCCCTACCGGTCGGCACCAGCCTATGGTTTGGAAGAAGACTGTCCAATTTGCGTAATAGGTGTACTACTCCTAAACCAAGGAGTACTCGCAACTTGCGAGAGGGTAAAAGGAAAAGACAACTGAATAGTCCTATTCGTTTTCTCCAGAACCGGAAACCATCCTCGAATCTGGAACAACTTCCTTCGAGTTCGTATATAACCATACGATGGTTTTGTCCAATGGAAGTGGACGTTCGTAGCAATACGGGGTGTCCTGGAGAAAAGGGTAAAAGTAGGAGTGGCAATGAGGTCTGCAACTCTGACAATCCAAAAGCCAGTGTTAAGAAGGTTCGGTCAACTTGGTCACTGAGTCATAGTCTTAGGGTCGGGTCAATGGTCGCTGCCGAAGAGAGAGAGAAAAGAAACACTCAGCGTGCACTCTAACCTAGATCAGAATGGTTACCAATTTATCTAATCTGGAATCCTCCCACTGTACCTCAAATTCTCCTCCAAACCTGAAAGAAGAATTAGTCGGGGTCACCCGAGGAGTAAACTAACTCATCAGTCGGAATCGGGATCCAACTATCATCGCATGATAACGTGACGGAATCCGCTCACGGTATCACACTCCAGAAGGTATGCGCATATCTGGCAAGCTTCAGTTCTTTTGAAACTCCCGATGTGATTTCTGCCCCATGCTCTTATGACCTTGACTAAGGCCAACAAATCATAAGTCACATGTCAAGTTCTACCCGTCATTATCCAGGTTGATTTGAACCCACCCGTACAAGCCCTTGACTAGGGCCAACAAGGCTATACGACTGTCCCAAACCAACGCATCTATCTATGCAGCATATGAACACCCAACAGCTACCAAACACTGTGCCTTGACTATGGCCAACAAACACAGCTTGAATACTATTGACTACCCATATGAAACGACGGAGGGCTACGAATGGTTTCTGGCGAAAACCTTTAACGTAATGAACTTGATATCGTTGAAGGAACTGATAGCTTTTTTAAAAGTATAGTGACGAAAACCGTTGCTAAAGAGGTCACTCGCGGTGAAGGGATCTCGGCTCTTTCCCCGTAGAATGGGGTGCAGGATATTCCAAATGAATACCACGATGCAAAGCAAAAGTAATCGGCTATAGTGAAGTCATTGCCCTGACGCAAACTTTTTGTCCAAGGGGTCACTCCCGGTGAAGGGATCTCGGCCCTTGCCTCGTCGACTGAGGAGCAGGATATTCTAAATGAATACCGCGATGCAAAACAAAAGTGAACGTCCTTGCAATAACAGCTTTTTGAAAGTGTTCCAACAACATCAGATTAGGTTTGTTTTTAACTTGCATTGATCCGAATCAACGCAGTCCCATCAATTGATCACACCACAAAGAACGAAAATATACTGATGTACGTATATGCCATCCGCATTCGCCACTGGGTCCCGTCATTACCCGTTAGGTTAGCTAACTAACGACAGAGCGGGGACTGGACTAGCGCGGATGTAAAACATATACAACATCTACTAATATATATACCAATATATTATATTTCGCTCAAGGCGTGAATAAAATGCAACATCACAGAAATGTACAGCATCACAGAAACAATACAGATATCTGGGATCCCCGGGTTTCACAGAGCCGCTGAAACCCGACGTTCCCCTGGTCGTGTGGATAGCCTGTGCAATGAGAACCTAGACCCCTACGGGCGCGGCAAGTCACCCGCCAAAACCTGAAGCGAGGCAGCCCCCTTCAGCGCCGTGAATGGACCACCCAGCACTTAACGGAATCCGGTAACTTGGGCACCCCTCCTGGGTCAACCTATACCCCCTACGAGTGCGGCGAATAGCCCGCCAATCCTAGAGTGAAGCCCCTTCCGTCCCAATGCCATGAGATGCGGGCTTGTTGCCCTCTAGAACCCGGCTATCCGTGCACCCCTCCGCGGGGTAATCCTAGTACAGAAAGTAAAATATACATACACCGGGTACATCGACCGCAACCAGGTCGTGCCCCAAAATAATAATACAAACAGGCAGTGACGGCAGTCCACATGTCGGACGCTCGCCCCGCAATATCAAATGTACATAATACAACCACAACTGTACTAGCATTGCATCCAGGCTATCCCCCACGACCGATCCGCAACATCACAGCAAAAACAGAACATCAACGTGAAAGTCACGTTCGCAAATCCGTCTAACCGGGCTATAGCAGTTAGACCGGATTTACCGATCAAGTGACATTCACGGTCGCAGATATAATGTAAATACTGTGAAATAATGTGTTTAAAATATCCGATCAATCAAATTTTAACAAGTGGGCCCCAAAACAAAACTGTAGCAGTCACAGAAATCCTGGGCCCAATTTTAATATTCCAAAACCCATATTTTAAGCCCAGAAGGCCTCTGTAAAAAACTGGTGAAGTGATCTCCACAGTGTGCGGCGGAAGAGCGGCGGGAAGGGGGGTTGTGCGGCGCTTCCGCGCTCCAACTGTGGAGTTACTTCATCGAATTTTAACAGAGATCTTAGATTTTCTAGTACATCAATATTTTACAACCTGAAAATTTTTTCGAGACTAAAAATTTCCAACAGAAAACTGATGTGATCAAAATACGGGTTTTGGAACTTTTTGATCGATTGGAAATGCAAACACATTACACAAAGCTAGACTAAGTTAATGGCGAGGCTCTGATACCACTGTAAGTGCACGGCGGCGCCCCGGCCGTCAATCCGACGGCCAAATGCGGAAGCGGTGATAAACTTAAATTTTCTTGAACTGGCAAACCGCCGCGCACTAATACCCGGATCGAACCATTAATTAGTCCTAGCTATCTACAAGAAAGGGAATAGAGATATACCGACGATCCAAGTCCTCCGGTCTTCTCGTCATCGTCCCGATCTCCTGCGGAATGTCCCGTCTCCTCCTCATCGCCGGAAGTGCACCACATCGCCTACTTCTTTTACGGGCTCCCACCTCAATGCCGAGGCAACTCGGGCACGAAGCCGGCTACTCGACGTGCCCAAGGTTCGCTGTAGAATGTGTAGTGAAGAAGTCTCATTTGGGGTTTATGGAGGTGCCATTTTGATGGAGGAAAAGAGGTATGAACTTTTGTGGAGGAACTTGGGGATTTTTCTAGCATCAAGAGAGCAAAAATCCCCACTACAAAAAAATGGGCAACCCACCCTCATGGTGGCCGGCCATCACTAGAGGAGAGGGAGTGTGAGAATGAGGGAGAGTCTCAAAAATAATGGGAGCCATTCTCAATAATACAAAGGAGAGAGAGAGAAGGCTATCATGCAAAAGGGAATGATCACAACAAATCCAACACTCCAAGGCAACCATCATCTCATGCATGATGGCTTCAAAAAGTCAAGCCATCATGAGAAGAAGAAGTCAAGTGATGGTGCTCATCATGAAAACCATCATGATACAAATAATATGCAAAGGACCCCCTTCCAAATACTTATTTGCAACAATGCAAATAAACCCTCCTCCACCAATCTTCGGCCAATGAACGGAACAAAGGAAATCGGCCGAAACTAAAAGCAAACTGGCAACTCCAGAAAACTGGTCCCGTAATAAATTACAGGAAAACCCCGATACTGTGCATACACACCCGCATCTGTATTTCGACCGAAATACAAATGCAATGAGACAAAATCTACACTGTACTATACTAGGATCCGGCTTATACCAAAGCCGGCTAGTAATATCCGTTCGATCCTGATCCGTGCAATACCGCACGTATCTGATCGAACCATGCCATATAACCATACGGCCTATAGTACAGACTGTCCGATCCTGATCCGTGCAATACTGCACGTATCTGATCGGACCCTGCCATATCCCCATACGGCCTCTACAACCTTTCGCCCGAAAGCTGAGTAACTGAATGTGGGGGACTCTAAAGACTCGTCAACACCTTGGTTGTGGATTTAACCACTAGCACGTTAGAGGTATAAGCCAATACATAACGGGCTACCAGGTATTGACCAAAAGGGACGTCTGTGAGCGAACTCAGCCTGACTCCCTATTGAGCCTGTCAGTGACAATATCCGTACAGTCCGGTCCGTTCGTCTATGAGCATTGCATGACAGGCCTAGGGGGTTGGTAAAAGTCAGACCCCCAAAAGCGGTACAAGTCGTGTCGGAGTGAAGCCCAGAACACCCTGAGATACTACTGGAATACCTACCAGTAAATCTCCTTGCCTCGGCCGAGGGCTTCGTGTAATGGCTCTCCTAGACACAGCAGGACCTCACCCCAAATACCGGGAGAGACGAACCCCTGAAGATACGCTCACTGCCTCCATATGGCTCGGGACTGTACCCAACTAAAACCTGTTTGCACGACTCCTTTGAGCCGTGGTAGGGTAGTAATCAAAATACAGTGGGAACTCACACAAGACAAATGACGATCCCCAGGTCGATGAACCAACCTGCACACATGTCACCAGGGAACTGCCATCTGACGTCTGGTATATGACCAACTGGCATGTTCCCGGCGAGTCCTGTCCGGTGTACTCATAACCCAATGAGCACCTATATACATCTTAGGTGATCCAACTGACACCAGTGGCTTGTGAGACCGGCCACCGCCCCTCGTCGGGGTCTCGACTGTATACACTAGTCTACTATGGAGAATCGATGCCCTGTCTCGAAACTCTCACGACTAGGGACCTTTTAAGGATATGCTTATAGACCCCCAGCTCCCACTTATATGATCGCCCTCATACTGCTGGTGGTCAAGCAAGAATCCTAGGGGCTCTATCAACGTGTAATAGCGACGTGTCAGGTCACTTAAAACAGTACACGATGATAAAGGTAAACCAGATAGCATACTATCATCTCGAGTAAGACTGTCCTACCGGGATAGGTCCTCCATCAATCATTACAATCACGTACCTGTGACCTAATAATTGACTCTGAGGGCACTATCTCCAACAAGTATCACATACTGGTATTATTCTCGGTCCTGCACATATCTCTTTTGTGCTCCTATTTCGTTTCGCTTGAGCCAGGAAAGCTCTGTGTAGGACTCTAAAGACTCGTCAATACGCCGGCAGCAGGTGATGATCATATCAAACACCCACAAGCCGCAAGCGGTCTGCTAAACGTAACGGCCACCCGGGTATTGAGCGATCAGAAGATCGACGAGCAAGCCCGCTCACACTCCTGTGAATCCAACCAGTAACACTTACCGTACAGTCCGGTCTCGTCGTCTGATATGTCGCATATCTCGCCTAGGGTGGTAAACGTCAAACCCCAATAGCTCGACAAGTCGTGTCGATATGAGGTCTATAACATTTCGAGAAACTACTGGTAACACTTACCAGTAAATCTCAGCAACCCTGGCCAGGGATTTCCGGTTATAACCAATCGAACACAGCGCAACATCAACTCCCTATACCGGGAGAGACGAATCCCCTCCTATCGCTCATTGCCTCCATGTGATTCGGGACTGTACCCAAAAACAACAGTTTTGCATGCCCTCTTGGACGTGGTAAGGTTGAAATCAAAGCACAGTGGGAATCACACAAGACTCTATGACGATCTCGGGTCAACAGACTACTCTGTACCAGTGTCACCAGAGAACTACCATCTGACGTAAGGTATAATACCATCTGGGAGTTCTCGGCGAGTCCGTCCAGTGTACCCAGTCTCCACTGAGCACCCGTATATCATCTATGATGTCAAACACCAATGGATATGGGATCATCCATCGCCCATCTGTATGGGTCGAGAAGGTATACGCTAGTCTACTCTGGTATATCGATGCCCCGTCTCGATACACCCACGACTAGGGACCTTGAAGGATGTACTTATGGACTACCATGTCCCCACTAGTATGATTCGCACCATAGTTCAGGTAGTCAAGTACACATCCTAAAGGCTTTACCAACATGTAGTAGAGAGACAATCAGTGTACACGTTAAGGTAAAGAGCAACCAAATAGCATACTATCATGTCGAGCAAGAAAGGCCTCCCTATATATGTCCAAGTATCCACTACAATATACATCCTATGTATAGTAATGGCCTCTAGGGCATACATATAACTAACATCTTACACATAAACCCTCACAAATTTCCAATTTTCACAATTACCTAAGCTTTTCACAAAACCCCTCACGCAATCCTAATTAGCATATGGCTACTAACTTTCTCACATAAACCCCTCATTACTCATGTTATTATAAAAATACTATTCTCTTTACTAAACTAATTCTACTTTAACTTAAAAAGCCTTCTTTACTACAATAAAAATTAAATAACATTATTTTTAAAATTAAATACTTTAATTAATTATCTAAAATATTTCAATTTAATTAGTTTTACACACTACTTATGAAAATGTCCTATTTTGTTTCAATAACCTTTTAAATTAACATTTTATTATTTAATTAATTAAATTAATTTATTATCTAAAATTTTCAAAATGTTACAATATTCCCCCCTTAAGTTTTAAATTCGGTCCCCGAATTTAAAACTTAATTATACGTACCTTCAAAAAGATGTGGGAATTTCTTCCGCATCGCATTCTCAGCCTCCCAAGTGACCTTCCAAGTGACCCCCTTAAGAAACACTGGATGCACATCGAGAAAATTCGGTAGAAATGCTAAATGATAAGCTTCAGCACCCACTCTCTCCAGAATCTCATAGGGTCCGACATATCTGGGGTTGAGCTTCGTCTTTTTCCCGAAACGCATCACACTCTTCATCAGAGATACACGGAGGAACACATAGTATCCCTCATCAACTCGAGTCTATGACGGCGTCGATCATCATATGATTTCTGTCTGCACTAGGCCGCTCTCATTCTGTCCCGTATCAACTGGATCTTTTCTGTAGTCTCTAGTACTATCTGCGGTTCCAAGATGCTACTCTCGCTGAGTTCTGTCCAGCCAACTGGTGATCGACACTTTCTCCCATACAAACATTCAAAATGTGGCATCTGGATCGTCTCCAAGAAACTGTTGTTGTAAAAGAATTCTATCAACGGTAAGTGACGATCCTAACTGCCACCGAAATCAAGACTGCGGGTTTGAAGCATATCCTCTAGAGTCTGTATGGTCCATTTTGACTGACCATTTGTCTGCGGTTGAAAAGCTGTACTAAAACCCAGTCGGGTACCTAGAGGCTCTTGATGTTTCTTCCATAGTCGGCTTGTAAATTGTGTACCCCTATCGGACACTATGCATGTCGGAACTCCATGCAATCGCACAATCTCATCAATAAAGATCTGAGCATACTGCGTATATCCAAACGTTGTCTTCACCGGAAGAAAGTGAACTGTTTTTGTCAATCGATCCACAATCACTCAGATGGAATCATACCCTCTGCTAGTCCTGGGCAGTCCCACAATAAACCCTATGAAGATCTGCTCCCATTTCCACTCCAGAATAGGCAAGGGCTACTACTCTCCTGCCGGCCTCTGGTGCTCAGCCTTGACTTGCTGACAAGTCAAGCATCTCGAAACAACTCTCTGACATCTCTCTTCATTCCTTCCTACTAATAGATATCTCTCAAGTCATGATACATCTTGGTGGAACCAGGATGAACACTATATCCTGACCGATGGGCCTCCTCTAAGATATCACGTCTCGGTCCCTACGAATCCGGCACACAAAGACGAGTCCCAAATTGTAACACTCCACGGCCATCTATCACGAACTCAGAATCTCTACCTTATCTAACCTGATCTATGATCTCCAACAAGCGAGCATCTGTGGCTATGTCTCTCGAATGCGATCCAATAACTGAGGACGGGTGCGACTATGAGCTAGCTGTCCTCCTGTCGATATGAACTCAAACTGTACACTGCTATTACATAGAATCTTCCAGTCTACGGATGACTGTCTCTGCACTGTGCTCAATTAAGATAAGCTACCTCCGGGCCTCCGACTCAAAGCCTCTGCCACAACATTTGCTTTGCTCGGATGATAAGAATCTCGCAATCATAATCCCTCATGAGTTCGATCCATCTACGATGCCTCCGATTAAGATCTCACTGCTGAAAGATATACCTTAAGCTTCTGTGGTCTGTGAATATTTGGCACTACTCACCGTATAAGTAATGCCTCCAAATCTTCAGTGCGAATACTACAGCAGTCATCTCTAAGTCATGAGTGGGATAGTCCTGCTCATGCTTCTTCAACTGCCGAGAAGCATATGCGATAACTCTGCCGTGCTGCATTAATACACGGCCTGGCCCCACTCGAGAAGCGTCACAATAAACAACAAAACCACTTGACCCAGAAGGCAAAGATAATACTGGTGCAGTCGTCAAGCGAGTTTTCAACTGCTGGAAACTCTGCTCGCACGCCTCTGTCCAAAGAAATGGAACCTCCTTCCTGGTCAACCCGGTCAGCGGTGCAGTGATCCGAGAAAAATCCTGCATAAAATGTCGGTAGTAACCAGCCAAACTCAAGAAACTGTGAATCTCCGTAACTGACACAAGTTTGGGCCAGTGCCGAACTGCTTCGATCCTCTTTGGGTTCACATATAACTCGTCTCTCGTAACTACATGACCTAAGAAATCCACACTATCTAGCCAGAAAGCACACTTAGAAAAATTTAGCGAGCAGCTGATGCTCCCTCAAGGTTTGCAATGTGATACGTAAGTGCTGCTGGTGCTCTTGTCATCTACGAGAGTATACAGGGATGTTATCCATGAATACTATAATGAACTGATCAAGAAATGGCCTGGAAATGCGGTTCATCATATTCATGAAAATTGCTGGGGCATTGATGAGCCCGAACGACATCACCAGAAATTCATAATGCCCGTATCGTGTGCGAAAAGCAGTCTTCGGAATGTCATCCTTCCGAACTCTCAACTGATGATACCCTGACCGCAACTCAATCTTCGAGAAATAGCCAGCTCCCTGCAGCTGATCAAATAAGTCACCGATACGAGGTAGTGGATACCTATTTCGCACAGTAACTCTATTTAGCTGGCTGTAGTCGATGCACAGTCTCATGCTGCCGTCCTTCTACTTAACGAACAAGACAGGAGCTCTCCACAGTGATACACTTGGACGAACGAGTCCTCTATCCAACAACTCTTGCAACTGACATTTGAGTTCTTTCAACTCCGTCAGGGCCATCCGATAAGGTGGTATGGAAATAGACCCCGCACCGGGAATCAAGTCAATGCAAAATTCGATATCGTGATCAGGCGGTAATCCTGGCAATTCAGCAGGAAACACATCCGGAAATTCTCGTGCGATCGGAAACTGGTCTAACGGGACTTCAGCGGCTCCTACGTGTCGAACAACGCTAAGAACCCATGACAACCCATCTTCAAAAGCCGTCCCGCACAAAGAGTAGAAATCATGTTGGCAGGAGTTATACTACAATCTCCCTGCACAACAAAAATCGGTTCGCCTGGAAAACAGAATCTGACCGCTATCCCTCGACAATCTATATGACAAGCTGCCAACTAATCCGTACCAAGAAGTATATCAAAATCTAACATATCTAGGAGAATCAAATCCACTAATGAAGCCCTATCACCAATACGTACTAAACAAGACCTGAATACTTGTTGAGCTACAAAAGAATCTTCTACAGGAGTAATCACAACTAGCAGTAAATCTAACAACGACGACTCTCTCCCCAGAGAAAGTGCAAAGTGTCCAACTACGTAAAAATGCGTAGAACCGGAATTAAATAAAATATGTGCATTTAAGGAACATACTGAAAGAATACCTGTTACGACAATGTTCGATGCCTATGCCTCCCGAGGAGTCAACACAAAAGTTAAAGCCTGCCCTCTTCCAGCGACCAATTGTCGTCTGCCTCTACCTCCTCGTCCTCTCGAATTACGACCGTCTCGACCACGGCTTCTATGGGCGTTGATCTGGCATGGAACAACAACAGGTGTAGGAGGTAATGTGCTCGGAGGAGGTGGTGAAGGTGGTGAAGTCACATGTGAGACCGGTGCCTCATCCGGTCGCATCACGGGACAATTCCGGATAAAGTTATACGGACACCCACACCTGAAACATCTTTGTGAGGGTTGTTGATCATATGGGTATAAGTAACATAACTGGTCCATAAAGAATCCTCCATGACCTCTACGAACATGTCTAGGAGCTAATGTATTAGTACGAATTCGCCGTGGTCTCTGAACAACCGTACGTGGAGTAATGGACGATCTCCGTGCTCGAATAATCTCTATCAAGAATTCGATCATTTGGCGCATCTCTTGAACACTCGCCTCCATCCTAGCTATACGATCAATAGAGGGTGGATCAATCTGTTCCTAAAAGATAGGCGCACTACATTGGTCTGTCCTCATCTCAGACGAGCCCACTCCAATCTCGTCTCTAACAGCAGCCCCCTGAGTCCTCGTAGTCATTGTTGACTTAGTGGCTAGAGTAAGAAACAGGATTGATAAGGACATTGTAATTGAATCACAGGATACATGGAATCAAGAAAGGAAGTACGAATAAATATGTCTTAAGGTCACTCAGGCTGAGTATTGTAGCGTAAATATGCCGCAGAACATATGTACGGTACTCTACTCATCCTAAATCACCCACTCCATCAACTAAGGGTCAACTTACCTAACGAAATTAAAGCCTACTATATTCAATTCACTACTCGGTTCCGTAAGGTTAATCCTAAGCTTTAATACCGACTTTGTCACGACCCAAAGTTTGGATGTGAATGGCACTTAGATTGTATGATATCTAAATATATTGACACAATCTGAGTAAGCCAAAAGAACCAAGATCAAAACCCTTTTTGTGGAATTTAGAAATTTTTAGTTTTTAATTAAAAGAATGAAGTAGCATGCCGAATGGTTTTTAAATAATAGAATTTTAAACAACTGGTTTTGAAACATCGACAGTACTTCCATTTTAATTATTTATTTAAGCAGTTATAGGATGTGTAAGAAAGTTGCATCCCTAGTTGGGAGCCAACGATGCCAAACAGCGGAAATCAATACACAAAATAATACGACACTCAAAATGAAGAATCGCGAGCATAAGTAAAAGAAATATAATTTAACACAACTAAACGATCTCAACAGTCAAAATAAGATATATACAACCACATCTCGTTCTATGTCAACTATACAGGGTCTGATGGAGTAATACTAGATCCAATATACAAAACCAAAATAGGAGGTTACTACGTAGGTAACCCACCTAGCAAAAGAGCGATAAAAGATGATAAGTGAATCCGCACGGTTGCTGCACGTCACCACGACTCCTGTAAGGAACTATGGCACAACGGGGGTGAGTTGCCAACTCAGTGAATAAAACTAACATATATCGGCTGATAATGTAAGTATGCCGAACTAGAACTAATATCAACAACAATGAATGTGATGGATAATAACAGGTGGAAGCATGATATGTACTACTCAATGTATAAATCAAAACTGAAATCTCATCAATTATTTTCTGAATAAGGTTCATTTTTCCGTGTCCAATATCGATACAAATCTTCGGTGTTTCATCAGGTATCGTTCCCCGAACGATCCTGTCGCTCAATAACACCGGTCGGTATCACCTAGTTATTCGCCGTGTTCAAAACTGTCTCCGGTATCGAGTATCCGCGTTAGGCTCCCTGCCTAAAGTGCGGCTCCTGCCCCTCGGCCTCGGCCGGGTCCACCATGAATCCAGCTGTATAGCTACCCGACTCAGCCCGGATATACGTAAAAATCCGCAACCGTATAGCTACCCGACTTGGTTCGGAATAAAACCAAATCATAAAAACAATATCTCATGGTGGACATGTCACATCAATCCTGAAGAATTACCGAATACACTTAATAGTGCATAAAAACTCGAAACCATAAATTCTCAATAATCCAATGCATCTAATATCAAACTACCAACACTTGAACATGATAATCATTTATGCAAAGTAACTAACATTATTGATGCTTAAAATAAACTAGGAATCATATTTAACATAATAAATACTAATTGGATATGCGACATGTTAATATCGACGAGGTGTAGTGTAACATGTAGGTATGTGCATGTGCAGCATGACTCGTTGATAATTGTGCAGTGTTCTAACAATGACGGTGTATATATATGAATGCATACGATCAATCTTTATAATGAAGGAACAATTGTAATTTAAACTTAAACTACGGGCGTATCACGCCATACATACAAAATCCCCCGGTAGATATTTAGTCTACTCACCAGAAAACGTCGAATTTACTCAGATCATCAATACCTTTCCTTTCCTTGCGGCCTCCGAAGTTCCCGTACTCAAATCTAACATCGATATTAATTCATATAAAAACCGACTAAACTCCGATACGGCGAAAACATGAAAAATACAAGTTTTACATATTAACTATACTACGTACGACTATTGTAAACTATCTAATACCTATACTAACTGGAATTTACCTAATCGCTGTTCGTAACAGAAAACAGATACGCGTTACGAAACCTCCGTGTCATGTTTTAGAATTTTAACCCCTGATTTCATATACTGCTAAAATAACTTAAACAAACATTACCAAACATCCTAATCTATATACCTAGACCTACCCTAAAAACCACAACACTCAACTCTTCAAGAAATCCGGCGAGATCGGATTTTCCCTACGTGTTGCCGACAGATATACGAGCAAGTAGGCTCGTCTTCCTAAGATTAATTCTAGGTCCAATATATAATATTATGGTACTGTTTAGTTAGGTTAAATTTCATCTAAACTATAGCAGATTAACACAGAGCCAATTTTTTCCTAAAATACGATATATCCGATATCCGATTTCTATACTTAAGCATTTCAGAACTAAACTTCTACAGTGTTTAAAGATTATACCTACAGAGGATTGCTGGAAAGTCTTCCTCCAAGATGCACAAGCTCCTAGTTCCTAGCTTGAGGGTGAGGAAAAATCCTTAGCACTTAGCTCTTCACTTCTCTTTCCTCTTCTTTTCTTTGTTGTATGTTCTAAGGTTTTTTTTCTTTTTCTTTTTCTTTTTCATTTCTGTTGATTCTTTTAATCACAAGATATATGAGCTGAACAATATAAGGATAATGAGTGAGGGTTGTAGGAGGAGGTATCACCAAAAGGAGGTGGTAATTTCATGCAAGTAGGTGGTGTAGCAAGAAAAATGGTGGGGTTTTCATGCAAGAGTGAGGTGTATATATGAGGTGTCATCTATGATGTGTTATGCCATGGTTATAACTTAAGCTTAACATGACCTTACCCTTATTACACATAAACCCTCACAAATTTCCAGTTTTCAAAATTACCTAAACTTTTCACAAAACCCCTCATACTTTCTTAATTAGCATAAGGATACCATCTTTCTCACATAAACCCCTCATTACTCATGTTATTATAAAAACACTATTCTCTTTACTAAACTAATTCTACTTTAACTTAAAAAGCCTTCTTTACTACAATAAAAATTAAATAACATTATTTGTTTAATTAATTACTTTAATTAATTATCTAAAATATTTCAATTTAATTAGTTTTACACACTACTTATGAAAATGTCCTATTTTGTATCAATAACCTTTTAAATTAACATTTTATTATTTATTTAATTAAATTAATTTATTATCTAAAATTTTCAAAATGTTACACCAATATTTATGAAATAATTGGAGATTAAAATGATTTATTCATTTAAAAATATATTTATTAGATTTGGCATTTTTATAATTAATTATATAGAGTTTAAATAAAAATTGATTAGTGCACTACTAATCACGATTATGCCAAATCCGTGTTTCTACATTTTTTCCATGGTTAGTGCACCATGGCATGTTGCATTTTGTTGCATGTTGTTTCATTTTATTTGTGCTATATGTTTGGTTTTAATTGAGTATAATTGAGGAGAGAGAGAGGGGTCCCATATGTCATGGCATGCCACATAAGAGAGTGAGGGTGAGAGAGAGAGAGAGAAACTTGACCTCATTATTTTCCTTTCATCATCTTCATCTCCTTCATCTCTTCCTCCACCTCCTCTACCCTCATGTTTCATCTCCAACCCTTCACCAAAACCATATACTCCCTTCATTAAAAAGTTGCACAACTTCATCCTCAACACTTTGGACCTTTCGAAATTGGATTTTGAAGATTTTGAGCAACTCAAGAAAATTCTTGAGTTGCCAAACGAGGTAATCCTTACACTTCTAGTTTAGATTTTTAGATTCCTAGCACCCTATAGTTGTTTAGTGTTAAATCGATATAGATTAGCGATGCTTGGATATTTCAAGAGAGGGTTTGGGTGATTGTGTGGACTTGTGATGTTTAGTGGCTGTTTACAAGACTCTAGTGATAATTTTATGGCCTAGGACACGGAATAGAAATATCACGACCCGGAATGGCACGTGACTGGCACTTGAATCATGTGAAGTCTATAGTACCCCATCTAATTCAAGTAAGCCAAAATCCTAGAAATCTAAACCACTTGAAAAGAGAGTGAAAGAAAACTTATTTAAAAGTTAAAATATAAATTCATTTTGAAAGTCGTAGTAAGCATTTTTAAAAGTATCAAGTCCTTCCCAAAAATTTTGGCAGAGTTTCCTTTTTAATTACTAGCCCCAAACGGGTACAAACATGCATATATATAAGAAATGAATAAGGGCATCCCCAAGCGGGAGCTAGCTCTTCGCCAATTGGCGGAAACAACCACGTAAGCAATATGATATACAACGCCAAAGGCGAGGATCAAAATCTCAGAAGAAAACCAACATCCTTAAGAAAACCAGAGAAGAATCATAATAATACAAGCGCACGACTCTAAGGTTGAAAGAATATACATACTGGTCTTCTAAGTCTATAAATTAATACAAGTCTGGTTGATGGAGTTTACTAGATACAACTGAATATAAATAGAAGTACTACGGTGGTCACGATGCAAGTGAACCCACCTACCAAAGCAATCACCCGGAAAGAAGCAGTGTGCCAACAAGCCGCAACGAAACCTGTACGGCCAAACCTGCAAGAAACTGTGGCACAACGGGGGTGAGTTGCCAACTCATGAGTAGAAAATATCACCGAGAAGAAATCGCATGTATGACTCTCTCCTAGGTCATACAATAATATCCTCATAAAAATATAATCTGAAACATCTAATAATGGCAAAGGCACTCATCTAAACATAAGTGTAATACCAAGTGCTCGTGTCAGTGCCTCAGGTAGCACCATATCACATATATGATGTATGAATGTGTTAAGAATGAAATCCGAATACATCTTGAATAAGAAAACTGTTTTCTTATCTCAGTGAGATTTCTGTATAAAAACCGAAGCATCATCAATGAAATCAACAGAATATCCGTGTCAAGCATCGACACAACATATATATCTCAATGTTTCAATATCTCAATATCTCGGGCTCCGGCAATCAGGACTGGCCCATAATCAAATCTCAAAATCTCGGGCTCCGGCAATCCGGACTGGCCTATAATCAAATCTCAAAATCTCGGGCTCCGGCAATCCGGACTGGCCCCGGGCTCCGACAATCTGGACTGGCCCAAATCATCAAATCTCATGACTACGTCGGTATCCTCTGGATATCCGCCACGTTACAAATAACCGGTCGATAGTGCTCCCCTACCAGGCTCAACGCCATCATCTGCGACCATCTTGTCCCGGGGTACCGCACCGGGTCCACCATGCACCCGCATACGGTTCATCCTCGTCCTCGAATCGGGTGTATGATACTGATCAAGAGCCGAGAAAACTCATAGTGTACACCTCTCACATCATATCACGAGAAAACCGTAATTTTCTATCTTTTAGAAATGAAAATGAGTTTATAAAATTCTTGCGGTTTCTCCAAATCCAGAAATCTCATGGAAAATCCAAAATCCCAAACTCGAGAGTAAATAAATAGTGAATTACCGGCATAAAGCCCCATAATATTTCATGACAAAAGAACGTATAAATGCATGAAGTATCTCAGTAATAAATGCAATATCAAAACTAGCATATGAAAGCAAACGTACCAGTACTATGTCGAAACTACCAGCTAGCAATTTATATCGATGAAGTAATATTCTCTAAGAGTACGTGACATGGCAATTACCGATGATGATGTGTGTGAGCCAGCAAGAAAGTGTTCGTGGACATACGCATCATCGGTAATGGTGCTGGTGTCCTGACAACATGGGTTCATAATAACAAAAGACAACACATGTATAAGCATACAATGCGATAAGAACAACATGAATATAATGGAGAATGAATAGTAAACGCAACATATAAGCATATACATTTATATATACGAGTCATACAATTTTGTCATTTGGAATAGCACGAATCGTGGTTTTAGAAAATAGGGGCTACGGTGTTTTTGAAGAAAGATACATCTTTTGAAAAATCCGTAGTATCTCTCGGCCTGTCTTTAAAATATACCCACGATTCGTTAGTTTTGAAAATAAGTATGACTCGAGCCCAGTCTAACATCTACCAAAAAAACTACAGGACTAAACTAAGAGACTAGTCGAAAGGGGTAAGGTAATCCACCTAAGTCTTAGTCGATATATTTAGTAGTCGGCGATCCCACCTCAATAGCGTCACGTACGATAAAATATATAATACGACATCCTCGAATCAAGAGTGCGGATCAATCATCATATTTATACCTCGTACGGTAAAATCCATCGTATTACATCCTAAATCGGGGTACGGGCCAATTATCATGTATACCTCATTATTCATATGGTATTATCATCATAATATTCTGAATTAGGGATACCGTTCAAAAGTCTAGAATATATGAATATCATAAAACACACACACACACACGCACACACACACACACACACACATATATATATATATATTCGTGTGTATGAAAACACATATCCCGTCGAACCACTATAATACCATGTTGTATGTCATATCATGTGCTACATCACGGCTCAATCACTTATCAACATCTCACGGCATCATGCCCGATCATATCGACTCCTCACCTCATATCATATGCTATCTTCATCATCCATCTATATGTGTGTCTATATATATATATATATATATATATATATATATATACATACTCACATACATATATGTATATATATATATACATATATGTATATATATATATACATATATGTATGTGTATATATATATACATATATGTATGTGTAATATCGACTCCTCACCTCATATCATATGCTATCTTCATCATCCATCTATATGTATATATATATATATATATATATATATATACATACTCACATACATATATGTATATATATGTATACATATATGTATGTGTATATATGTATACATATATGTATGTGTATATATGTATACATATATGTATGTATATATGTATATACATATATGTATGTGTAATATCGACTCCTCACCTCATATCATATGCTATCTTCATCATCCATCTATATGTGTGTCTATATATATATATATATATATATATATATATATATATATATACATACTCACATACATATATGTATATATATATATACATATATGTATGTGTATATATATATACATATATGTATGTATGTATGTATATATATCCCCATATACGCACAAGAAATCAAATGTATGCGTGTGTGCGCGCGTGCGTGTGTACCAACCTTTACTCTAGGGTTTCGCGACTAAGAAACTAAACTAAAGCACTTTCTCGCTAAGCATTCACGTCACACACACACACACATATATTGTCACGCCCTGCTTCCCAGAGTACGCTAAGATTGGTACGTGACATAGCCAACCATGCTACCTGTGGATAGGAAAAATCCTTCCACAGTCACATTACAGCTGTAGAGATATCAAGAACATGAAAGTAAACTAAACTATCTAGTACATGTCCATAAGCAAGAATAAATGAGTCAAGAAATAATATAATATGCGGAAGCAAAAGATCCAATAAATAAAACACCTGGAAAGTAAAACTGGATACCAACAGGATCCTCACCGCTCGGTCTAACAGCGGCAGTACTCCTGATCAGTCTGCAACAAAGGTAGAGGATTTGGGCCATGCAAAACCCAGACGTCAGTGTGTCATAATATCAAGAAATACTATAAACAGGGGTAGCAATACATACAGGTATGTGTATGAACAGTAAAACAGATATAACAGTAATATAAGTGAGGACAGTGGGGTAATGTGTAGTGAGTGATCTAAACTGGTCTATTGGGTTAACTACTCTCAGGTCTTTGAAATCAATTTGATGAATCATCGATGTAACTCAATAGTACTACGTGCGTGCCCGGGATCACGGTCTATGACTCTCAGGCTGAATCCAAGACGTGCCGCAAGGCAGTAAAGGGTAGTAGGTAATGACGGTGATGTCAGCAGTATCATCCCGGGGCTGGCCTAGCCCGTAAGACTGATCAGAAAAGGTATAGAACTGTCGAGTTACAAGTCAGGTTTCATCATTGATTTCCCCATACCTCCAAGTTATAGTTGTTCAAGTCAAGTATTAAATAATCTAGAGCTAATGCCAACACAGGATCAGGCAAGTACATGTTTGTCTGGATAGACAGCAGGAAATGTCCGTAAGGACAACAGGTCAGGCTTGTTGGCATTAGTCACAAGATCAGGTAACAGGTAAAACCATGGTACATCAGGTCAAGTCAAGTAATGTATATAGGTATCATGTCATGTCAAGAGTTGCATGGTACCATGTCGTGTCAAGTAATGGGTGTGACAAGTCATGTCAGGGGTGTACACAATGTCATGTGGGTGCTCATAATCAAACTAACATAAGTATGGGTATACAAAACAAGCATGGGGTACTAATGGAACAATAAAAATGGAACATTGTAATGTGATATGCAATCAGGTACAGAGCAAGGCATATAGATGCACAGTTATGATTAGGGTTTAAGTTAAAGTTCCAATACTAATTAAACTACAATTTATCTAATATGGAATGTTAATATTTCAATGTTATACATTCAAGTGATCTATGGATGCAATAATATGTATACTAGATGAGATGGATGCAAACGGGTGTTTGCAAGGTTATAAACTATTTAAATGGTACTATGGCTATGCAACCAAGCACTATGATATAAATATGGACGTGGGCACAAAATATTGTAATCTAACGTGCAACCAGGTATGTTTTCATAATTAACTCTAAAATGATATAAACGGACATCGAATGGTAAAATGTAATATAGGGCACTAAATTCAAACTTCATGCTTAATATATATATCTAAATAAATATGAAATATTATAAATAGCATGTAGCAAGTTTTACTTACCTCGGGGATCCACAGATGCACGGCACACAGCAAGAATGCGATGAGACAACGGAAAATCTCCATTGGGGCATTTCGTCGAACACTTTGCGCGCACAAAATACAGAACAGAACCAGGCAATGCAAGAATGTAACCACGTAGGTAGGGAACGTCCACCGGGTTGCTCGGATCGTCGGCGACGGTCACGGCTCCGACAGTGATCACCGGAAACGAAACTCTGAAATTCAAGAAAGAAATAAAACAGAAGAAGAAGAAGAAGAAAGGAAGAAGAAGGAGAGAGGAGATGAAGGTTGCTGCTCTGGGGTTTGGTGTTTGGGACAGAGGCGAGGCGAGGGGGTCATTGACGACGAGTTATGGGTTTTCCGGCAAGGTTTCCGGCGATGGCAGCGGGTTTCGGTTCTTGATGTCGGGTGAGGATTTTGTGCAGGGAAAAGGGTCAGGGAAGGTGGCGATGGTGTCAAGAGAGAGGGGAGAAGAAGAGGAGATGTCGAAGGTGTGAGGTGGTCGACGGGGTCGGAGCTCCGGCGATGGGAGAAGATGGCGACATGGTTGCAGACATAGGTTCTTGCGGGGGGTTCTGTGTCGGGGTGATCGGGGTTTGCAGGTTTGGGAAGGCGAGGAGAAGAGGAAGAGGAAGGTAGAGGTGATGGTGATAATTCCGATGGGCTCGGTGACGAGGGTGCCGGTCATGGGTGTAGGGTTCGCAGGGGGTTTCAGGTGCAGGCTCAGGAGAAGGAGGTGAGGAGAAGGTGGAGGCCGAGAAGGGGAGATGGTGCGAGGGGAGGTCGACGGCGATAAGGGCGGGCGAGGGGGAGTGCGGTGACATGGGTTTCCCGCAGGCGATGGGTCATGGCCGTCGGGTGAAGGTGGTGGTGGTTATGGTGATGGGAGAAGAGGGATGAGAAGGTTGGAGGCAAGGGTGTTGGCAACGAGGGGCAGAGGAGAGGGTAGAGGCGAGGCGAGGTGGTCGGGGTCGCAGGAATGGGTTGCGCGCGGGGAAAAAAATGAAAAGGAGAAAAAGAAGAAGATGGGACGTGAGCAGTAAAATATAGGGTTGAAGAAAAAATTATAAGTAGAGAAGTGAGAGAAAGAGAGAGAGTCACGAGAGAGAGAGTCACGAGAGAGAGAGAAAGTCATGAGAGAGAGAGAATCAGTTAAGATTGATTTGTTTAGTTTAAAATAAATAATATATATATATATATATATATATATATATAATTATAACTGTTAGTATATATATAAAGGATATAATAATATATTTTAGTTAAAAATATATTAATAGTTTATAAATATATAAAGAATATAATATTAGTCCGTTTTGAGATTTTGGCAAATACAAACTTACTCCAAAACACGCCCGGGTCAGGTCTAAAAATTCAGATCTAAAATATGAAAAATTTATGCGGCTTCCAAATATCAAAATGAATGCTCTGGTAACGAAAATGCATATCCCCAAGAACGGATGCACGTACGTGCGCGTAGTCATCCAAACACGTCCGTTTCACTGAACAGGACGAGAACACGATGCGCGGACGCTACCACGGGGTTAGGGGTATCATGCAGGCTATGAAATGCAATTTTAAATTATTTTACATGATCTAAAATGTTACATGATAAAAAGTGCGATGCCAAATAAAAGTTAATATGCAGTATACATGAGATGCACGTGTCTGTGTAACAAACCAGGGTAATCTATAAATATGAATCAACAAGTTCAAGCCAGCGGGTCGGGTCGAATGCAAAGTAAATATAAAATACCATTCTCACCCAAACACGATAAATCAATAAAATACCACATATAAATAAATACGGGAACTGGAATTGGTATAAATGAACTCGGTTGTTATATATATATATATATATATATATATCATAAACACATCATAAACACATCATATCCTACGAAATTACGGGGGTGCTATACGCCATCCACCCGACTTCCACCGTAGATATACATCTACTCACCTTGATCCTTGCTTGTCGAAGTCGATGTCTCCATGCTCGTCCTTATCGTCCGAAGTCTACGTGAGGGTTCCTATACATATAAACACATAGTATCGTAACCCAAAATTGCGCACAAAAACCAAAACGACACACCCATCAATGGAACCAAACAACACCCGATATCGACGTACAAACGTCAAGCGACCGAGAAAAAACACAGTATCAAAAGATCAAGTCATTAAAAGTCACCAAATCTAAACAGCAACTCTAGAAAATGGTCCTAGATTTTGGTTCAAGTAAAATTAGGCTAAACCAGCAGTACAGTGGTGTTGTATATGAGGTATGTGAGCTACTGAACCAACTTAGACACCAAATACAACAATTTGGCCAGCCACATTACCCCAGAAACCGTCCTGCTCGGCCATACCTACTCTGCTTGGGCTCGTATTCTCAAGGTGGTCTCCTAGTGGTCCATTTAGGTCTCTGGGGTTGCTAGTTTTTCTAGTAAAGGTTCCAGGTCACTCCAGATTCCCTGTAGGCACAATTTAATACAAAAACCGACATTGAATCATCTAAATCAAATTGCGTGGTCTAGGCTCTGTTTGATTTGGGTTTTTTTAACACTAAGGGGGTTTGTAGTCAATTTCACTTCAATTGCACCATCGCAACTCAAGAATCCCTTAACTTCATCTAGAAATTTTCAAATCTCACTAAACCTCACTTAAACACTTCAAAACTAATATAGATGCTAAAGGAAATAAAGTACTACTCTAATGGTAAAGGAAATACCTCATTTGGCAACTCAAGAATTTTCTTGAGTTTCCCCAAGTGCTCAAAATCCTAACTTTCTTGATCCACTATGCTTGTAGTGGGATTGTGCACAATTTTTATGAAGGGATTTAAGGTTTTTGATGAGGTTTTGGGGTTGTTGTGAAGAGTTATAGGAGGTGGAGAGAAGAGGGCAACCATGGTGTGAGAGAGGAGAGGGAAATGATGAAGATGATGAAGTGAAATAAAGGGCCATGGTTCAAGGAGACCCCTCACCCTCTCTCTCTCTCTCCTCTAAGCCCATACCACCTTGTTCCCTCCCATGCCACATTTTAAAATTCTTTTCTCTTTTCCTTTTTCTTTTCTTTTCAAAAAAACAAAAACCTTAAACCTTGCATAAAAGAAACAAATGAAGAATTAAGACATGGTCAATAGAAATGTAACAAACGTGTAACATGACATGGTGCATGTCACAAGCATAATCAAGCTTAATGCATGATTAGTGAACATTAATCAAGTTTCGAAATAAACTTTTATATAATTAATTGTATAAAATTTATAAAATGTCTAAATCATATAACATTCTTTCAAAATCAACATTCAAATGTAATTTTCCAATATTTTTCCAATCTATCGGTATATAATTATACCATAACATTAAAAATAATCTCCATACATTAAAATATTTATAATATTCATTATTTTAATTATTTAATTTCCCAAAAGTAATATTTTATTTTTCTGAAATGTTACAGCCTTCCCCTCTTAAATAAATTCGGTCCTCGAATTTAAATTAAAACTCTCCCGAATACTAGAACATTTCAGCAAAACACTCAAGTCGTCGGGGCTCCGATATCATAAATACTTAAAACATATCTTAGCGCAATGCATGTACATGAAAAACAAGTATATAACTCAAAATCAAAACTCCGTCAAGCATCATGCAATCATCGGAGTTATGGTGAAAATACCAATGTCAAGGTCTAATACGAAAACCAACATGATATACCCAAAACTATAACATGTATATAATACGCATCATTGTAAACTCATTAAAATATCTGAAAAGAAATACATGCCAAACATTTTTTCAAGTCGCTGTGCGATGCGCGCATCACGACACAAGTAGCGGACGTTTAGTGTAAGAAAATAACTATAACTATATATATATATATATCCTTTGTTTAACATACACGTCTCGCCGTTTATAAAGTAATTTAGAAGGGTTTCCTTTGTAAAGTGTTTCGTATCTTCTCGGACACATAGGAAAAATATTGAGACTATAGCTCCTTTTGGAAATCCTTTCGGTAACTATCGATGCATGCAAATCCATATCTCTGACTAGTCCTGCTCAGTTACTATACCAAATGGTAAATATTATAAAACATACTTCTCCAAAAGAAACCAATCCCAAAATGTGTATAAGAATGCCATGTGAGTCTGGTGCGCACAGAAATCGAAATCAATGAATGTGCCATACATGTGCACAAAAACAAAATCTAAGTGCAACAAGTGTGCACGAAAATACCTGTCAAGGGCAACGGTGCGCCTGACAACAAAATCAGGTGCATCTGATACGCACGAAAAATCCCAATTTAGAGTATCTGGTGTGCACCAAAATCGCATCAAACGCGCCAAGTATGCGCAAGAATCCAAATCAAGCGTACAAGGTGCACGAAAACAAATATCGAATATCACTATCGAAATCGACGGTATACGACAAACCTCAATCCAAATCAGGTATACTGTGGTACATAATCTCATAACCACATGCATCAGCGTGCACAAAATCGAATCAAAGTATTAAAAGTGCATGAAAACTACACCGAAGGCACAAGTCAAATCATATACATATCATATGCGTGAAATCAAATTCAACATCTCGAACGACATCAAATCGAAATCGAGTGCAACCGTGGTGCACAAAAACTAAATCATGCAAATAAATCGCCCAAAATACCGAAATCCAATATAACAGACACGTGATATTCGAATCACCAAGTCGCAAATTGTAAACACTATCGTCGATATGTCCTTCCTTCAAAATCGAGAAGGTGTCGGTGCATCCAAAGCTAGCAGAGTAAGATATCCACTTGCCTCATGTTCATGGTCTGGAGCCTTGTGCCCTTAGGCCCTCGTCTCTCACTGCGAATTGCCAGTTGCATAACTCCTCGGCTCAACAACCCAATATGGAAATGACGACGGAAACAGTTCCGCTCTGGCACATCCTCTAAAGATCTCTGGTCAACTATCATGGTCACTCATAACATGTCTCGTCGATGATGCAGAACTCTGGCCTACTGGGTGTACATAATACGACCGATCCTATGTCCAAATCTTCTCGGGTAGTATTCCAGAAAGATTCTATCGCGGTCTCTTCCAGTCTCGTTTCTGCCGAACTGCCCGGAAGTTATTACCCTTTACTAAATATATTTCTTGTTCCAGAACAGCTGCATACTGTAGGGTTACTAGGAACTCTAATGAAGCTCTACAAGGCATCAACCATGCCGGATTAAAAATTTTATCCGTGCCGAATAACCCTAAACGAGATCGTTAACTAGAGATTAGGCGAACATATGCTAGTAGATAACAATTATCACTAAGAGAATACGAAATACAACCTTTGTAGATCGGTCCTTCACTTCTTAATCTCCGTGATATAGTCCCTTCGTGCGATCAATCCACTCCCGGACTCTCAGACGGCTCCATGAGGAAATTGCAACGGTATTGCTTGAAGTCTTCGAGGCCGAAAATGATCTACGTCGAGAGAATACGAACTCAAGCTTCTACTTCACTAACCATAGAATTAGTGAAGCAAACACCCTAAACTAAAGTGCTAGTCTAGTAGAGGATGGTGAGATAGGAAATGGGTACTCTTTAGTATTTGATTTCTCACTTTGGTTCTCTCTCTTTTTCAAACCCTAGAATGAAAGTGAAGGAGGAAGAAGATGAGCTCCAAATGATAATGAGAAATGATCAAGAGAGAGAATGAGCTAACCATGGTGAGTAAGTATCATATACTAACTCATGTAGAGACTTTACCATTGTTAATTATAGTGGTTAGGTTAGTTAATATATTAAGTAAAACAAAACAAGTGGAATAAGTCAAAGCATCCATAAGCTTCATGAAGCTTCATGTATGTGAGCTCATTATCCATTTGTTTTAGAATTACTTAAATATAAAAACCTAACCATTATAATTATAATGGTGTATGTCTCATACACCCATGTAGTGTGTATCAACAACCATGATATAAAAAGTGAACACAAATAAATATATATCACATATATATTAAGTTGTGTACAAGTGAGAAAAATAAATGCTTTAGTGAACCAATGTTAGTTAATGTAAATTAGTATATCCAATATACAAATATATACTACATTATTAAATCAACACTTGACTTAATAATCCGGTTATATCGCATATAACCGACTAACATTCAATGTATCGACTTATCGAATCAACCCTTGATTCGATAACTTGGTTATATCGCATATAACCGATCGACACAAACATCGCGAGAATAGAATACGGTATCACATACTCGCATTATTCTCGGTCCCGCACATATCACATATGCGCTCCTATCTCGTTTTGCCTAAGCCAGTACAACCTCTATGTAGGACTCTAAAGACTCATCAATACGCCGGCAGTAGGTGATGATCATATCAAGCACTCACAAGCCGTCGACGGTACTAGCTGGACGTAACGGCTACCCGGGTATTGAGCGATCAGAAGATCAGCAAGCAAGCCCGCTCCAACTCCTGCAAAAGCCTGACAATGACACTACCGTACAGTCCGGTCTCCTCGTCTGATATGTCGCATATCAAGTCTAGGGGTGGTAAACGTCAGACCCCAATAACCGATAAGTCATGCCGATATGAGGCTCATAACGGGTTGAGAAACTACTGGTAACACTTACCAGTAAATCTCTAAACCAGCCCTGGCCAGGGACTTCCCTGTTATGGCCAATCGAGCATAGCGCAATATCAACCCCCAATACCGGGAGAGACGAAACCCCTCCTATCGCTCATTGCCTCCATGTGACTCGGGACTGTACCCAAAAACCACCGTTTTGCACGCCCTCTTGGACGTGGTAAGGTGAAAATCAAAGCACAGTGGGAATCACACAAGACGCTATGACGATCTCGGGTCTACAGACTAACCTGTACTAGTGTCACCAGAGAACTGCCATCTGACGTAAGGTATAATACCATCTGGGAGTTCTCGGCGAGTCTGTCCAGTGTACCCAATCTCCACTGAGCACCCGTATATCATCTCTGATGTCAAACACCAATGGATATAGGATCATCCATCGCCCATCTATATGGGTCGAGAAGATATACGCTAGTCTACTCTGGTATATCGATGCCCCATCTCGATACACCCACGACTAGGGACCTTGAAGGATGTACTTATGGACTACCATGTCCCTACTAGTATGATCCGCATCATAGTTCAGGTAGTTAAGTACACATCCTAAGGGCTTTACCAACATGTAACAAAGAGACAATCAGTGTACACGTTAAGGTAAAGGGTAACCAGATAGCATACTATCATGTCGAGTAAGAAAGTCCTCCCTATATATGTCCAAGCATCCACTACAATATACATCCTATGTATAGTAATGGCCTCTAGGGCATACATATAACTAACAATCTCCCACTTGCTCTAGGGCCATCTGATAACAGTGGTTGTAGTATCACATACTCAACCATCCCATAAAAGTCTCTCTCTGGGAAAAGGCCTTTGTGAGTAGATCCGCCGTGTTGTCCTCTGAGTCTACTCACCTAACCTCGATCCCCTGGAGATCAACTATCTCCGTGATCAGGTGATACTGTCGTAGAATATGTCTGGATCACTGATGGGACGGATGTTCCTTGGCATAAGCCATAACTCCATTGTCACACAATGGGAGGAACCAAGTTCATCTCATGAACTAATATACACCCAGACAGCCTCTTTGGTAGCATCTTAAGTAGCGATGTATCCAGCCTTTATTGTCTAGTAAGCCACGGTATCTAGCTTAGAACTCTTCCAACATACCGTCCCTTTTCTGAGGGTAAAGACAATGCATGTGACTGACATTCAGTCGTCCTTATCACCCTGGAACCTTTCCAGTGATTCTCCCCAGGATCGATTGATACCATCTCACTACAACTAGTGAGTATCCTAACATCCAATTAGATTTATCTCATAGATCCAAAAACCCAGGATTTAGCAGGTATCACTTTGATCCTGTATGGAGAATCATTGTGATAAGCGGAGATGGACCGAGCGTAGCATAGGAAACTCCTTTCCTATCAAGAGTATGTCATCCATGTACTCTACGAGGATCACCACCATACTCCCTACTACCTTTTTGTTTATACAAGATTCATCTACTATTTTGATGATGTCAAACTCTTTGACTAACATATCAAAACAGACGTTCCAACTCCGCGATGCCTGCTTTATGATATAAAACATCTTGCACACGTTTCCGCTGCTCCCACTGTCTACGAAGCCCTCCGAATGTGTACTTATAGACTCTTTCTTCTAAAACATCATTTAGAAAAGCAGTCATGACACCCAACCGCCAGATATCGTAGTCAGGGTATGTAGCCGTGGCAAGTAGGATCTGGATGGACTCAAGCATATGCAACAGAAAAAGTTTCATCATTAGCCACAACCGGTCTATGATGCAAACCTTTAACAAGTCTATCTTTTGAAAGTCTCAACTTTTCCATGTACACCAAGTAATCTTCTCAAGATATACTTGCTCCTGATGGGGATTTAACCCTTCAGATAAAGCAACCAAAGTCCATACTTTGTTGGTGTATAAGGATTCCATCTCAGATCGCTAAGCATCCAGCCATTCTTACAGAGTCCCACTCTTGATGGCCAGCTCGAAACTAGTTGGGTCATCATCTCATGATGCAATCCTCGCTCCCACTGTCATAGAGAAACCGAAGTATCTCTCAGGTGGGTGAGGAACCCTACTAGATCGGCGGAGAGGCAGAGGTTCGTTGGAATCTACTGAATCCTTTGGTTCTACCAAATCATCTGCTGTAGTTTGTATAGCTGGAACTCTTTCCAGTTCTACCTCATGACCACTAATTTCTTCACAAGAAATTCTCTTTCACTAAGGTGGTATGTTGAGAAACAAAACATCTTTTGTCCCTCGGTTAGGTAGAAGATATTCCCTTGCATATGCTTGGGATATCCAACAAACTTCTACAGATCTGACTTTGCCTCGAGCTTGTTCGGATTATGCTTTTAGACATAGGCTGGACAACCCTAAATCTTAACTGACTTAAGAGATGGGCTCTTCCCTTTCCATATCATATATGAAATGGTAGGCAACTGATTTGACTTGAACCCTATATTCAATAGGTATGCAACTTCTCCAGTGGATAACTCCCAAAAGGAAATAGGTAACTCAGTAGTACTCATCATAGAGCACACCTTATCACATATGGTGTGATTACTCCGCCCCGATACACCGACGTGCTATGGTGTATACGGGGGAGTAATGCTGATAGAGAATCTCATTCTCCTTTAGAATAGTCCAGGAATTCCGTGCTCAAGTATTCTCCTCCTTGATCACATCAAAGGACATAATACTTATACCCGTTTTTGGTTTTCTACTTCTAACTTATATTCTGTGATTATCTCAAAAGTTTCGGACTTGTGTTTCAACAGGAACATATATCTGAATCTTGAGAGATGATCAGTGAATGTAATGAAGTACAAAAAACCGGTCTTGGCATATGTAGATAGGGGACCTTCATACATCAGCATGTATTAATCCCAAAAGTTCACCAACTCTTTCTCTGTTTCCAATAAACAGAGCTCTGGTCATTTTATCTTTGTGACATGACCGGCAAGTTTCATAAGATGTAAATTCAAACTAATTTAAATATGCATCTAAATGTAACTTCAGCTAGCCGGGTCGCATTGATATGACCAAGTCTACAATGCCTCAAGAAGAAGTCGTTCATTTCTGAACTCTTCCTCTTGTATGTGTTCTGTATACTAAGAACTGTAGTTTGATTTAGAACGTCTATGCTTTTAGATAACGTGCCTGAACCGATCAACTCTTGATATAGGAAATGTTCAAAACATTATCCAACAATACAAAATTATATCATTTCTTTACTAATAAAGAGACTGATATGATGTTGTATATCAGGTTCGGTATCTAATAACAATCGTTCAGAATCAATGTATTCTGGTAATATAGGGTGATAGTGACCAACAGACTTGGCTGCAACACTTGCACCGTTTTCTGCCTCATGAAACTTATCACCCGTTCTCAGTTCTCTACCTATCTGTAGCACATGTAACAGATTTACATATGCGGGATCCTGATCCGGTATCACATACCCAGGACGTAAAGGATACTGAGAAACAGTTCTCAGTAATGAACACACTCGAAGATGATGCATCAGCAAGCACTTTCTTCATTTGGGCGGCACGGGAAATCTGGTATTCCCCAATTTCCTGCTCTGTCTTATAACAATTATAAGTTGAAGCGGGACCAACGTTCCCCAGCTCAGTATAACATGCGGGTTTGGTCCAATATCCGTATTATTATCTTGATTAAGGCGTGATATGGTCGCTACCTGGAGAGAGAGAGAAGAAAACACTCAGCGTATGCTCTTGCAAGTTCAGATTGGTTATTATTTTATCTAATCAGGATGGCTCCTACTGTTTTTATCAAATCTTCCTTCAAACCCTAAAAGGAAAGATTAGCCGGGATTAATTACACCTTATAACTTCGCCAATCTTTCAGCCAGGCCAGTGTCGGTACTTTGAGGAAGGTTCCCCGTACTTTCGCACGGACCTAATTAAAGTAAACCTCGTTTTCCCAGAGGCGTAACTCCGTTGACACCTTTCTAGACACCTACTTGATTGGCAAATTGTCCTGTGTAAAACTCTCCCAGGAGTAACAATTACTCGCAGTGGGTATCGGGATCCAACTATCTCATAGAAGGTATACAATCTCATTGCAAATTTCAACACTTGAAATTTCCGATAATATTTTGCCCCTAACCCCTATGACCTTGACAAAGGCCAACAAATCATAGGATGCTAGTCAAGTTCAACCCGTCATTTCTTGATTGAATCAAACCCACCCACACGACCCTTGACAAAGGCCAACAAGGTCGTACGACTACCCTAAAACAATCTGCATCATATGTATAAGCAGATAAGCACCATTTAGCTACCGCACACTACGTCTTGACAAAGGCCAACAAATGTAGCACGAATACTAAATAGTTCTTATCTGAAATGACGGAGGGCTACGACAGGTTTATCTGAAAACCTATTGCGTAATGAACTTGATATCATCGTAGAATCGAGTTAATTTTGAAATGGAGTGATTTTGAGGCTTTTATTAGTTTTGCTAAAGAGGTCACTCCCGGTGAAGGGATCTCGGCTCTTTCCTTATGGAATAAGGTGCAGGATATATCATATACATCACTATGCAAAGCAAAACTCCAAAAGCAAGAAAAAACAAACCGAGTGTTATAGCATCTGCCAGTTTTGCTAAAGAGGTCACTCCCGGTGAAGGGATCTCGGCTCTTTCCTCATATAATAAGGTGCGGGATATATCATATATATCGCTATGCAAAGCAAAACTGTAGCTACCCTTTTTGGAAAAATTTGATTCTACAACATCTTTTAGGTTTCTTTTCTTTCATTAATCACATTAATGAAGTCCCATCATTTAAGTCACCTAAACATCACAGATAAATACGACGTACACTTATGCCATCCGCATTCGCCTCGATGTCCCCTCGTGCACCGTTAGGTTAGGTAACCAACGACAGAGCGGGGCAGGGCTAGCGTGGGTGCAAAACATAAGTAACGTCTATATAATATATCATATATACTATATACAGTATTTATCACAGAACATCAAATGATCACATCACAGATATCGCAGCAGAAGAAACATATGAAACATTGGATATACTAGGACGTCCGTGTTTTATTTTGAGCCTTTATAAAACACGGATTCCACGGTCGCGATGAATAACCAAACCCACACCCCTAGACCCCTACGAGAGCGGCAAACAACCCTACCAATTCTAGAGTTAGGAGACCCGGATTCGACTCCTCGAGTTGGTCTCCCACTGGACTCTAGAACCCGGTTACTTGTGCTCTCTTCCTTGGGTCTATCCTAGTGCGGAAAAGTAAATAATATACAAATGGTGACATCAACCTCATCCCGGAAGTGCCCCAATAAAAGAATATTACATACAATGAATTTTACATGAATGAAAATAAAAAAAAAACCCTCATCTCACATAAAACCCCCGGCTATTCAAAACGCGACGATCCAATATAACATATTTAGCAACACATAACATCACATGTCATCGACATAAGTAAGTATGCATACACCGATTGTCGTCGACGTATAGGAACGAAAACCGGCAATACCACTACATACTACACTTACGGTCACAGAAAAGAAAGTGTAAAACTACAACAGTTGGAATTCGCAACCTCCTTAGACATCATATGCCTAACAATTATAAACCCCGCATTTTAGTCTCTATATCGAAAACACTTTTCAATATCAAGTCAGGCAATTCAACAAGATTCCCGAAAAACTGATCGAATGCTCGTCGCAAACTTTAGTAGACGGCCGCACCCCCGATGCCGTCGACGAAGTGCACTAAGGCGGAACACCGTTGCCGCGAGCACCCGAACGGATGCTTTTGGCTACGGGGTTCTTCTACTGTCACTTGGTCGGGGCTATGGGGCATGTCTGTCTATTAAGTTTACCCGGTGAGTATCCACGTACGCTACGTGATTGCATCGGACTTTTGATCACATCAAAATTCCGTGGCAACCGATCATTTGAGACTAAACTGCTATGTTTATAATATCTAAATCAGTTATCTCATAACTACTTGTGGATTCCAAATATTATATCATATTCCAGATAAATAGACAATTTTAAACTTTCCGATCGAATGATCAAACACCCAAGTTTTCCTAAATAATTCTCAACACTTGAGGGGAGTTTAAAAACATCCATCACATGCCACAGTACCAACGGTCCAGCCGTAGAAGGGTCAAGCCAACGCCTCACATGTGGCACGCCGTACTGCCCCAAATCCTAAGGTTGAAAAGGCAGTTCAAGACGGTCACATAATCGAGTTAAGGTTTGTTGTCTTCTAGAGGGTCCATTGCGCAACTTGCACGATTTAGACGTTCTTAAACTATGGAAAAATCCAACACTTGGAAATTTTCTGGGTCGGGAAAAAGCGAGATATTGACATCCGATCGAACTTTTTAACACTTACTAAAACTATCCGGAATAACATAAAAAATTAAATTCTCCGATCGAATCGACGATTACAAAATACTCAACACTTGATTCAGATTAAAAATACCCATAAAATATCAATCAGAGAAATAGGAATTACTGTGTAAAAACAAGGGCATATCCCCTCTATTCAGCCGTGGATCCGCGGCCCAAGCGCGGTATGGCCGCGGTTCTGCGGCGGAGTGAACAGTGCATGCTCTCGTTCTTCACAAAAAGTCTTATATTTCCCTGCTGAATTTTTTAGGCATTTTTAATACTGAAAAATCACAGTTTTCAGAAAATGTACAGAGAGGGGTTTGAAATGTCGTATTCGGGTTCGTTCGGAGTTTTAACTTCGTTAACACATCGCCTATTTCTCTAGCCAGGCTCTGATACCACTGTAGGGTTACTAGGCACTCTAATGAAGCTCTACAAGGTATCAACCATGCCAGATTAAAAAATTTATCCATGCCGAATAACCCTAAACGAGATCGTTAACTAGAGATTAGGCGAACATATGCTAGTAGATAACAATTATCACTAAGGGAATACGAAATACAACCTTTGTAGATCGGTCCTTCACTTCTTAAGCTCCGTGATGTAGTCCCTTCGTTGCGATCAATCAACTCCCGGACTCTCGGACGGCTCCATGAGGAAATTGCAATGGTATTGCTTGAAGTCTTCGAGGCCGAAGATGATCTACGTCGAGAGAATACGAACTCAAGCTTCTACTTCACTAACCATAGAATTAGTGAAGCAAACACCCTAAACTAAACTGCTAGTCTAGTAGAGGATGGTGAGATAGGAAATGGGTACTCTTTAGGATTTGATTTCTCACTTTGGTTCTCTCTCTTTTTCAAACCCTAGAATGAAAGTGAAGGAGGAAGAAGATGAGCTCCAAATGATAATAAGAAATGATCAAGAGAGAGAATGAGCTAACCATGGTGAGTAAGTATCATATACTAACTCATGTAGAGACTTTACCATTGTTAATTATAGTGGTTAGGTTAGTTAATATATTAAGTAAAACAAAACAAGTGGAATAAGTCAAAGCATCCATAAGCTTCATGTATGTGAGCTCATTATCCATTTGTTTTAGAATTACTTAAATATAAAAACCTAACCATTATAATTATAATGGTGTATGTCTCATACACCCATGTAGTGTGTATCAACAACCATGATACAAAAAAGTGAACACAAATAAATATATATCACATATATATTAAGTTGTGTACAAGTGAGAAAAATAAATGCTTTAGTGAACCAATGTTAGTTAATGTAAATTAGAATATCTAATATACAAATATACACTAAATTATTAAATCAACACTTGACTTAATAATCCGGTTATATCGCATATAACCGACTAACATTCAATGTATCGACTTATCGAATCAACCCTTGATTCGATAACGTGGTTATATCGCATATAACCGATCGACACAAACATCGCGAGAATAGAATACGGTATCACATACTCGCATTATTCTCGGTCCCGCACATATCACATATGCGCTCCTATCTCGTTTTGCCTGAGCCAGTACAACCTCTATGTAGGACTCTAAAGACTCATCAATACGCCTGCAGTAGGTGATGATCATATCAAGCACCCACAAGCCGTTAGCGGTACTAGCTGGACGTAACGGCTACCCGGGTATTGAGCGATCAGAAGATCAGCAAGCAAGCCCGCTCCAACTCCTGCAAAAGCCTGACAGTGACACTACCGTACAGTTCGGTCTCCTCGTCTGATATGTCGCATATCAAGTCTAGGGGTGGTAAACGTCAGACCCCAATAACCGATAAGTCATGCCGATATGAGGCTCATAACGGGTTGAGAAACTACTGGTAACACTTACCAGTAAATCTCTAAACCAGCCCTGGCCAGGGAATTCCATGTTATGGCCAATCGAGCATAGCGCAACATCAACCCCCAATACCGGGAGAGACGAAACCCCTCCTATCGCTCATTGACTCCATGTGACTCGGGACTGTACCCAAAAACCACCGTTTTGCACGCCCTCTTGGACGTGGTAAGGTGGAAATCAAAGCACAGTGGGAATCACACAAGACTCTATGACGATCTCGGGTCTACAGACTAACCTGTACTAGTGTCACCAGAGAACTGCCATCTGACGTAAGGTATAATACCATCTGGGAGTTCTCGGCGAGTCCGTCCAGTGTACCCAGTCTCCACTGAGCACCCGTATATCATCTCTGATGTCAAACACCAATGGATATGGGATCATCCATCGCCCATCTATATGGGTCGAGAAGGTATACGCTAGTCTACTCTGGTATATCGATGCCCCGTCTCGATACACCCACGACTAGGGACCTTGAAGGATGTACTTATGGACTACCATGTCCCCACTAGTATGATCCGCATCATAGTCCAGGTAGTTAAGTACACATCCTAAGGGCTTTACCAACATGTAACAATGAGACAATCAGTGTACACGTTAAGGTAAAGAGTAACCAGATAGCATACTATCATGTTGAGCAAGAAAGTCCTTCCTATATATGTCCAAGCATCCACTACAATATACATCTTATGTATAGTAATGGCCTCTAGGGCATACATATAACTAACACATACTCATCACGGCTCCTTCTGGAAGATATATCCATTTTCAACGCCTCTGCATGTGTATCACATCTCTGATGTCAACCGAGTGGAATGTCATCTCGTCAAAATCTTATACGAACCTCTTACTCCACTTTTCTCTAATGTCGACCGATTCGGACTTGTCTCTTCGTAGCTGTATGGACTGCGCTACAACCGGCTATACTCATATCTGGAGTCTCCCTTCCGAAGCTACGTACTCGGCATCTCAATATCCTGTAGTAGGCATCTTGCCAATTACCTTCTCGGAAACTCATTCAAATTATCGAAGTGAGGCGCTCACGCTCGTCCTCCCTCGATCGACTCACAACGTGCCTGTGTGAAGTCTTCTCTGGCTCAAATAAATCAATCTGATGATCTCGCATTGGGGTATGTAAACGAACCACATGTCCTAGTCATTCATCCATGGGTGACTAGCGATCTTCTATCATATCCCTAAGTACAAACTCATGTTGTAATAGCTTCAAACATCTGGGGCGATATCTTGTCAGTCGCAACAACCGCTGGCTCATTCGTCCGCACGCTAAACAATGCCTCAATCCTCAAGGATAGACGATACATTAACGGTCATCACATTCTAGCCAACCTCTAACAGTGGCCCAAATCCTTTGGTGCTGATCTACACGTTCGAGAAATCTTAGTAAAAGCAATCCATCAAGACGCTCATGTCACAAAAAACACAATAAAATGACAAATCTATGCAATCGCGTGTCACCGGAATTTCGCCCTGGTCAGTCCTCGTCCAAGACGAGTTCATGCAGACCGCAACTCTAGCCACAGCTCTCTCTGCCGTGCAACCGTGGTAATAGAAACCATAACCGATATCGATGAGGATAGATCATATGAACGAATAGAATACGGTGCAAGAAATGTACATCCTAAGGCTTCTTAAGCGTAGTAGCGTATCGTAAGTATGCCGCGGAACATACACACAGTACATCACTCTACTTAAGTCACCTACTCTATCAACCAAGGTTAACCTATGCGACGAAAGTTCGGGTCTAATACCCCCACGACCAAGTCTAAGTTCCGTAAGGTCAAGCCTAGGTTCCGAATATATTTAAATATATGCCCTAGACTCCGCATAGTCAAACCTAGACTCGAACCAAGTTTGAACCTAGCGCTCTGATACCAACTTTGTCACGACCCGGAATGGCACGTGACTGGCACTTGAATCATGTGAAGTTTATAGGACTCCACCTAATTCAAGTAAGCCAAAAGGCCAGAAATCTAAACCATTTGAAAAGAGAGTGAAAGAAAACTTATTTAAAAGTTAACATATAAATTCATTATGAAAGTCGTAGTAAGCATTTTTAAAAGCATCAAGTCCTTCCCAAAAATTTCGGTAGAGTTTCCTTTGTAAATACTGGCCCCAAACGGGTACAAACATGCATATTTATAAGAAATAAATAAGGGCATCCCTAAGAGGGAGCTAACTCTTTGCCAATTGGCGGAAACAACCACGCAAGCAATATGATATACAACGCCGAAGGTGAGGATCAAAAACTCAGAAGAAAACCAACATACTCAAGAAAACCGGAGAAGAATCATAATAATACAAGCGCGCGACTCTAAGGTCGAAAGAATATACATACTGGTCTTCCAAGTCTATAAATTAGTACAAGTCCGGTTGATGGAGTTTACTAGATATAACTGAATATAAATAGAAGTTCTACGGTGGTCATGATGCAAGTGAACCCATCTACCAAAGCAATCACCCGGAAATAAGCAGTGTGCCAGCAAGCCGCAACGAAACCGGTATGGCCAAACCTGTAAGAAACTGTGGCACAACGGGCGTGAGTTGCCAACTCGTGAGTAGAAAACATCACCGAGAAGAAATCGCATGTATGATTCTCTCCAAGGTCATACAATAATATCCTCATAAAAATATAACCTGAAACATCTAATAATGGCAAAGGTACTCATCTAAATATAAGTGTAATGTCAAGTGCTCGTGTCAGTGCCTCAGGTAGTAACATATCACATATATGATGTATGAGTGCGTTAAGAATGAAAACAGAATATATCTTGAATGAGAAAATTGTTTTCTTATCTCAGTGAGATTTCTATATAAAAACCGAAGCATCATCAATGAAATCAACAGAAAATCTATGTAAAGCATCGACACAAAACATATATCCTAATATCTCATTGTCTCAATATCTCAATATCTCGGGCTCCGGCAATCCGGACTGGCCCCTAATCAAATCACAATATCTCGGGCTCCGGCAATCCGGACTGGCCCCTAATCAAATCATAATATCTTGGGCTCCGGCAATCCGGACTGGCCCCTAATCAAATCTCAATATCTCGGGCTCCGGCAATCTGAACTGGCCCCGTACTCAGGCAATCCGGACTGGCCCAAATCATCAAATCTCACGACTACGTCGGTATCCCCCAGATATCCTCCGCGTCATAAATAACCGGTCGGTAGTGCTCCCCTTCCAGGATCAACGCCATCATCTGTGACCATCTTGCCCTGGGGTACCGCACTGGGTCCACCATGCACCTGCAGAAAGTTCATCCTCCTCTTCTAATCGGGCATATGATACTGCTTAAGAGCCGAGAAAACTCATGGTGGATACCTCTCACATCATGAGAAAACCGCAATTTTCTATCTTTTAGAAATGAAAATGAGTTTATAAAATCCTTGCGGTTTTTCCAAATCCAGAAATCTCATGGAAAATCCGAAATCCCAAACACGAGAGTAAATAAATAGTGAATTACCGGCATATAGCCCCATAATATTTCATGACTAAAGAACGTATAAATTGCATGAAGTATCTTAGTAATAAATGCAATATCAAAACTAGCATAAGAAAGCAAACGTACCAGTACTATGTTGAAACTACCAGCTAGCAATTTATATAGATGAAGTGATATTCTCTAAGTATACGTGACATGGCAATTACCGATGATGATGTGTGTGAGCCGGCAAGCAAGTGTTCGTGGGCATACGCATCATCGGTAATGGTGCTGGTGTCCTGACAACATGGGTTCATAATAACAAAAGACAACACATGTATAAGCATACAATGCGATAAGAACAACATGAATATAATGGAGAATGAATAGTAAACGCAACATATAAGCATATACATTTATATATACGATTCATACAATTTTGGCATTTGGAATAGCACGAATCGTGGTTTTAGAAAATAGGGGCTACGTTGTTTTTGAGGAAAGATGCATCATTTGAAAAATCTGTAGTATCTCTCCGCCTGTCTCTAAAATATACTCACGATTCGTTAGTTTTGAAAATAAGTATGACTCGAGCCCAGTCTAACATCTACCAAAGAAATTACAGGACTAAACTAAGAGACTAGTCGAAAGGGGTAAGGTAATCCACCTAAGTCTGAGTTGATTTATCTGGTAGTCGGCGATCCCGCCTCAATAGCGTCGCGTACGATAAAATATATAATAAGACATCCTCGAATCAAGAGTGAGGATCAATCATCATATTTATACCTCGTACGGTAAAATCCATCGTACGACATCCTAAATCGGGGTACGGGTCAATTATCACGTATACCTCATTATTCATATGGTATTATCATCATAATATCCTGAATTAGGGGTACCGTTCTAAAGTCTAAAACATACCAATATCATCAAAGACACACACACACACACACACACACATATTCATGTGTATGAAAACGCATCGCCCGTCGATCCACTATAATATCATGTCGTATATCATATCATGTGCCACATCACGGCTCAATCACTTATCAACATCTCACAGCATCATGCCCGATCATATCGACTCCTCACCTCATATCACATGCTATCCTCATCATCCGTGTATATGTATATATATATATACATATATATACTCACAGACATATATGTATATATATATATATGTATATGTATTTATATATATATATGTATATATATATGTATATATATACCCATATACGCACAAGAAATCAAATGTATGCGTGTGTGCGTGCGTGCCAACCTTTACTCTAGGGTTTCGCGACTAAGAAACTAAACTAAAGCATTTTCTCGCTAAGCATTAACGTCTCAAATTATAACACACACACACACACACACACATACCATAAACACATCATATCCTACGAAATTACGGGGGTGCTATACGCCATCCATCCGACTTCCCCCGTAGATATATATCTACTCACCTTGATCCTTGCTTATCGAAATCGATGTAGCCATGCCCGTACTTATCATCTGAAGTCTACGTGAGGGTGCCTACACATATAAACATATAGTATCGTAACCCGAAATCGCGCACGAAAACCAAAACGGCACAAGTATCACACATAGGTTAAAACATATGGTCTACTCATGCAAAAGAACCAAACAACACCCGATATCGACGTACAAACGTCAAGCGACCGAGACAAAACACAATATCAAAAGTTTAAGAAATTAAAAGTCACCTGATTGATCTCAAAAATTATCTATTAACCGTAATCAAGAACGGCGTCGCATGTAGCTAGCCGGTGAGTACGGGTCGGTCCACAGGGATGTTGTGAATTTCCTAATCGCTCTTACGAGTTAATTCCTAACGGTATGAATGGATTAATTAAATCTAAAAACTAAATTAATCTAGGGCAATTGAATTAAAGATCTAACTATCTAACTAGGGCAAAGAATTAAATTTAATCTAGGGCAGAGAATGAAAAATTACCTAGGGAAAGAATTGAAATTACCTACTTACTTTATAGATGGCTCTCTCCAAACATCAACACAAGACTTGTCAGATCTGAATTTCTGAAATGAAAAGAGGCATCGATGCTCTCCAAAAGAAATCTAAATTTTATTGATAAAAAGAGGCATAGGGAGGCATAACCTAATACAATGATTTAGAGTTCCTATTTATAGAGGATAGGAAACTCTAGGTTACAATTGATTCGCACGTCTGCATTTACAAGAATACCCCTAGGTTGACCATTCAACGCCGCAATGACCTATGGTAAAAATTTATTCTTCTCAGGGCCCTAGACGGCCGCGGATCCGCGGCCTCAGCATGGGTTGGGCCGCGGTTCCACGGCCCAATGAAGAGGTTATGTCTTCATTTTTCTTCTGATGACTTTGGGCTTTCTGGGCTTCCATATTCTTTAGTTCTTTTATCAAAATAGCTTCTAAGTTTCTTCCAGATCTCCAGTGAACAATTGCAGTGGACTTTTAACCGTTCGCTTTGTAATCTTGGACCTTGCGTTGCCTTGTACTAATCTTTGTGTCGGCTTTATCAAAATCCTTCTGTTTGCTGGTTGTAGTCTCACTTTTCCATCGTCTTTTATCTTTTTCACGGTTTTAGATCCAAGAACCTGTAACCTGTAATATGTAGCAGACATGCGTCAAAAGCACCTGTTTATTTATAAAACGAATAAGAATGGGGAATATGATAATGCAATATTATGGTGTGAACAAATACCCCCAAACTTATCTTTTGCTCGTCCTCGAGCAAACTTATTTTTTATTCTTGACAAAAAACCTAACCGCACTTTCGCAGGGAAACGCGATTGCACTGAGCACGTGCAACAAGCCGTTAAACCTCTAGGTGTCCCTAGTAGGAGGAGTGTTGTCTCTTGAGGTTTTCAGCGGATACTACCCACAAAATCCTATCAATTCGGCCTATTAACTCTTATTTTCCAATTAGGTTTTCCAACAAGAACTCTATTATTTTCGACTCGTAAATTATCCACCCATATTCTTCACGCTTCCTTATCATTTAACTTAAGATTATATATATTCTGCAGACTTACTTAGCTTTCGGCATCTCTTAAGTTTTCCTTCTAGGGTTCTATCTCAACTTAGGATTTTTTATCATCTCAATTAAAGATATAAGTCCTATTCTTCATTCCTATCTCTTATCTAAACCCCAATCACATACCCCTACGTGTGTGTATATATCACCCCTACACTTGGAAATTCAAATCAAGCAATCATACTCTTGTCCAAAGCACTTCTTAATTGGTGAATTTTTAAATGAATTTTGCTTACACATTCTTCATGCGACCGTTAATACTTCTTGAGGTACCAACGACCGATTACAAAATGAGTTTGCACTTTAAAGCGTAATTCCTAGTCTTGCAACACCCAAGGATTTTAGCAGTGACTCCCAAACCAGTTGGTCTAAGGCACTAGGTGATGAGGCACCCTCGCAAAATATTTTTCTATTTTTACAGCCTTAAGTAATCACAAAAACCAGTGTTCATTTTTTTTCTTTCTTTATTCACACTTGTATTTTTCCTTTTTTTTTCTTCGTACTAAGGACTTTAGACAAAAGCATTTCAAGGTCTCCTCTACTATTCCAAGTTTCAAGACACGTGTTGGTGCAATTTGTAGGGTATACATTTTCAGAATCTAGACTTAAGTTAGGAACTATTTTTCAAACTCATACTTTAATAAAAACATCAATACTCTTCCCTTGTTTTGACTTAGCCCAAAAAGTGAACTCAAAATTTGCCTATTTCTAAATAAACGACAATGACATATACTTTCTACCGTTAAACTTTAAGAAAGGTTATTTTTAGGGTTTTTAATTTACTAAGTCTAAGATTTAGTTGTTCCTAGCTAAGTAACCTATTTGTCAAACTTAAGTCAAATAAGGCCAAAATTGAATACATTAATTTTTATAATTTTTGAGATTTTTCAATTTTTATGGGTTTTAAAAATAAGTATGCAAATGCAAAAATATGTACATGAATGCGAAGGAAGAAAACGTACCGAGCATACCCCCAAACTTAAACTTGACAGTGTCCTCACTGTCATGCCACACCAAGAGGGTCAAAATTGTCGGCACTCCCCTGTTTATTTATTTATAATTTTTTTTTGTTTTTATTTTTTTTGAATTTTTTTTATTTTTTATTAGAAAAGAAAACAAAATATATATATATACATATATACAATAAGGTCCTCCCCAAACTAAGCAAGGCCTTACATATGCCAAAGGTTAGCACCAACCATTCAAAAATCTTATCGTGGTAATGGTAGGGTTGGTGAAAGAATGGGGTGGAAAGAAAAGAAATGAGAAGCACACGAGACCGTGTGGAGATAGAAACGGTATACGGTCTCGGTGGAGGAGGAGAATGGCGGAAAAGAGAAAGAAGTGTAGTATGAACTTGAAGGTGTAACTCGAGTGAATAAATTAGCACAATTTGTGATGACCGATATGTTAAAATCGATTGTGCTAACCTATCAACCCGTCGAGAAATAGGATCAAATCCCTCAAGATTCGCAAGAAAACATGGGTACATCGAACTCGGTAGTGGAGATGAAGGCGTAACAGTCTCTTGCACGGTCGGAACGATAGGACAGACGAAAGGGAGTGAATTAGGGATAGGCTCATTCTCACCGTAGTAAATTGTCTCGAATTTGAAAGATTCCATCAATGGTTCGAAACGACTGTAAGCAACCGAGTCTGATGGTTCAACTAACTCATCTGAAAATTCAAAGGACTCAAACTCGGGCGGTGAGACTTCAACATCGTCCGAAAAAGTGAAACACTCATAAGTGTCATCGGCTGTGAGAACTGTGTCAAATTCAAAGGAAAAGTTTTCAAGCTCACAGTCGTCAAGCGTGATCTTGTGCATGGTTGGAACGATGGAAAGGAGGGAGGGTGATATAACAGTTAAAGGTTCATGAGGCTGAATTGGAAAATCCGACACATCAAACAAAAATGGTTCAACCTCAATATTATCCTCAAGACTCTACTCAATACTATCCTCATAAGACTCCTCAATAGTTAACTCATCCATGCCATTATCATCAAAATCAAGACGCATATGAAGTTCGGGAGAAACATTTAATGACTCGGGATGATGAATTGGACATAAAATTTCAATCAAATCTACTGGTTCATCATCCAAAATATTCCCGGCGTCTATCTCCTCAATCAAGTGAAAATCAGTTTTTTTAGACACCTCATCAAAAGCATGGATATTTATCAATTTAGGTTCTAGAGTGGAGGTGTAAAGGTCAAAAGGATTAGGTGTGGTTTCACTCGAAAGGGATTCTTCACAATCTGGCAAATCAAGCACTGCAAAGTCACACAACTCGTTTTTATTTTCAACTTGTGAATCATTTGAGACAATCGATGGAAAACCGGAGTTGTGGGCTTCAATGGGGTATCGGTAGGTTTGATTTGGAAATGTGTAAAACTCACTCTCTCTTCTCAAATTCTCACTCTGTCCAACCGCCTCCTCATACATTGAAAAATTTGAAACTAGTGGGAAACTAGCTACAGGTTTACTAGGTTGTAGAAGGGCGGAGATGGACGCATCCACATTCCTCGTCATTTTGTTTGTTGCTAATATATAAGCCTCCAACGACTGTTCCAAACTAGACATGGGTTGTGAAGGGGTTTCGGTAAAAGATTCGAAATTGTCTGGATAAGTGAAACTCCCAAATGGCTGTGTAGAAGCAGTGTCTAGTGAAGGTGGGAAAGTCGGGTAGGACTGGTAGGAAGTGGATGGTTGGACAGGCGTAGGATCAATATGTGGATAAAAAGGTGAATGGACTTGTTGATCCCTAGAACTGGATGTGCGGAGAGGGGTGAAAGATCGGTACGAGACTGAGCAATGTGCTCAGCAATAGACATCGGCTTAGGAGTTACAACAGGACTCGAAAAAGTGGTGTCAACGTACGAAGGTGGTAAAGGTGGACATGGTTGACACAAAGTGGGTTGCAACGTCGAACTGTTTCTCCTAGATGCTTCTATTTGATCTTTCAAAGAAATTTTGGGCACGGAGGGATCTTCCTTAAATCGACCGAAACAATTGACGTACGAGGCAAAGTTAGGTTCGGGATACCAAAGTTCGGCAAGAGATTTATGATGTGGGGTACCCATGATAGAAGAAAGAGAAGAGAAAGAAGGTAGGTGGTGCAAGGATTTCTTAGCGGCAAAAATTTGCAAGTTGTTAAAAAAAATTTCCTTTTTCCTTTTTCTCTATATTTGGAAATTTTGCAAAAAGATTTTTTTGAAAAGTGACTTTGACACAAATGCGATCAACCACAAATGCACAATCAGGCCTAGATCTAGGGTCATCTAGGTCAGCTAGACAGCTCCTAACTGTTCCAAAGGGCTAGAAATAGGACCTCATACCGCCTCTTCACCGCCAATTGCGACCAGGTAAGTGGGAGGCTCCCCGCTACAAGTAGCGGTCCTAATTAAGTAACCACTTGCCTTAGACACACTTGCCTAGACACCGCAAAGTCAGGTTAGGATAAACGGTCGATGCCTATAACTAGTCCTCTGTCCAATTGAGCTCGAAGTCCTTAGGGCTGAGTCTAGTATTTTTTTTAATTAAGAATGGTCAATGCAAATGCCTTATGTGATTTCTGGGGTCCTGGGAAGGGTGATGAAATCCCCACCCAATCTGAATTGGTCAAAAGCCCCTTAAAATCCGATTAAAGATATGTAAAACAGTAAATCACTTGCAATCAAATCCCCGGCAACGGCGCCGTTTGATTGATCTCAAAAACTATCTATTAATCGCAATCAAGAACGGCGTCGCATGTAGCTAGCCGGTGAGTACGGGTCGGACCACAGGGATGTTGTGAATTTCCTAATCGCTCTTACGAGTTAATTCCAAGCGGTGTGAATGGATTAATTAAATCTAAAAACTAAATTAATCTAGGGCAATTGAATTAAAGATCTAACTATCTAACTAGGGCAAGGAATTAAATTTAATCTAGGGCAGAGAATGAAAAATTACCTAGGGCAAGAATTGAAATTACCTACTTACTTTACAGATGGCTCTCTCCAAACATCAACACAAGACTTGTCAGATCTGAATTTCTGAAATAAAAAGAGGCATCGATGCTCTCCAAAAGAAATCTAAATTTTATTGATAAAAAAAGGCATAGGGAGGCATAACCTAATACAATGATTTAGAGTTCCTATTTATAGAGGATATGAAACCCTAGGTTACAATTGATTCGCACGTCTGCATTTACAAGTGTTAGTTATATGTATGCCCTAGAGGCCATTACTGTACATAGGATGTATATTGTAGTGGATGCTGGGACATATATTAGGAGGATTTTCTTGCTCGACATGATAGTATGCTATCTGGTTGCTCTTTACCTTAACATGTACACTGTTTGTCTCTCTGTTACATGTTGGTAAAGCCCTTAGGATGTGTGCTTGACTACCTGGACTATGATGCGGATCATACTAGTGGGGACATGGTAGTCCATAAGTACATCCTTCAAAGTCCCTAGTCGTGGGTGTATCGATACGGGGCATCGATATACCAGTGTAGACTAGCGTATACCTTCTCGACACATACAGATGGGCGATGGATGATCCCATATCCATTGGTGTTTGACATCGGAGATGATATACGGGTGCTCAGTAGAGACTGGGTACACTGGACGGACTCGCCGAGAACTCCCAGATGGTATTATACCTCACGTCAGATGGCAGCTCTCTGGTGACACTGGTACAGAGTAGTCTGTTGACCCGAGATCGTCATAGAGTCTTGTGTGGTTCCCACTGTGCTTTGATTTCCATCTTACCACGTCCAAGAGGGCGTGCAAAACGGTGGTTTTTGGGTACAGTCCCGAGTCACATGGAGGCAATGAGCGATAGGAGGGGATTCGTCTCTCCCGGTATAGGGGGTTGATGTTGCGCTGTGTTCGATTGGCTATAACAGGAAATCCCTGGCCAGGGTTGCTGAGATTTACTGGTAAGTGTTACCAGTAGTTTCTCGAATTGTTATATACCTCATATTGACACGACTTATCGAGCTATTGGGGTCTGACGTTTACCACCCCTAGGCGAGATATGCGACATATCAGACGATCAGACCGGACTGTACGGTAGTGTTACTGGTTGGATTCACAGGAGTGTGAGCGGGCTTGCTCGTCGATCTTCTGATCGCTCAATACCCCGGTGGCCGTTACGTTTAGCAGACCGCTTGCGGCTTGTGGGTGTTTGATATGATCATCATCTGCTGCCGGCGTATTGACGAGTCTTTAGAGTCCTACACAGAGGTTTCCTGGCTCAAGCTAATCGAAATAGGAGCGCATATGAGATATGTGCGGGACCGAGAATAATACGAGTATGTGATACTGTATTCGATTCTCGCGATGTGACATTGATCGGTTATATGTGATATAGCCGGGTTATCGGATCAAATGTTGATTCGATAAGTTGTGACTAATGATACTAGCCGGTTATATGCGATATGACCGGATCGTTAAATCAAGTGTTGATTTAATGATTTAATGTATAATTATATATTTGATATATTACTTTGCATTAACTAGTATCGGTTCACTTTATAATGGATTTTCTCACTCGGATGTGCGCATTACATATGCGATATGATTTTGTGCACTAGATTGTATCATGTTTGATGATACATGCATTTTGGTTAAATGTAAAGAATTAAACCATGTTTTAAGTGGATAATTAGGGTTTTGATTTCCTTATTCATTTATTAATCTTTTTCTTTTGGAAAAAGGAAAAAGGAAATGAGAAAATGGTTGCTATTTTGTTTGTATTCTTTGAAGCTTCATGAACTTTGACCATAGCAACCATTTTGTCTTCTTATACAAACCCTAACCATTCATCTAACTTGAGTTAACTCTCTACAACTAACCATGGTCTTATTATGATAAGGTTTGATTATTCATTTCAATTTTAAAAAACTTATCATAACTATTATCTTCTTCTTCCTCATTTTTCTTCAAGTGAAGAAAGCAAGGTCATCAATGGTGATTGATGATAAAGAGTGAGAAATCCAATTCTAAAGTCTACCCACTTCCTATTTCTTCATCCTCTATCTCTTGCCAAGTAGTAGAGTGTGTTTCCTTCACAAGTTTTTAGGGCTTGGTGAAGGTGGAGCTTGATTTAGCGATGCCTCGACGTAGATCATCTTCGGCATGGACATCGACGACCTAGCTCGCTTTTTCTCCGACGAAGCCGACTCTAGAGCCCGGATTCCTTTTGGACAGCGGAGATGACTTCGTTGCGGAGCTATGGAGGTGGAGCACCGGATCTACAAAGGTTGTATTTCCGATATCCCATTAGTTAAGTTGTTAACTAGATTGTTTTTCGCCTAGATTTCTAGCCAACGGTCCGTATTAGGGTTTCTCGGCACCTAGATTTTTTTGAAATTGGCATGGTTGATGCCTTGTGAGACCTCATTAGGATGCCTAGGAACCCTACAGTGGTATCAGAGCCTAGCTAGAGCCTTAGGCGAAGTCCTGACGGAATTTGAAGTCCGAACGAACCCGAAACCCGATCACAAACTTGCTCTCTGTCCTTTTTTGAAAAACGTGGATTTTTCCAAATTAAAAATATGCAGAAAAATCAGCAGGCAATTTTAAGAGATACTGTGAAGTTCGACTGTCTAATTCCATCAACCTGCCGCGGTTCCGCGGCACGAGCATGGCTCGTGCGGCGGTTCCGCGGTCTTACGTCATCATTGTTCAGCGAAGTTTGCACAGTAACTCCTATTTAACAGTGCTGGTTTTCCTGGGTATTTTTAATATTTTTTCAAGAGTTGAATTTTTCTGGAGTTGTTTTGGGGATTCGGTGTTTCGATCGGGGTATCAAATTTCGTCTTTGTGTTTTTCCGGATAAATTTTAGAATATGTTAAAAAGTTCGACCGGATATAAATACCCAATTTTTCCCCTGTCGGGAAATTTCCAAGTGTTGGATTTTTCCGTAGTTTAACGACGTTCTAAGTAGTGCAAGTAACGCGATGGACCCTCTAGAAGACAACAAACCTTAACTCGATTATGTGACCGTCTTGAACTGCCCTTTGAACCTTCGGGTTTGGGGCAGTACGGCGTGCCACATGTGAGGCGTTGGCTTGACCCTTCTACGGCTGGACCGTCGGTACTGAGGCACAAACTGAATGTTGTTAGACTTATTTCATGTGTTGATCTGTATCGGGAATAATCGGGTGTTCGATTGTTCGATCGGAAAGTTTGACATTTTCTATTTATCCGGAATGGGATACAATAATTGGAATTCACAAAAAGTTATGAGATAACTGAATGAATGTTATAAACATAGCAGTTTAGTCTCACTTGATCGGTTGCCACGGAATTTTGATGTGATGAAAAGTCCGTCGCAATCACGTAGCGTACGCGGATACTCGCCGGGTAAACTTAATAGACAGTCTCACTCCATAGCCCCGACCAAGTGACTGTAGGAGAACCCCGTCGCCGAAAGCATCCGTTCGGGTGCTCGCGGTAGCGGTGTTCCGCCTTGGTGCACTTCGTCGACGGTATCGGGGGTGCAGCCGTCTACTGAAGTTTGCGACGAGTATTCGATCAGGATGTCGGGAATCTTGTTGAATTGCCCGACTTGATATTGAAAAGTGTTTTCGATTTTGAGACTAAAATGCGGGGTTTATAATTGTTAGGCATGCGATGTCTAAGTAATTCATTTGGTCAGGCATGCGATGTCTGAGGTGATTGCGGATTCCAACTGTTGTAGTTTTACACTTTCTTTTCTGTGACCGTAAGTGTAATATGTGATATCGCCGGTTTCGTTGCTATATGTCAACGACAATTGGGATGCGCATATTTACTTACGTTGATGACATGTGATGTTATGTGTTGCTGGATATGTTATATTGGATCGTCGTGTTTGAATAGCCGGGGGTTTTTATGTGAGATGAGTGTTTTTCATTTTCATTCATGTAAAAACTTGTATGTAATATTCTTTTATTGGGGTGCTTCCAGGTTGCGGAAGTTGTCACCTCTTGTATATTATTTACTTTTCCGCACTAGGATAGACCCAAGGAGGAGGGCACAAGTAACCGGGTTCTGGAGTCCAGTGGGAGACCAACTCGAGGAGTCGAGTCCGGGTCTCCTAACTCCAGAATTGGTAGGGTTGCTTGCCGCTCTCGTAGGGGTCTAGGGGTGTGGGTTTGGCTATTCATCACGACCGTGGAATCCGTGTTTTATACTGGCTCGTATTGAAAACACGGACGTCCTAGTATATCCAATATTTCATATGTTTCTTCTGCTGCGATATCTGTGATGTGATCATGTGATGTTCTGTGATAGATACAGTATATAGTATATATGATATATTATATAGGCGTTACTTATGTTTTACACCCGCACTAGCCCTGCCCCGCTCTGCCGTTAGTTACCTAACCTAACGGTGCACGAGGGGACATCGAGGCGAATGCGGATGGCATAAGTGTACGTCGTATTTATCTGTGATGTTTAGGTACATAATTGATGGGACTTCATTAATGTGATTAATGAAAATAAAAGAAACCTAAGATGTTGTAGAATCGAATTTCAAAATAAAACAGGTAGCTACAGTTCTTGCTTTGCACAGCGGTATATATGATATATCCTGCACCTTATTCGATGAGGAAAGGACCGAGATCCCTTCACCGGGAGTGACTCCTTTAGCAATAACTGGCAGATGCTACACACTCGTTTGTTTTTTGATTGCTTTTAAGTGTTTTTGCTTTGCACAGTGATATATATGATATATCCCGCACCTCATTCGACGAGGAAAGGACAGACGATCCCTTCACCGGGAGTGACTCCTTTAGCAAAACTAGAAAAGCCTCAAAAACACTCCATTTTAAAAATCATTTGATTCTACAACGATATCAAGTTCATTACGCAATAGGTTTTCAGAAAAACCTGTCGTAGCCCTCCGTCATTTCAGATAAGTATTAGTTAGTATTCGTGCTGCGGTTGTTTGGCATGCGTCAAGGCGTAGTGTACGGTAGCTAACTAGTGCTTATCTGCAAGCATATGATGCGATTGGATTAGGGTATTCGTACGGCGTTGTTTGGCATGCGTCATGGGTCGTGCGGGTGGGTTTAATTCAATCAAGAAATGTACGGGTTGAACTTAACTAGCAGACTATGGGTTGTTTGGCATGCGTCAAGGTCATAGCGAGCTAGGGGTAAAATATTATCGGGAATTTCAAGTGTTGAAATTTGCAATGAGATTGCATACCATCTATAAGATAGTTGGATCCCGATACCCGCTGCGAGTAAGAGTTACTCCTGGGAGAGTTTTACACATTACAATTAGCCGATCAAGTAGGTGTCTAGAAAGGTGTCAACGGGGTTACGCCTCTGGGAAAACGAGGTTTACATTAATTAGGTTCGTGCGAAAGCACGGGGGACCTCCCTCAAAGTACCGACACTGGCCTGGCTGAAAGATTGGCGAACTTGTAGTGTGTAATTAATCCCGGCTAGTCTTTCCTTTTAGGGTTTGAAGGAAGATTTGATAAAAAGCAGTGGGAGCCATCCTGATTAGATAAAATAATAACCAATCTATTCTTGAAAGAGCGCACGCTGAGTGTTTTCTTCTCTCTCTCTCCAGGTAGCGACCATATCACGCCTTAATCAAGATAATAATACGGATTATTGACCGAACCCGCTTGTTATACTGAGCTGGGGAACGTTGGTCCCGCTCCCACTTATAATTGTTATAAGACAGAGCAGGAAATTGGGGAATACCAGATTTCCCGTGCCGCCCAAATGAAGAGAGTGCATGTTGATGCATCATCTTCGGGTGTGTTCATTATACAGAACTGTTTCTCAGTATCCTTTACATCCTGGGTATGTGATACCAGATCGGGATCCCAGATATGTAATATGTTACATAGGGCTACAGACAGGTAGAGAACTGAGAACGGGTGATAAGTTTCATGAGACAGAAAACGGGGCAAGTGTTGCAGCCAAGTCTGTTGGTCACTGTCACCCTGTATTACCAATACATTGATTCTGAACGAATGTTATTAGATACCGAACCTGGAATACAAAATCATATCTCTCTCTTTATTAGTAAAGAAACGGTAAAATTTTGTATTGTTGGATAATGTTTTGAACATTTCCTATATCAAAAGTTGATCGGTTTAGGCACGTTATCTAAAAGCATTGATGTTCTAAATCAAACTACAGTTTTTTAATATACGGAACACACAAAAGAGGAATAGTTCAGAAATGAACTGATCCTTCTTAAGGTATTGTAGACTAGGTCAGATCAATGTGACCCGACTAGCTGAAGTTACATGTAGATGCATATTTAAATCAGTTTGAATCTACATCTTGTGAAACTTGCCAGTCATGTCACAAAGATAAGATGACCACAGCTCCGTTTATTGGAAACAGAGAAAGAGTTAGTAAACTCTTGGGATGATACATGTTGATGTATGTAGGTCCCCTGTCTACACATACCAAGACCGGTTCTTTTTACTTCATTACATTCTCTGATAATCTCTCAAGATTCAGTCATATGTTCCTGTTGAAACATGAGTCCGAACCTTTTGAGATATTCACAGAATATAAGTTAGAAGTAGAGAACCAAAATATGGGTATAAGTATTATGTCCTTTGATGAGATCGAGGAGGAGAATACTTAAGCACGGAAATCCTGGATTATTCTAAAGGAGAATGAGATTCTCTCTCAGCATTACTCCTCCGTATACACCATAGCACGATGGTAAATCGGGGTGGAGCAATCACACCCTATATGATAAGGTGTGCTCTATGATGAGCAATACTGAGTTACCTTTTTCCTTTTGGGAGTTATGCACTTGAGAAGCTGCATACCTATTGAATAGGGTTCCAATCAAATCAGTTGCCTACCATTTGATATGTGATATGGAAAGGGAAGAGCCCATGTCTTAAGCTAGTTAAGATTTGGGGTTGACCGGCCTATGTCTAAAAGCAAAATCCGGACAAGCTCGAGGCAAGATCTGTTATGTAGAACTGGAAATGTTCCAGCTATACAAACTGCAGCTGATGATTTGAAAGAACCAAAGGATTCAATAGTTACCAACGAACCTCAGCCTCTCCGCCGATCTAATAGGGTTCCTCACCCATCTGGGAGATACTTCTGTTTCTCTATGACAGTGGGAGCGAGGATTGCATCTTGAGATGATGACCCAACTAGTTTCGAGCTGGCCATCTGGAGTGGGACTCTGTAAGAATGGCTGGATGCTTAGCGATCTGAGATGGAATCCATGTACACCAACAAAGTATGGACTTTAGTTGCTATATCTGAAGGGTTAAATCCCCATCAGGAGCAAGTATATCTTGAGAAGATTACTTGGTGTACATGGAAGAGTTGAGACTTTCAAAGCTAGACTTGTTAAAGGTCTACATCATTGACCAGGTATGGATGATGATGAAACCTTTTCTAAGTAGCTATGCTTAAGTCCATCCAGATCCTACTTGCCACGGCTACATACCATGACTACGATATCTGGTGGTTGGGTGTCATGACAGCTTTTCTAAATGATGTTTAGAAGAGAGCGTCTATAAGTACACAGCCAGAGGGCCTCGTAGATAGTGGGAGCAGCGGAAACGTGTCCAAGATGCTTTATAGGATAAAGCAGGCATCGCGGAGTTGGAACATCTGTTTTGATGAAGTAGTCAAAGAGTTTGACATCATCAAAATGGTAGATGAACCTTGTATAAACAAAAAAGGTAGTGGGGAGTATGGTGGTGATCCTCGTAGAGTACGTGGATGACATACTCTTGATAAGAAAGGAGTTTCTTATGCTACGCTCGATCAATCTCCGCTTATCACAATGATTCTCCACATAGGATCAAGATGATACCTCCTAAATCCTGGGTTTTGGATCTATGAGATAGATCTAATTGGATGTTAGGATTCTCACTAGTTGTAGTGAGATGGTATCAATCGATCCTGGGGAGAATCACTGGAAGTGTTCCAGGGTGATAAAGACGACTGAGTGTCAGTCACAGGCTTTGTCTTTACCCTCAGTAAAGGGACGGTATGGTGGAAGAGTTCCAATCTAGATACCGTGACATACTAGACGATAAAGGCTAGATACATCGCTACTTAAGATGCTACCAAAGAGGCAGTCTGGATGTATTTTGGTTCATGAGATGAACTTAGTTCCTCCCATTGTGTGACAATGGAGTTGTGGCTTATGCCAAGGAACGTCCGTCCCATCAGTGATCCAGACATATTCTAAGGCAGTATCACTTGATCATGGAGATGGTTGATCTCCAGGGAGATCGAGATTAGGAGAGTAGACTCAGAGGACAACACAGCGGATCCACTCACAAAGGCCTGTTCTCAGAGAGAGACTTTTATGGGATGGTTGAGTATGAGATACTACAACCACTGCTACAGATGGCCCTAGTGCAAGTGGGAGATTGTTAGTTATATGTATGCCCTAGAGGCCATTACTGTACATAGGATGTATATTGTAGTGGATGCTGGGACATATATAGGGAGGATTTTCTTGCTCGACATGATAGTATGCTATCTGGTTGCTCTTTACCTTAACATGTACACTGTTTGTCTCTCTGTTACATGTTGGTAAAGCCCTTAGGATGTGTGCTTGACTACCTGGACTATGATGCGGATCATACTAGTGGGGACATGGTAGTCCATAAGTACATCATTCAAAGTCCCTAGTCGTGGGTGTATCGAGACGGGGCATCGATATACCAGTGTAGACTAGCGTATACCTTCTCGACACATACAGATGGGCGATGGATGATCCCATATCCATTGGTGTTTGACATCGGAGATGATATACGGGTGCTCAGTAGAGACTGGGTACACTGGACGGACTCGCCGAGAACTCCCAGATGGTATTATACCTTACGTCAGATGGCAGTTCTCTGGTGACACTGGTACAGAGTAGTCTGTTGACCCGAGATCGTCATAGAGTCTTGTGTGGTTCCCACTGTGCTTTGATTTCCATCTTACCACGTCCAAGAGGTCATGCAAAACGGTGGTTTTTGGGTACAGTCCCGAGTCACATGGAGGCAATGAGCGATAGGAGGGGATTCGTCTCTCCCGGTATAGGGGGTTGATGTTGTGCTGTGTTCGATTGGCTATAACAGGAAATCCCTGGCCAGGGTTGCTGAGATTTACTGGTAAGTGTTACCAGTAGTTTCTCGAATTGTTATAGACCTCATATTGACACGACTTATCGAGCTATTGGGGTCTGACGTTTACCACCCCTAGGCGAGATATGCGACATATCAGACGATCAGACCGGACTGTACGGTGGTGTTACTGGTTGGATTCACAGGAGTGTGAGCGGGCTTGCTCGTCGATCTTCTGATCGCTCAATACCCGGGTGGCCGTTACGTTTAGCAGACCGCTTGCGGCTTGTGGGTGTTTGATATGATCATCATCTGCTGCCGGCGTATTGACGAGTTTTTAGAGTCCTACACAGAGGTTTCCTGGCTCAAGCGAATCGAAATAGGAGCGCATATGAGATATGTACCGGACCGAGAATAATACGAGTATGTGATACTGTATTCGATTCTCGCGATGTGACATTGATCGGTTATATGTGATATAGCCGGGTTATCGGATCAAGTGTTGATTCGATAAGTTGTTACTAATTATACTAGCCGGTTATATGCGATATGACCGGATCGTTAAATCAAGTGTTGATTTAATGATTTAATGTATAATTATATATTTGATATATTACTTTGCATTAACTAGTATCGGTTCACTTTATAATGGATTTTCTCACTCGGATGTGCGCATTACATATGCGATATGATTTTGTGCACTAGATTGTATCATGTTTGATGATACATGCATTTTGGTTAAATGTAAAGAATTAAACCATGTTTTAAGTGGATAATTAGGGTTTTGATTTCCTTATTCATTTATTAATCTTTTTCTTTTGGAAAAAGGAAAAAGGAAATGAGAAAATGGTTGCTATTTTGTTTGTATTCTTTGAAGCTTCATGAACTTTGACCATAGCAACCATTTTGTCTTCTTATACAAACCCTAACCATTCATCTAACTTGAGTTAACTCTCTACAACTAACCATGGTCTTGTTATGATAAGGTTTGATTATTCATTTCAATTTTAAAAAACTTATCATAACTATTATCTTCTTCTTCCTCATTTTTCTTCAAGTGAAGAAAGCAAGGTCATCAATGGTGATTGATGATAAAGAGTGAGAAATCCAATTCTAAAGTCTACCCACTTCGTATTTCTTCATCCTCTACCTCTTACCAAGTAGTAGAGTGTGTTTCCTTCACAAGTTTTTAGGGCTTGGTGAAGGTGGAGCTTGATTTAGCGATGCCTCGACGTAGATCATCTTCGGCATGGACATCGACGACCTAGCTCGCTTTTTCTCCGACGAAGCCGACTCTAGAGCCCGGATTCCTTTTGGACAGCGGAGACGACTTCGTTGCGGAGCTATGGAGGTGGAGCACCGGATCTACAAAGGTTGTATTTCCGATATCCCATTAGTTAAGTTGTTAACTAGATTGTTTTTCGCCTAGATTTCTAGCCAACGGTCCGTATTAGGGTTTCTCGGCACCTAGATTTTTTTGAAATTGGCATGGTTGATGCCTTGTGAGACCTCATTAGGGTGCCTAGGAACCCTACAACAAGAATACCCCTACGTTGACCATTCAACGCCGCAATGACTTATGGTAAAAATTTATTCTTCTCAGGGCCCTAGACGGCCGCGGATCCGCGGCCTCAGCATGGGTTGGGCCGCGGTTCCGCGGCCCAATGAAGAGGTTATGTCTTCATTTTTCTTCTGATGACTTTGGGCTTTCTGGGCTTCCATATTCTTCAGTTCTTTTATCAAAATAGCTTCTAAGTTTCTTCCAGATCTCCAGTGAACAATTGCAGTGGACTTTTAACCGTTCGCTTTGTAATCTTGGACCTTGCGTTGCCTTATACTGATCTTTGTGTCGGCTTTATCAAAATCCTTCTGTTTGCTGGTTGTAGTCTCACTTTTCCATCGCCTTTTATCTTTTTCACTGTTTTAGATCCAAGAACCTGTAACCTGTAATATGTAGCAGACATGCGTCAAAAGCACCTGTTTATTTATAAAACGAATAAGAATGGGGAATATGATAATGCAATATTATGGTGTGAACATCACCAAATCCAAACAGCAACTCAAGAAAATGGTCTCAGATTTTGGTTCAGGTAAAATTAGGCTAAACTAGCAGTACAGTGGGGTTGTATATGAAGTATGTGAGCTACTGAATCAACCTAGACACCAAATACCACAATTTGGCCGACCACATTACCCCAGAAACCGGCCTGCTTGGCCATACCTGCTCTGCTTGGGCTCGTATTCTTAAGGTGGTCTCCTAGTAGTTCATTTAGGTCTCCGGGGTTGCTAGTTTTTCTAGTAAAGGCTCCAGGTCACTCTAGATTCCATGTATACACAATTTAATACAAAAACCGACATTGAATCATCTAAATCAAATTGCATGGTCTAGGCTCTGTTTAATTTGGTTTTTTTAACACTAAGGGGGTTTGTGTTAGTTATATGTAGGCCCTAGAGGTCATTACTGTACATACGATGTATATTGTAGTGGATGCTTGGACATATATAGGGAGGACTTTCTTACTCGACATGATAGTATGCTATCTGGTTGCTCTTTATCTTAACATGTACGATAATTGTCTCTATGTTACATGTTGATAAAGCCTTTAGGATGAGTACTTGACTACCGGGACAATGATGCAGATCATACTAGTGGGGACAGTGTAGTCGCTAAGTACATCCTTCAAATGTTCCTAGTCGTGGGTGTATCGAGACAGGGCATCGATATACCAGTGTAGACTAGTGTATAGCTTCTCGACCCATGTAGATGGGCGATGGATGATCCCATATCCATTGGTGTTTGACATCAGAGACAGTATACGGGTGCTCAGTGGAGACTGGGTACACTGAACGGACTCGCCGAGAACTCCCAGATGGTATTATACCTAACGTCAGATGGCAGTTCTCTGGTGACATTGGTACAGGTTAGTTTGTAGACCCGAGATCGTCATAGAGTCTTGTATGATTCCCACCAGTTTTTGATTTCCACCTTACCACGTTCAAGATAACATGCAAAACGGTGGATTTTGGGTACAGTCCCGAGTCACATGGAAGCAATGAGCGAAAGGAAAAGTTTCGTCTCTCCCGGTATTGGGAGTTGATATTGCGCTGTGCTCGATTGGTTATAACAGGAAGTCCTTGGCCTAGGCTGCTTCAGAGATATACTGGTAAGTGTTATCAGTAGTTTCTTGACCCGTTATGAGCCTCATATCGACACGACTTTATAGGGTTAGCTTAGCACCTTGTGAAGGTTTTGGCAAGTATCAAACATGCTACTTTAAAATTTTTGGGGTGCTAAACAAACCAACCAAGTAATCGAACTAGAGAATTAGGGTGAAACATGATATGTAAACTCTTTACATCTAAGTGAACAAGAAATACAACCTTTATAGACCTGTCCTTCACTTCAATAGCTCCGTGTAGTAGTCCCTTCGCTGCGATAATGAACTTCCGGACTCTAGAGAGGCTTCCATGAAGAAACGAACAAGCTTTCTTCGAAGTCTTCGAGGCCGAAGATGATCTACGTCGAGGAGACACTAGCTCATGCTATATCTTCACTAATTGTGTAGATTAGTGAAGCAAACACCCTAAACTAAATGGCAAGTAGTAGAGAATGATGAAGTAGGAAGTGGGCACACTTTAGATATATTTTTCTCACAAGTTATCATCACTTTTATAAAAGCTAGAAAGCTTGAAATGAGGAAGAAGAAGATGAAGCTCAAGTGATGAATGAATGAATCATTTAGGTTAAAATGCAACCATGGGTGAGTATATCAACCATATATTAACTCATGTAGAGAGTTAACCATGGTAAGGGGTTAATGGTTAGGTCACAAAATATCTTAAGAAAAACAAAGGAGTGGACTTAGTTAATACTTATCCACAAGCTTCTACAAGCTTCTAGCATTGATTTAATCCACTAATTCGTAATTACTTAATGATAAATGAAACCCTAACATAAACCCTAGCATGGTATGAGTCTCTTACATACATGTTGCATGTGTTACTTAGCATGACACAACAATATATATCACATATATATTTTGTGCAAAAAGAATACAATTAATATAGATCATATATATATCAATGTATCAAAAAGTGAGAAAAGAAATCTTAAGTGAGCTAATATTAGTTAATGTAATTTAATATATCAAATATATAAGAATACATTAAATTATTAAATCAACTCTTGATTTAATAATCCGGCTATAATACATATAATCGACTAATATCAAATGAATCAAACTTATCGAATCAACACTTGATCCGATAACCCGGCTATATCACATATACCCGACCGATATCACATATCGCGAGAATAGAATACGGTATCACATACTCGTATTAATCTCGGTCCCGCACATATCACATATGTGCTCCTACTACGTTTTGCATGAACCAGGAAACCTCTGTGTAGGACTCTAAAGACTCGTCAATATGTCGGCAGTAGGTGATGATCATATCAAACACCCACAAGCCGCAAGCGGTCTGCTAAACGTAACGGCCACCCGGGTATTGAGCGATCAGAAGATCAACAAGAAAGCCTGCTAGTATTCCTGCGAATCCAATCAGTAACACTACCATACAATCCGGTCTCTTGATCTGATATGTCGCATTTCATAGCCTGGGGGTGGTATAACGTCAGACCCCAATAGCCTGATAAGTCATGCCGATGCAAGGTCCATAACGGTTCGAGAAACTACTGATAACACTTACCAGTAGATCTCCACAACCCTGACCAGGGATTTCCTGTTATGGCCAATCGAGCATAGCGCAACATCAACTCCCAATACCGGGAGAGACGAAACCCCTCTTATCGCTCATTGCCTCCATGTGACTCGGGACTGTACCCAAAAGCCACCTTTTTGCACGATCTCTTGACCGTGGTATGGTGGAAATCAAAGCACAGTAGAAATCACACAAGACTCTATGACGATCTCGGGTCTAAAGACTAACCTATACCAATGTCACCAGAGAACTGCTATCCGACGATAGGTATAATACCATCTAGGAGTTTTCGGCGAGTCCGTCCAGTGTACCCAGTCTCCACTGAGCACCCGTATACCTTCTCTGATGTCCAACACCAATGGATATGGGATCATCCATCGCCAATCTCATGGGTCGAGAAGCGCATACGCTAGTCTACTCTAGAGTATCGATGCCCTGTCTCGATACTCCCTCGACTAGGAACATTAGAAGGATGTACTTATCGACTACCCTGTCCCCACTAGTATGATCTGCATCATAATCCTGGTAGTCAAGTACTCATCCTAAGGGTTTTATCAACATGTAATAGAGAGACAATCAGTGTACATGTTAAGATAAAGTGCAACCAGATAGCATACTATCATGTCGAGCAAGAAAGTCCTCCCTATATATGTCCAAGCATCCACTATAATATACATCACATGTACAGTAATGGTCTCTAAGGTATACATATAACTAACAATCTCCCACTTGCACTAAGGCCATCTGTTGTAGTATCCAATATCCAATAATATAGTAGTGGTTGTAGTATCCCATACCAACCATCCCATAGAAGTCTCTCTAGGGGTAAGGCCTTTGTGAGTGGATCCGCTGTGTTATCCTTCGTGTCTACTCTCCTTACCTCGATCCCTTAGAGATCAGCTATCTCCCTGATCAGGTGATACTAGCCTCAGAATATGTCTGGAACGCTGATGGGACTGGTGTTCTTAGGCCAAAGTCATAACTCCATTGTTGTCACAATAACAGTTATTGGACGATCAATGGTAGGAACCTTGTTCATCTTATGAACAAGAAATGTCCAGACAACCACTTTGGTAGTATCGTTGGTAACAATGTATTCAGCCATTATCGTCTAGTTTGTCACGGTATCTAGCTTGGAACTCTTCCAACATACCATCCCTCCACTGAGGGTAAAGACAATGCCTGTGACCGACTCTTAGTCGAACTTATCACTCTGGAAGCTGGAACCAAGAACTTTCTTTTAGTGCTTCTCAAGTACTTAAGAATGTCCTCCACAGCTTTCCAGTGATTCTTCCAAGATCCGATTGATTCCTGATTACTATAGCTAGTAAGTCATCTACATCTGGTCTGGTATATAACATTGCATACTCTGATAGAGCCTACTGCCGAAGCATAAGTTATACCTTACACGTGAGCTCTCTTCAAATCAGTCTCGAAGTGAGTGATCCATGAGTAATTGGGCAAACCACTACGCTTAGAATCTTCTATACTAAACCCCTTTAGTATGGTGTTTATGTACCTGGATTTAGGATACTCCCAACATCCATATAGATCTATCACCATAGATCATAATCCACAAGATGTAGCAGGCATCATCCAGACCTTCGATTGAGAATCCTCATGATAAGAGGAGCTTTGATCGAGTGTAGCATAGGAAACCATTTCCTATCAAGAGTATGTCATATACGTACAATACGTAGAAGACAACCTTACTCTCTATAACATTTTTGTCTATACAAGGTTCATCTACCATTTTGATGAAGTCTAACTCTTTGACTATCACATCAAAACAGACGTTCCATCTGCCTGAACCCGGTTGGGCCATCATCTCACGATGCAATCCTCGCTCTCACTGTCACCGAGAAGATCGTAGTATCTCTCGAGTGGATGAGGAACCCTACCAGATTCGTGGAGAGGTTGAGGTTTGTTGGAAACTATTGAATCCTTTGGTTTTACCAAATCATCAGCTGTTGGTTTGTTTAGCAGGAACTCCTTCCAGTTCTACCTCATGACCACTTAATTTCTTCACAAGAAATTCCTTTTCTAAAAAGGTGGCATGCTGGGAAACAAAATGCCTTTTGCTCCTCAGTTAAGTAGAAGATATTCCCTTACCCTTACTAATATTTGGGATATCCCGATAAACTCACACAACTGACCTTGCCTCGAGCTTGTCCGGATTTTGCTTTTCAACATAGGCCGGACAACCCCATATCTTAACTCTTTTAAGATATGGTCTCTTCCCATACCATATCTCATATGTAGTGGTAGGCCCTGATTTGGATGGAACCCCATTCAATAGGTATGCAGCTTCTCAAGTGCATAACACCCAAAAGAAAACAGGTAACTCAGCAGTACTCATCATAGAGCACACCATATCTCATAGGGTGTGATACCTCCACCCCGATACACCGTTGTGCTGTGGTGTATAAGAAGGAGTAAGCTGAGAGAGAATTACATTCTCCTTTTAGAAACTCCAGGAACTCCATACACAAGTATTCGCCTCCTCGATCACATAGTAGGACTTTAATACTTTTACCCGTTTGGTTCTCAAAAGAATGAACCTTGGCATTTGCAGACATTGGACCGTATACATCATCATGTATCTGTCCCAAAAGTTCACTATCTCTTTCTCTGTTTCCAGTAAACGGAGTGTTGGTCATATACCTTTGAGACAAGACTGGCAAGTATCATAAGATGAAAATTCTAACATATTCTCATATTCATCTTTATGTAAGTTAGCTGGTCGTGTCGCATTGATATGACCTAGTCTACAATGCCACAAAAAGGATTCGTTCATTTCTGAACTACTCCTTTTGAGTGTGTTCTACATACTTTGAACTGTGGTTTGATTTAGAACGTATATGCTATTATATAGCGTGCCTGATAGAATCAACTCTTAATTCAGAAAAATGTTCACAACATTATCCTCCAATACAGAATTATATACTTCTTTAACTTAATAAAGAATCTGATGTAATGATGTATATCAGGCTCGGTATGTAATAACATTCGTTCAGAATCATTGTATTTAATACAAGGTGATATCTGCCAATAGACTTGGCTGCAACACTTGCACCATTCTCTAACACTTAGAGACATATCACCTATTTCCAGTTCTCTACCTTTCTGTAGCCCATGTAACATATTACATATGTGGGATCCTGATCCGGTATCATATACCCAGGAGGTAGAGGATAATGAAAAACAGTTCTCGGTAATAAGGACACCTGAAGAATATGCATCAACATGCACTTTCTTTGAATTGGGTGGCATGGGAATCCGGATATTCCCGTATTTCCTGTTAGTTATGTATATGCCCTAGAGGCCATTGTTGTAGATATGATGTATATTATAATGGATGCTTGGATATATATAGAGAGGACTTTCTTGCTCGTCATGATAGTATGCTATTTAGTTTCACTTTATCTTAACATGTTGACTTATATTAGTTTACAGTCTTACTCTCACATGTTGATAAAGCCCTTAGGATATGTACTCGACTACTGGGACTATGATGAGATCATACTGGTGGGGCCATGGTAGTCGATGGGTACATCCTATAACTGTTCCTAGTCGAGGGTGTGTCGAGATAGGGCATCGATACACCAGAATAGACTAGCGTATACACATCTTGACCCATATGATGGGCAATGGATGATCCCATATCCATCCGTGTTTGACATCAAGGATGGTGTACGGGTGCTCAGTGGAGACTGGGTACACTAGACGGACTCGCCGAGACTCCTAGATGGTATTATACCTCACGTCAGATGGCAGTTCTCCGGTGAAACTGGTACAGGTTAGTCTGTAGACCCGAGATCGTCATAGAGTCTTGTGTGATTCCCACTGTGCTTTGATTTCCACCTTACCACGTCCAAGAGGGCGTGCAAAACGGTGGCTTTTGGGTACAGTCCCGAATCACATGGAGGCAATGAGCGATAGGAGGGGATTTGTCTCTCCCGGTATAGGGAGTTGATGTTGTGTTGTGTTCAATTGCCTATAACTGGAAGTCCCTGGCCAGGGCTGATATAGAGATTTGCTGGTAAATGTTACCAATAGTTTCTCGACCCCTTATAAGCCTTATATCGACACGACTTATATGTTACTGGGGTCTGACGTATACCACCCCTAGACTAGATATGCAACATATCAGACGAAGAAATCGGACTGTACGGGAGTGTTACTGTTTGGATTCACAGGAGAATGTACAGGCTTGCTTGTTGATCTTCTGATCGCTCAATACCTTGGTGGTTGTTACGTTTAGCTGACCGCTTGCAGCTTGTGGGTGTTTGATATGATCATCACCTGATACCGGCGTATTGACGATTCTTTAGAGTCCTACACAGAGGTTTCTTGACTCGGGCAAAACGGAGTAGCGGCACATATGTGATATGTGCATGACCGAGGATAATGCGATATGAGATACCGTATTATATTCTCGCGATATTTTGGTATGAGCCGGGTCATCGGATCAAGTGTTGATTCGATGAATCGGTACATGATATATTAGTCGGTTATATTCGATATAGCCGGATTGTCGGATGAAGTGTTGATTTGATAATTTAATATATAATAATATATGTGATATGTTGCATTACATTATCTAATATTGGCTCGCTTTATTGATTCATTTTCTCACCAGATAATACATTGATATATATGCGATATATGTTAATTGTATTATTTTCTTTTGTTACAAATATATATTATATATCTGATATATAATATTGTAACATGATATGATTAATAATGCAACATGTTTAGTGGAGATTAAACAAGGTTAGGGTTTGATTTGGGTTAGCTTTTTCTTGTAGCTTCTAGAAGCTCTTAGTTTGTTTCTAGCAAAGATATTATGCTAGATATTTTGCTTGATATTTTCTAACCTAACCCAAACCCTTTACCCTAGGTTAAGTCTCTGCATGAGTTAGCCTCTTCATATTCAACCATGGTTGCATTTTTAATCATTATGATATTTTCATTATTCATCACAATAGGATTTTTCCTTCTTCTTCTTCCTTTGAGATTTGAGAAAGCTTTCTAGGTTTTCTTTAGGTGATGAATTAAAGTGAGAATTTGATATAAAAAGAGAGCACAAATACTATTTCATCATCCTCATCTAATCTAGCCAATTATATTAGGGTGTTCACCTCATTAGAGAGAGAGAGCTTGAGTTATAGAAATTTCGAGGAAGATCATCGGAGAAAAGGAAGACTGCAAGCTAGCATGGATCATTCGGGTTGTGGAGCCTCTCTTGAGTCCGGGAGATCATGGATCGCGGCGAAGGGACTTCTACTCGGAACTTATGAAGCGAAGGAGTGGACTACAAAGGTTGCAATTGTAAGTCCACGTTACCTCTCCCGGTTCTTACGGGCTAGCGGAAATGATGAAAAACGATTTTTCTTTTGGTGGTAACATGGACTCAAAATACGGATCTTTGTTAAACAACTATCTAACAACCCTAACAAGAGTTTTACCTACTCGGTTAGGGGGTTATACCTTAACTTGAAATCCTTCGTCTTCAACTCCTTGCGGTGGTCGGATCGGCCTCACCTCGTCGTCTCCTCGCGCCGAAGATGGATCCACCCGAAAGCTTCTACCTTTGGCTTCACTTCAAACTAGAAGAAACTAGAACACTTGGCTTGCTAGACCTTGTGAACTAGGATGAGTAGAGGAGTGTGTTGGATTTTATCTCTATGGTTCTTGCTTCTCAACACATGAGACAAGTGAACCATGAACTAGAGAGAGAGCAAGAGGAAGAGGGAGAGCTCAAGCATGAGAGAGAAAGGAAATGAAAGAATGAGCAAGACTTTTGCCATCCAAGCTCTCAAAATCCAAAATCATGATAACAAGTAATAATAATTGAGTATTATGTGATGGTTGTTATCATATCAAATGGCAATATCATTTCTTGCATTAAATGCAATTTGTGAACCAACAAGCAAGCCAAGGTCAATGCCAAGAAATGATAGCCATTGTCATGATGATGGTCAACTAGTCCAACCTACTTAACCGGTCAACAAAGTCAACAAGTCAACAAAGTCAACCCTTCAACCCAACCATGGCACAATAATACTTAATTAATATTATCATTAATCATATTTCTTATTCCCATTAGGGTTTGGCAAAAGTCAACAGTCAACAACCCTAATGAGAATCCTCTGCCTCCGTCTCTCTGTCAACTGTGCATACACACCCGCATCCGCGTTTCGAGGAACACGAATACAAACGAGATAAAACCAATCCCAAAACGTACACTAGGATCTGGCTTAAACTAAAGCCCGCTAGTGATAACTGCCCGGACACTAAACGTGCACAAGTACACGGATGTGACCGAACCCTGTCGCAAAACCATGCGACCTCTACTCTTTTGCCTAAAGGCGAATAGCTCTCTGTGTGGGACTCTAAAGACTCGACACTACGCTGGCAGTGGGTTTAACCACAGACCGCAAGTGGCACTAGCTGTGCGTAACGGCCCCCAGGTAGATGCCGATAGGAAGACTGACGAGGTGAAACCCATCTGAACTCCTACTGAGCCTGAATGTGACAATCTCCGTACAGTCCGGTCTGTTCGTCTGAGAATATCGCATGGAGGGCCTAGGGGGGCGGTAAACGTCAGTCCCCTAATAGCGGTACAAGTCATGTCGGAGTGTAGCCCAGAACACTCTGTGATAACACTGGAAACCTACCAGCATATCTCGCTTGCCCTGACCAGGGACTTTGTGTAATGGATCTCCTAGACACAGCACGATATCAACCCCCAATACCGGGAGAGACGAATCCTGTCTAACCGTCACTGCCTCCAAGTGCTTCGGGACTGCACCCAACTACTACCTGTTTGCACGACTCCTTTGAGCCGTGGTAGGGTAGTAATCTAAGTACAGTGGGAACACACTCGAGGCAAAGTGACAGTGTCAAGTCAGCGGACTAAGCTGTACTCATGTCACCTGGGAACTGATAACTGATGATAGGTATAGTACCAACCAACAGTTCCCGACGAGTCCTGTCCAGTGTACTCGTAACCTAACGAGCACCCGCATACTATCTCAAGTACGACGTACTGACGGCTGTGGGACAGACCGTCTCCCCTGCTGGGATGAGAAGCGCATACGCATGTCTACTCTGGAGTATCGATGCCCTGTCTCGATAGTCCTACGACTAGGGTCCTGCATAAGGATGTGCTTGTGGATTACCCAGCCCCCACGAGTGTGACTGCCATCACAACGCTGGTAATCAAGCAAAGATCCTAAGGGCTCCACTAATGTGTATAGGTGATATACTAAAATAAACACATGTACACATTAAAGTAGAAACAAATCAAGTAGCATACTACTATTTTGAGCAAGATTGTCTATATAAGGTAAATATCCCAAGCTTCCAATAAGTAATATACAAACTAGTATGATACAGTAATGGTCTCTAGGGCATATACACTAACAATCTCCCACTTGCACTAAGGCCATGTACTGGCGTATCGAAGACCTATCATCTCGATCAGCCGCTCGAACTGAGTCTGGGGTAAGGCCTTTGTGAATAGATCAGCAGTGTTATCTTCCATAGCAACTATCCGAACCTCGATCTCCTGGCGACCCACGATCTCCCTGATCAGGTGGTACCACCTCAAGATGTGTCTGGATCTCTGATGGGACCTGGGTTCCTTCGCTAAACCTATAGCCCCGTTGTTGTCGCGATACAGAGGTATTGGATCAACAATGGACGGAACCACCTGAAGTTCTGTTAAGAACTTTCTTATCCAGATGGCTTCTTTTGCGGCATCTGCAACAGCGATATTTTCCGCTTCCATCGTCGAGTCAGCAACGGTTTCCTGTTTGGAACTCTTCCAACACACCGCCCCTCCATTGAGGGTAAAGACATAACCCGACATGGACTTGGAATCATCCTTGTCACTCTAGAAGCTGGAGTCAGCAAAGGCCTCGATCTGTAGGTCTTTTCCGCCATACACCAAGAACATCTCCTTAGTCCTTCTCAGGTACTTGAGAATGTTCTTTACTGCTATCCAGTGCTTCTCCCCAGGGTTTGACTGATACCGGCTTACCACACTCAGTGCATAAGCTACATCTAGTCTGGTACACAACATTGCATACATTATAGAGCCTACCGTAGAAGCGTAGGGTATAATAGACATGCGATCCCTTTCCAAATCAGTCTTGGGAGACATCTCTTTGGAGAGGGTGATCCCGTGACAAGCCGGTAGATTACCGCGCTTGGAATCTTCCATACTGAATCTTTTCAGTATGGTGTCGATGTACCTGGACTGTGAAAGTCCTAATATCCTCTTGGATCTGTCACGAAAGAACCGGATCCCCAGAATGTACGAGGCATCACCCAGGTCTTTCATGGAGAACCTGTGTGACAAGAACCCTTTGACAGATTGCAGCATAGGAATGTCATTTCCTATCAAAAGAATGTCATCCACGTACAATACGAGGAATACGACAGTTCTTGCTACAAATCTACTATAGATGCATGGTTCATCTGGATTTTTGATAAAGCCAAATTCTTTGACCGTCTCATCAAAACAGATGTTCCAACTCCGTGATGCCTGCTTTAGTCCATAGATGGACTTAAGCAACTTGCACACCTTTCCGCTGCTCCCACTCTGAATGAAACCCTCTGGCTGGTCCATATAAACACAATCCTCTAAATTTCCATTTAGAAAAGCGGTCTTTACGTCCATCTGCCAAATCTCATAATCATGGAAGGCAGCAGTGGTAAGAAGGATCCGAATGGATTTCAGCATAGCCACTGGAGAAAAGGTCTCGTCATAGTCCAAACCAGGTCTTTGACGAAAACTCTTTGCAACAAGTCTAGCCTTATAGGTCTCAACCTGTCCATCTACACCAATCTTCCTTTTGAAGATCCACTTGAATCCTACGGGTTTTACCCCATTTGGAGCAACGTCCAACGTCCATACTTTGTTGGTGTACATGGATTTCATTTCGGTCCGTATTGCATCCAGCCATTTTACCGAGTTAATGCTCTGAATGGCTTGCTGGAAGCTAGTCGGCTCATCATAATCAATGATGCAATCTTCTCTATCCCCGTCTATGAGAAAACTGTAGTATCTCTCGGGCGGATGAGACTGCCTACTACTCCTGCGGAGCGGCGTAGGAATGTCCTGTTCTTTTGAACCCTCTGGTTCTACTAAGCTTTCAGTAATAGTCTGTGGTTCTGGAATTTCTTCCAGTTCTATTTCGCTCCCACTAATTTCCTTTTCTAAGAACTGGTGTTCCAGAAAATGGGCATTACGAGAAACAAAGATCTTTTGTTCCTCTGCGTAATAGAAGAGATACCCCCTGGAGTTCTTTGGGTATCCCACAAACTTGCATAGTACTGAGCGTGCCTCGAGTTTGTCCGCATGCTGCTTTTTGACAAAAGCTGGACATCCCCTGATCTTCAGATATTGAAGATAGGGTTTCTTCCCACTCCATATCTCATATGGTGTGGTAGGTACAGTCTTAGTTGGAACTCGGTTCAAAAGGTATGCAGCTGATTCTAGCACATATCCCCAGAATGATCGCGGTAACTCAGCGTTACTCATCATGGACCTTACCATATCCAATAGGGTTCGGTTCCGTCTCTCTGATACACCGTTATGTTGCGGAGTGTATGGAGGAGTAAGCTGAGAGAGAATTCCATTCTTTTTTAAGTAATCTAGGAACTCGGCACTTAAGTATTCACCACCTCGATTAGATCTCAGTGTCTTGATACTTTTGCCTGTTTGTTTTTCTACTTCATTCTTATATTCCTGGAATTTCCCAAAGGCTTCGGATTTATGTTTCATTAAGAAGACATATCCGTACCTTGAAAAGTCATCCGTAAAAGTAATGAAGTAAGAATAACCGCTTCGTGCATGTGTAGATATTGGACCGCACACGTCGCTGTGTACGAGTCCCAAGAGCTCGCTCGCTCTTACTCCGTGTCCAGTGAACGGAGTCTTTATCATCTTTCCTTTGAGACAGGATTGACAAGTTGCATATGATTGATATTCGAACGGATCCAAATATCCTTCTGTATGTAACTTCGTCAACCTTCTCTCATTGATGTGACCCAGTCTACAATGCCATAAGAAAGCCTGATTTGTTTCCGGAGACTTTCTTTTGTGTGTATTCTGGACATTGAAAATCCGTGGTTGGTTTAATACGTATATACCATTGCTTAATGTACTTGACCCAATCAAAACTTGATTAAGGTGAATGTTCACAACATTACTTACAAATGCAAATTCATAACCTTCTTTAGATAATAAAGATACAGCTATGATATTACAGGTTGCATTGGGTACAAAATAACAATTACGCAAAACCAAAACGTGTCCATCTGACAACCCAGGTGATAGTCCCCCACGGACTCAGCGTCCATGCCAGCTCCGTTTGCAACTCTGAGGGTCATATCACCTGCCTTCAAAACCCTACGCCTTCTCAGTGCCTGTAAAGAATTACAGATATGAGATCCTGATCCGGTATCCAATACCCAGGATGTAGAGTTTATTGATAGACAGTTTTCAATAACATACACACCTAAAGCTGAAGCCGCTACTTGCTTCAGATCCTGGGTTCTGGCCTTTCAAGCCCTGCAATCCTTTTTCCAGTGTCCACTCTTGTGACAGTAAAAGCATTCTTCCTTTCCCACAAGCTTTCCCGCTACCTTTGTTGCCTTTGTCTTTCCCTTCGTATCCACTTTACTAACACCGTCCCTTGGTTTGGCGGGGGCTTTCTTCTTCTTTCCCTTGGCTTTCGCCTTGGACCTAGAAGAGGAAGATCCTCCTACAAACAAAGTGGATGTTTCCCTACCTTTCTATAGGGTGCCCTCTGCACTCCTCAGCATATTGAGGAGTTCTGAAAGTTCAACTTCTTTTTCTTGCAAGTTGAAGTTCAGGATAAACTGGGCGTAAGTGGAAGGAAGGGACTGGAGAATCAAGTTCGTGTAGAGCTCGTTCTCTAACGTGGTCCTGTAAGCCCGCGGGGGTGCCCCGGCCGTCGATCCGACGGCGGAAACGCGGAAACAAAAACTTTGCAAAAACTTGCAACCGGCACCACCGCGCACTTTTCACCCGGATCGGGCCATTAACCTAGCTAACTAGCAAATAAGAAAAGAGTAGAGAAGTTATACCAAGCGATCCATGTCCTTCGGTCTTCGTCTCCGCTCCGATCTCCTGCGGAAAGTCCGTCCATCACCTCCTCGTCGGAAAGGGCACCACGTAGCCGGAATCTTTAACGGGCTCCCGCCACTTGACCGAGGCAACTCGGGCGCGAAGTTGGCTAGCCGACGCGTCCAAGACTTGCTATAGATATAGTGTAGAAGCTCGTCTCTTTTGGGGTTATGAGGTTGCCATGGTTTGTGGAGGAAAAGAATGAACTTGAGAGAAAGAAAAAATGGAGCTCTCAAGTTTTTCAAGCAACATATGAGATAAATCACCACCCACTAAAATCAATCCCCTTCTCCCTTGAATAGTGGCCGGCCCCTTCTCTCACAAGAATGAGATTGGAGAGAGAAAAAGAATTCTCCAAGTATATAAAAATATAATGGAAAAACCAATAAAGAAAATGGTCACTCTCATTTCATTTCAACAACCATCAAATGAAAAGCAAAATGAAATGGACAAGAATGGAATCTCATCATGAAGAGGCTACAATAATGCAAGAAACCCCTCCACTAAATGTTAATTGCAAACTTGCAATTAACACCCTCCAACGGATAGTCCGGCCGTGAAGGAAAAAGAGAAAATCGGCCGGAACGGAATGCAAACTGGCAACCCCAGAAAACCGATCCCGTGATAAATTACAGGAAAACCCCGCTACTGCAAATACATGCCCGCATTTGTATTCCCACTGAACACAAATGCAAAGAGACAAAACTACACTATCTAATACTAAGATCCGGCTTAAGCCAAAGCCGGCTAGTAAAAACTGTCCGATCACGATCCGTGCAATACCGCACGCATCTGATCGAACCCTGCCATATCTCCATACGGCCTCTACAGCGTTTCGCCCGAAACTTGAGTAACTGTGTGTGGTGGACTCTAAAGACTCGTCAATACTATGGCTGTGGATTTAACCACTAGCACGTCAGAGGTATAAGCCATACGTGACGGGCCACCAGCTATTGACCAAATGGGATGTCGATGAGCGAACTCATCCTGACACCCTACTGAGCCTGTCAGTGACAATATCCGTACAGTCCGGTCCGTTCGTCTATGAGTATCTCATGGCGCGCCTAGGGGGTTGGTAAAAGTCAGACCCCCAAAAGCGGTACAAGTCGTGTCGGAGTGTAGCCCAGAACACCCTGAGATACTACTGGAATACCTACCAGCAAATCTCCTGCCTTGGCCAAGGACTTTTCATGTTCTGGCTCTCTTAGACACAGCACGACCTCACCCCCAAAACCGGGAGAGACGAACCCCTGAAGATCCGCTCACTGCCTCCATGTGGCTCGGGACTGTACCCAACTAAAACCTGTTTGCACGACTCCTTTGAGCCGTGGTAGGGTAGTAATCAAAGTACAGTGGGAACTCACACGAGACAAATGACGATCTCAGGTCGATGAACTAACCTGTACACATGTCACCAGGGAACTGCTATCTGACGTCTGGTATAATCCCAACTAGCAGGTTCCCGGCGAGTCCTGTCCGGTGTACTCATAACCCAATGAGCACCTGTATACATCTTAGGTGAACCAACTGAAACCAGTGGCTTGTGAGACCGGCCACCGCCCCTCGTCGGGGTCTCGACTGTATACACTAGTCTACTCTGGAGAAACGATGCCCTGTCTCGAATCTCCCACGACTAGGGACCTTTTAAGGATGTGCTTGTAGACCCCCAGCTCCCACTTATATGATCGCCCTCATACTGCTGGTGGTCAAGCAAGAATCCAAGGGGCTTTATCAACGTGTAATAGCGACTCGAAAGGTCACCTAAAGCAGTACACGATGATAAAGATAAACCAGATAGCATACTATCATCTCGAGTAAGACTGTCCTACTGGGACAGGTCCTCCCCTCAATCATTGCAATCACGTGCCTGTGATCCAATAATTGACTCTGAGGGCACTATCTCCAACAATCTCCCACTTGCACTCGAGGCTAATTATTGCGATGTCGCATACTCACAGCCCGTGTGATACCGAACACCCAACTCCTCTACTAGTCAGTCTCACAAAGCTCGTTTGCGAAACTATTGCGTTCGAGGAATAGCCTCAGTGAGTGGATCCGCTTTGATGTTTCTTTCTATATCTCTCTATATCTCATGTTCGCAGAGAAAACCATCTCCCGAAATGAGCAATACCTGTCCTAGAATGTCTGGATGTCTGATGGGACCTAGCTCATAAGTGAACTCCAAATCCAAACTTCTTAGACTGTATCGTCAACTGAACTTAATCAGTATCATGCGCCATGCCTTCCCTCAGTATCCACCTGGACCACCTGTCCAAAATACTGCCCCTCGTCAGAGGGAAAACTATAACTCTGACAGCCACTCTGCCATCCAGGTCACCTTGGAAGCCTGGAATGATAACTGTCTCCCGAAGAAGACTGCCATTATCATATCCCTAGAACATCCACTTATGTTCTAAAACTGCTTCCGACTGTTTCTCCAGGATTGGATCAATATCAACTTATTGCATTTACTGCAAGAACAACATCTGGTGTGGTACTTGACATCTCATGATTGACTCAATTGCCTAAGCAAGTGATCTGCCAATCATGCACATCCCTCTCTACTTTAGTCTATGAGACACCTTTAGAGAGGGTGACTCCATCACCTGCAGGTACACTACCGTGCCAGGAGTCTTCCATTCTAAATACTCTTAGAATGCGGTCAAAGTACCCAGATTGGGAAACCACCCAAATTTAGATCTAAAATCATAGATCTAGTAACCAGAATGTTTGATATAATATCCAAGTCCTATGTGGAGAAACCACTGTGTGACGACCAAAGTATAACCTATCGTAGTATAGGAATATCACTTCCTACTCTGTGTATGTCATCAAATACCAGGACATCACACCCTACTACCTTCTTAACAGATCCATCCTCTATTCTGATGAAGTCAAACCTATGACCGTCACATCAGAAATAGATGATCTATCTCCGCTATATCTGCTTTAGTCTATAAACAGACATAAGCCACATGTCCACCAATGCTTCCGCTGCTCCCACTGACTATGACAACCCTCTGGCAGAGTCATATACACGTACACTTCTAAAGCAAGTTTAGAACGACGCTATACTCATCCTCCCGCCGGGTCTCGCAGTCTGGAACAACAGCAATGGCAAGTGTGGGTAAACAAGAACCTCCCTGCCACCGTCCTTGAGCATACCGAAGTACCTCTCGAGTGCCTGAGGTTACCCACCATATCTGCGGAGTGGCCAATGGAATGTCAAACCAGATTGAATCTTTAGGATCTTATGAAATCTTCAGTAATCGTTTGTGGTTCTGGAATCACTTCCAGTTCTACCATACTCCCACTACTGTTTTTCTGAAAATATCCATTTTTGATAAAACTGTGGCGAGTCAAGAACAATATCACTATTGATCTTCCAGATGGTAGAAAGTCAACCCTCGTCATAGCCCGGGTCAACCCACAAACAGCCATTACTGAAACGTGCCTTGAGTTGTCCAGAGTCTGGTTTTAAGCATAAGCCGGACAACTCCCCGTATCTTAACAATATCAAGATATGAACTGTTCTATATCCAAGAAACAGAGGCACTGATTTAATTGAACCAGATTCAAATCATGCAGCTGTCTCCAGTGCATGTCAACTAAATGGAAGAGAGGCCGATCAGCGTTACTCAACTTAGGAGTACTTCCAATTATGAGTAACCTGAAAGAGAAGTTAGTTCTCTTAATCATTACTATCAACTGAATACCATTCACAAGTATCTACTCTTCGATCACCTTGAAGAATCCTGATACTTGCAACACCTGGTTCTCTACTTTACTCTTATACCTATAACTCCTCAAAACTTAGACCCTCTGTTTGTATGAAACACGTGTCTAAGAACTAGAGAAGTTAAAAGTAAACAGAATATAGTACGAGGACCAACCCCTCTGTCCTAATGGACACTGGACAACATACAATACTCTGTATAAGTCCCTTGAGTCAAATGACTCATTCACTGTGTGTCGTAGGTCGAAAACTGTACTTATGGTTAAGAAGAGTTACACCACCGTTTAATGCTCCTTACCTAACCATCCACTGATATAGGTAAATGTCATAGACATAATTTCAAAAAGATATGTCTCACTCTATAAAAATAGACGTATAGATATATCAATTTGAAATTGGTGCACAACAACGGATATTCAAAACCAAATATTTGCCGACCGGCAAACAACCCAGGTGGCTTCCTCAAATATCACCAATTCCAACGAATCCCGATATAATGAGGATGGTCACCTAGGTCCCAATAACTTACTCCCTTTCATCATCTGTAAAACCATACAGATGTGAGACTCATACCTGGTAAATACATACCCTGGAGTAAGTATCTAATCGGGAAATCAGTTTTCTTTTAACAGTACACAGTGAAACTGAAACATTGAGATGTTTCGATGGGGTATCCTGGTATTCTTAGTAATGCCTCTTCCATTATCCAGATTCACAACTATAACTGTATAATTCTTTGCCACCTCTCCAAATCCCTTTATATGTCTTTAGTCATTATCTTTTGTACACCCCTTTAGGCCAAATGGTTTTCTTCTTTTCCTACCGTTCGGCACCAGCCTATGGTTTGGAAGAAGACTATCCAATAAGCATAATGGGTGTACTGTCCTAATCCTAGGATCACTCGCAATGCGAGAGAAGGTGAGGATAAAAGACAACCGAATGAACTTAATTCATAGGTGATTTAGGATTGACAAAGAAGTATATGGTTTGGTCGTGAATAGCAGTCGCAATTTACTTTGCCCTCTTACTAATCCCTTGCTTTGTCTGAACTTAATACCTTCTGTACACCATTTAGGCTAATTGGCTTTCTTCATTCCCTACCGGTCGGCACCTGCCTATGGTTTGGAAGAAGACTATCCAATTTGCGTAATAGGTGTACTATCTCCTAAACCAAGGAGTACTCGCAATCTGAGAGAGAAGGTAAAAGGAAAAGACAACTGAATAGTCCTATTCGTTTTCTCCAGAACCAGAAACCATCCTCGAATAAATTCCTTCGAGTTCGTATATAACCATACGATGGTTTTGTCCAATGGAAGTGGACGTTCGTAGTAATACGGGGTGTCCTGGAGAAAAGGGTAAAAGTAGGAGTGGCAATGAGGTTTGCAACTCTGACAATCCAAAAGCCAGTGTTAAGAAGGTTCGGTCAACTTGGTCACTGAGTCATAGTCTAGGGTCGGGTCAATGGTCGCTGCCAGAGAGAGAGAGAAAAGAAACACTCAGCGTGCACTCTAACCTAGATCAGAATGGTTACCAATTTATCTAATCTGGAAACCTCCCACTGTAACGTCAAATTCTTCCCCAAACCTGAAAGAAGAATTAGCCGGGATAACCCGAGGAGTAAACCAACTCATCAGTGGGAATCGGGATCCAACTCTCATCGCATGATAACGTGACGGAATCCGCTCACGTTATCACACTCCAGAAGGTATGCGCATATCTGGCAAGTTTCAGTACTTTTGAAACTCCCGATGTGGATTTTTACTCCATGCTCTTATGACCTTAACTTTGGCCAACATATCATAAGTCACATGTCAAGTTCTACCCGTCATTTTCCTGGTTAATTTGAACCCACCCGTACATACCCTTGACTTTGGCCAAAATGGCAGTACGACTGTCCCAAACCAACGCATCTATCTATGCTGCATATGAATACCCAACAGCTACCAAACACTGTGCCTTGACTTTGGCCAACATACACAGCTTGAATACTATTGACTATCCATATGAAACGACGGAGGGCTACGAATGGTTTCTGGCGAAAACCTTTAACGTAATGAACTTGATATCGTTGAAGGAACGGATAGCTTTTTAGAAAAATATAGTAACGAAAACCTTCGCTAAAGAGGTCACTCCCGGTGAAGGGATCTCGGCTCTTTCCCCGTAGAATGAGGTGCAGGATATTCCAAATGAATACCACGATGCAAAGCAAAAGTAATCGGCTATAGCGAAGTTACTGCCCTAACGCAAACTTTTGTCCAAGGGGTCACTCCCGGTGAAGGGATCTCGGCCCTTGCCTCGTCGACTGAGGAGCAGGATATTCCAACGGAATACCACTGTGCAAAACAAAAGAGAACGCCCTTGCAATAACAGCTTTTTGAAAAAGTGTTCCAACAACATCAGATTAGGTTTGTTTAACTTGCATTGATCCGAATCAATGCAGTCCCATCAATTGATCACACCACAAAGAACGAAAATATACTGACGTACGTATATGCCATCCGCATTCGCCACTGGGTCCCGTCATCATCCGTTAGGTTAGCTAACTAACGACAGAGCGGGGACTGGACTAGCGCGGATGCAAACCATATACAACGTCTACTAATATATATATACAATATATAATTTTCGCTCAAGGCGTGATAAAAAAGCAACACAGAAATGTAAAGCAACACAGATCAATACAGATATCTGGGATCCCCGGGTTTCATAGAGCCGCTACTGAAACCCGACGTTCCCCTGGTCGTGTGGATAGCCTGTGCAATGAAATCCTAGACCCCTACGGGCGCGGCAAGTTACCCGCCAAAACCTGAAGTGAGGCAGCCCCCTTCAGCAACGTGAATGGACCACCCAGCACTTCACGGAATCCGGCAACTTGGGCACCCCTCCTGGGTCAACCTGTACCCCCTACGAGTGCGGCGAATAGCCCGCCAATTCTAGAGTGAAGCCCCCTCCGTCTCAAAGCCATGAGATGCGGGCCTGTTGCCCTCTAGAACCCGGCTGTCCGTGCACCCCTCCGCGGGGTAATCCTAGTACAGAAAGTAAAATATACATACAACGGGTACATCGACCGCAACCTGGTCGTGCCCCAAAATAATAATACAAACAGGCAGTGACGGCAGTCCACATGTCGGACGCTCTCCCCGCAATATCAAATGTACATATAAAACCGAACTGTACTACCACTGCATCCAGGCTATCCCCACGACCGATCCGCAACAACACAGTACAATCACAGAACATCAACGTGAATGTCACGTTCGCAAATCCGTCTAACCGGGCTATAGCAGTTAGACAGGATTTACCGATCAAGTGACATTCACGGTCGCAGATATAATGTAAAAACTGTGAACTGGCATGTTTAAAATATCCGATCGAACAAATTTACCAAGTGGGCCCCAAAGCATTACTGTAGCACTTACAGAAAATCTGGGCCCAAAAATAATGTCCCAAAAACCCCATTTCCTATTCAAAAGCTTACTGTGAAAATATGGTGCAACGATTCCTCTTACCCACCGCGGAAACGCGGCAAAACCAGGGGTTTGGCCGCGTTTCCGCGGTCGTAGTAAGGAATCATTGAGCCGTATTTTCCCAGAATTCTTAGAATTTCTTGCATGTCTTTCTGCAATGACCTGAAAAATTTTAGGAGCTGAAAAAATTTCAACAGAGAACACATGCATGGAAAATACGGATTTTGGGGATTTTGTTAGATCGGGTTTTAAACACACTAGACCATGCTAGGCTAAGTTAATGGCCTGGCTCTGATACCAATGTAAGCCCGCGGGGGTGCCCCGGCCGTCGATCCGACGGCGGAAACGCGGAAACAAAAACTTTGCAAAAACTTGCAACCGGCACCACCGCGCACTTTTCACCCGGATCGGGCCATTAACCTAGCTAACTAGCAAATAAGAAAAGAGTAGAGAAGTTATACCAAGCGATCCGTGTCCTTCGGTCTTCGTCTCCGCTCCGATCTCCTGCGGAAAGTCCGTCCATCACCTCCTCGTCGGAAAGGGCACCGCGTAGCCGGAATCTTTAACGGGCTCCCGCCTCTTGACCGAGGCAACTCGGGCGCGAAGTTGGCTAGCCGACGCGTCCAAGACTTGCTATAGATATAGTGTAGAAGCTCGTCTCTTTTGGGGTTATGAGGTTGCCATGGTTTGTGGAGGAAAAGAATGAACTTGAGAGAAAGAAAAAATGGAGCTCTCAAGTTTTTCAAGCAACATATGAGATAAATCACCACCCACTAAAATCAATCCCCTTCTCCCTTGAATAGTGGCCGGCCCCTTCTCTCACAAGAATGAGATTGGAGAGAGAAAAAGAATTCTCTAAGTATATAAAAATATAATGGAAAAACCAATAAAGAAAATGGTCACTCTCATTTCATTTCAACAACCATCAAATGAAAAGCAAAATGAAATGGACAAGAATGGAATCTCATCATGAAGAGGCTACAATAATGCAAGAAACCCCTCCACTAAATATTAATTGCAAACTTGCAATTAACACCCTCCAACGGATAGTCCGGCCGTGAAGGAAAAAGAGAAAACCGGCCGGAACGGAATGCAAACTGGCAACCCCAGAAAACCGATCCCGTAATAAATTACAGGAAAACTCCGCTACTGCAAATACATGCCCGCATTTGTATTCCCACTGAACACAAATGCAAAGAGACAAAACTACACTATCTAATACTAAGATCCGGCTTAAGCCAAAGCCGGCTAGTAAAAACTGTCCGATCACGATCCGTGCAATACTGCACGCATCTGATCGAACCCTGCCATATCTCCATACGGCCTCTACAGCGTTTCGCCCGAAACTTGAGTAATTGTGTGTGGTGGACTCTAAAGACTCGTCAATACTATGGCTGTGGATTTAACCACTAGCACGTCAGAGGTATAAGCCATACGTGATGGGCCACCAGCTATTGACCAAATGGGATGTCGATGAGCGAACTCATCCTGACACCCTACTGAGCCTGTCAGTGACAATATCCGTACAGTCCGGTCCGTTCGTCTATGAGTATCGCATGGCGGGCCTAGGGGGTTGGTAAAAGTCAAACCCCCAAAAGCGGTACAAGTCGTGTCGGAGTGTAGCCCAGAACACCCTGAGATACTACTGGAATACCTACCAGCAAATCTCCTGCCTTGGCCAAGGACTTTTCATGTTCTGGCTCTCCTAGACACAGCACGACCTCACCCCCAAAACCGGGAGAGACGAACCCCTGAAGATCCGCTCACTGCCTCCATGTGGCTCGGGACTGTACCCAACTAAAACCTGTTTGCACGACTCCTTTGAGCCGTGGTAGGGTAGTAATCAAAGTACAGTGGGAACTCACACGAGACAAATGACGATCTCAGGTCGATGAACTAACCTGTACACATGTCACCAGGGAACTGCTATCTGACGTCTGGTATAATCCCAACTAGCAGGTTCCCGGCGAGTCTTGTCCGGTGTACTCATAACCCAATGAGCACCTGTATACATCTTAGGTGAACCAACTGACACCAGTGGCTTGTGAGACCGGCCACCGCCCCTCGTCGGGGTCTCGACTGTATACACTAGTCTACTCTGGAGAAACGATGCCCTGTCTCGAATCTCCCACGACTAGGGACCTTTTAAGGATGTGCTTGTAGACCCCCAGCTCCCACTTATATGATCGCCCTCATACTGCTGGTGGTCAAGCAAGAATCCAAGGGGCTTTATCAATGTGTAATAGCGACTCGAAAGGTCACCTAAAGCAGTACACGATTATAAAGATAAACCAGATAGCATACTATCATCTCGAGTAAGACTGTCCTACTGGGACAGGTCCTCCCCTCAATCATTGCAATCACGTGCCTGTGATCCAATAATTGACTCTGAGGGCACTATCTCCAACAGGTCCCTAGGTCCACGAGCTCCTCAATGAAGCCAATCATCTTAAGCACGTGTTTCGCTACCGATGATCCGACGGCCAATCTTGCTGAAAACAGCTTTTTCGAGACTTCGTATCTGGCGATACGTGATTGCTCTCCATACAGTTCTTTTGTATGGAGAAATATGGATTCAAGGTCCATATTCTCGTGCCTCCTCTGATGTTCATTGTCCATAGAGGCAAGCACGATGCACTTGGCCTTCGTGCAATCGATTTCCCAGGTCTTACGAATTTCTCTACCCGCGACGCTGGTTTTGGGACCTGGGACAGGGGGAGCTTTGGTGGTAAGGAGATACCCCAACTTGTCATAAGTGATTGCCATTTTGACATTCCTGAGCCAATCTTTGTAGTTTGGCCCTGTCAGTATGTTTTTATCTAGTAGTAACTTAAGTCCAGTCATGATGTTTGGTCGCTGCAATTAGGAGATTGAGAAGAAACACTTTAGCATGATGCTCTTGCAAGTTTAGAGTGGTTTTTAATTTGTCTAAACAGGATGGCTCCCACTGTCTCTCGAATCCCTCCTCAAACCAAAAAGGAAGAATTAGTCAGGATCAATCTCACCGTACAATACTTGCTTAACCGTTCAGCCAGGCTAGTGTCGGTACTTCGAGGGAGGTTTTCCAACGCTTTCGCGAAGTTCCTTAATTAAATAACCTCTTTTCCCTGTGGGCGTAGCCCCGCTAACACCTTTCTAGACACCTACTTGGTTTATAGCATTGATTGTTAAGTGAGAAATTTTCTGAGGAGTAGCATATACTCACAGTAGGATCGGGATCCAAATATCATCGCGTGACAAAACTGAAGGAATCCTACCAGAATCATCACACTCCAAATGGTATGCAGCGCTAGCAAGTTTCAGTTTCTTTTGAAACTCCCGATGTGGATTTTTGCCCCATGCTCTTATGACCTTGGAGTGCGGTCAAAATGTCATAAGTCACATGTCAAGTTCTTCCCATCATTATCCAGGTTAATTTAAACCCACCCGTACCTACCCTTGACGTAGGCCAAAATGGCAGTACGACTGTCTCAAACCAACGCATTCTATCTATGCGACAGATAAATATCCGGCAGCTACCAATCACTATGCCTTGGCGTGAGGTCAAAATACATAGCTTGAATACTACCGAATATTTAACTGAAATGATGGAGGGCTACGGATGGTTTTGGCGAAACCGTGAACGTAGTGAACTTGATATAATCGATGGAACGAGATAGCTTTTAAAAGGAGTGGCTTAAGCTCCGTGTTTTAAAAGTTGTTTTTGAAAAGAAACCGAGTGGTTTTGAAAGTGTTCCAACGACTCAACTTTGGTTTATTTTCTTGCATTAATTTAATGCGTCCCATCATTTAATCCTACCATTGCAGAAAACAACGAAAATATGACGTATGCTTATGCCATCCGCATTCGCCACGGGGCCCCGTCATTACCCGTTAGGTTACTTAACTAACGACAGAGCGGGGGCTGGACTAGCGCGGATGCAAAACATAAGCAACGCCTAAATAGATATCATATATAGATATACACATTCGTCACATGCAATGATAGCCATTCCAGATCACAGATGAACACATTGGATATACTAGGAATCCGCAATCCGTACGAGCCTGTAACGAAGAGCGGATTACACGGTCGCGATGAATAGCCAAGACCCTACCGTAGACCCCTACGGGTGCGGAAAACTACCCGCCAAGTACCCGAAGCAAAGCAACCTCCTTCAACACCGTGAGTAGGCCACTCGGCACTTCGAGATACCCGGTAGTTTGTGCACCCCACCTTGGGTCTATCCTAGGAGAAAAAACAGTAAAAGAAATTATACAATGACGGCTACAACCACATCCCGGTTGTGCGGCCATATAAATAATATTACATCAATTACAAATTACATGAATTGAAAGAAAAAGAAAACTCTCATCTCACAACCCCCTGGCTATTCATCCGCGACAATCCAATGAATTCATATACACATACCATCAACATTACAGATCACAGATATGTATAACCCCCACTAATCGACGTATAGCGATTAGCAGACGTTCAATACATATATCACATCATAGATATATACCCGTCAGCTTAAGTCTTTAGAAGTTCGATCAAAATACGGATTTTTAGACCCCAAAAACAAATTTTGCTTTCTGGAAAATCTGGGCAGAAAAAACATATTGTAAAAATCCCAAAACACCCCACTGAACACACTGCAAGAAATAGTCGCCCACGGCCAAGTCAACTCGGTCGCGGATCCGCGGTGGGAGCATGCTCCTGCCGCGGTTCCGCGGCGGTTTGACCGAGTCCCTAGACCAATTTTCTACAGTGTGTAATAAAAAGCCTGAGCCGATTTTTAGTGTAAGATTTATTTTTTTTGAACAAGAAACAAAATCGGCAGAAACCAAACTTTTCGGGCGTGTTTCGTGACTTTTTCTCCGATCGAACTTCTAGTTACTTTGCTAACATGTTAGATAGTGTTTAACTAGGCTCTGATACCACTGTAAGTCCACGTTACCTCCCCCGGTTCTTACGGGCTTGCGGAAATGATGAAAAACAATTTTTCTTTTGGTGGTAACATGGACTCAAAATACGGATCTTTGTTAAACAACTATCTAACAACCCTAACAAGAGTTTTACCTACTCGGTTAGGGGGTTATACCTTAATTTGAACTCCTTCGTCTTCAACTCCTTGCGGTGGTCGGATTGGCCTCACCTGGCTTGCTAGACCTTGTGAACTAGGATGAGTAGAGGAGTGTGTTGGGTTTTATCTCTATGGTTCTTGCTTCTCAACACATAAGACAAGTGAACCATGAACTAGAGAGAGCAAGAGGAAGAGGGAGAGCTCAAGCATGAGAGAGAAAGGAAATGAAAGAATGAGCAAGACTTTAGCCATCCAAGCTCTCATAATATAAAATCATGATAACAAGTAATAATAATTGAGTATTATGTGATGGTTGTTATCATATCAAATGGCAATATCATTTCTTGCATTAAATGCAATTTGTGAACCAACAAGCAAGCCAAGGTCAATGCCAAGAAATGATAGCCATTGTCATGATGATGGTCAACTACTCCAACCTACTCAACCGGTCAACAAAGTCAACAAGTCAACAAAGTTAACCCTTCAACCCAACCATGGCACAATAATACTTAATTAATATTATCATTAATCATATTTTTTTATTTTAGGATTTGGCAAAAGTCAACAGTGAACAACCCTAATGAGAATCCTCTGCCTCCGTCTCTCTGTCAACTGTGCATACACACCCGCATCCGCGTTTCGAGGAACACGAATACAAACGAGATAAAACCAATCCCAAAACGTACACTAGGATCTGGCTTAAACTAAAGCCCGCTAGTGATAACTGCCCGGACACTAAACGTGCACAAGTGCACGGATGTGACCGAACCCTGTCGCAAAACCATGCGACCTCTACTCTTTTGCCTAAAGGCGAATAGCTCTCTGTGTGGGACTCTAAAGACACGACACTATGCTGGCAGTGGGTTTAACCACAGACCGCAAGCGGTACTAGCTGTGCGTAACGGCCCCCAGGTAGATGCCGATAAGAAGACTGACGAGGTGAAACCCATCTGAACTCCTACTGAGCCTGAATGTGACAATCTCCGTACAGTCTGGTCTGTTCGTCTGAGAATATCGTATGGCGGGCCTAGGGGGCGGTAAACGTCAGTCCCCTAATAGCGGTACAAGTTGTGTCGGAGTGTAGCCCAGAACACTCTGAGATAACACTGGAAACCTACCAGCATATCTCGCTTGCCCTGGCCAGGGACTTTGTGTATTGGCTCTTCTAGACACAGCGCGATATCAACCCCCAATACCGGGAGAGACGAATCCTGTCTAACCGTCACTGCCTCCAAGTGCTTCGGGACTGCACCCAACTACTACCTGTTTGCACGACTCCTTTGAGCCGTGGTAGGGTAGTAATCTAAGTACAGTGGGAACACACTCGAGGAAAAGTGACAGTGTCAAGTCAGCGGACTAAGCTGTACTCATGTCACCTGGGAACTGATAACTGACGATAGGTATAGTACCAACCAACAGTCCCCGACGAGTCCTGTCCAGTGTACTCATAACCTAACGAGCACCCGCATACATACTCAAGTACGACGTACTGACGGCTGTGGGATAGACCGTTTCCCCTGCTGGGATGAGAAGCGCATACGCTAGTCTACTCTGGAGTATCGATGCCCTGTCTCGATAGTCCTATGACTAGGGACCTGCATAAGGATGTGCTTGTGGATTAACCAGCCCCCACGGGTGTGACTGCCATCACAACGCTGGTAATCAAGCAAAGATCCTAAGGGCTCCACTAATGTGTATAGGTGATATACTAAAATAAACACATGTACACATTAAAGTAGAAACAAACCATGTAGCATACTACTATTTTGAGCAAGATTGTCTATACAAGGTGAATATCCCAAGCTTCCATTAAGTAATATACAAACTAGTATGATACAGTAATGGCCTCTAAGGCATACACACTAACAGTAATCCCTCACTCTTAGTTGTAAAGATGCTTACTTGCATGTTAAACCCTAATAAACAAGCAATGATCCCGGCTTTGGGTTGTTCGGCAAGTCTAAATTTTAAATCGGGTATGGTTGATGTCTTATATGTTAGTTATTTGTATGCCCAAGAGGCCATTACTGTACATACGATGTATATTGTAGTGGATGCTTGGACATATATAGGGAGGACTTTCTTGCTCGACATGATAGTACGCTATCTGGTTGTACTTTATCTTAACATGTATTCTGATTGTCTCTGTGTTACATGTTGATAAAACCCTTAGGATATGTACTCGACTACTGGTACTATGATGAGATCATACTAGTGGGGCCACGGTAGTCGGCGAGTACATCCTATAACTGTTCCTAGTCGAGGGTGTATCGAGATAGGGCATCGATACACCAGAGTAGACTAGCGTATACGCATCTTGACCCATATGATGGGCGATGGATGATCCCATATCCATCGGTGTTTGACATCAAGGATGGTCTACGGGTGCTCAGTAGAGACTGGGTACACTGGACGGACTCGCCGAGAACTCCCAGATGGTATTATACCTCACGTCAGATGGCAGTTCTCTGGTGACACTAGTACAGGTTAGTCTGTAGACCCGAGATCGTCATAGAGTCTTGTGTGATTCCCACTGTGCTTTGATTTCCATCATACCACGTCCAAGAGTGCGTGCAAAAAGGTGGCTTTTGGGTACAGTCCCGAATCACATGGAGGCAATGAGCGATAGGAGGGGATTCGTCTCTCCCGATATAGGGAGTTGATGTTGTGCTTTGTTCGATTGGCTATAACTGGAAATCTCTGGCCAGGGTTGCTGAGATTTACTAGTAAGTGTTATCAGTTGTTTCTTGAACTGTTATAGACCTCATATCGACACGACTTATCAAGCTACTGGGGTCTGACGTATAACACTAGGCGAGATATGCGTCATATCAGACGACGAGACCAGACTGTACGGGAGTGTTACTGATTAGATTCGCAGGAGAATGTACAGGCTTGCTTGATCTTCTGATCGCTCAATAACTGGGTGGCTGTTACGTTTAGCTGACCGCTTGCTGCTTGTGGGTGTTTGATATGATCATCACCTACTGCCGGCGTATTGATGATTCTTTAGAGTCCTACACAGAGGTTTCTTGGCTCGGGCAAAATGGAGTAGAGCACATATGTGATATGTGCGGGACCGAGAACAATACGTGTATGTGATACCGTATTAGATTCTCATGATATGAGATATCGGCCGGGTATATGTGATATAGCCGGGTCATCGGATCAAGTGTTGATTCGATGAACTGATACAGATTATATTAGTCGGTTATTTGTGAAATAGCCGGATTATCGGATCAAGTGTTGATTCGATAATTTAATGTATAATTATATATTTGATATATTAAATTGCATTAATTAATATAAGCTCACTAAAAGATTCTTTTTCTCACTCGGGTAATACATTGATATATATGCGATATATGTTAATTGTATTATTTTATTTTGTTACAATAAATATTATATATGTGATATATAATATTGTAACATGATATGGTTATTAATGCAACATGTTTAGTGGAGATTAAACATGGTTAGGGTTTGATTAGGGTTATGCTTTTCTAGAAGTTTCTAGAAGCTTTGCTTTTGTTTCTTGCAAAGATATTTGTTATGATATTTTGCAAGACATTTCCTTAACCCAACCAAACCTTTTAACCTTAGTTAAATCTCTACAAGGGTTACTTAACCCATGGTTGCATTTTCCAACCTCACTTGAGTTATTCATTATTCATCACAAAAGGATTCTTCTTCTTCTTCCTTGAGTTCTTGATGAAAAAGCTTACTAGCTTTTTCATTAGTGATGATTTTGAGTGAGATTATGAAAACCAATGAGAGCTAAAATCCTACTTCATCATCCTAATCTATCCTAGCCATTTAGATTTGGGTGTTCACTTCATTTAGTGAGTGAGAGCTTGTGTTAAAGAAACTTCAAGGTAGATCATCTTTGTTATCGAAGATCGGAAGCAAGCTTGCATCTTTCTCTTCGTAGAGCCTCTCGAGAGTCCGGATACTCGATGATCGCAGCGAAGGGACCTCAACACGGAGCTTTAGAAGTGAAGGACCGGACTACAAAGGTTGTAATCCCAAACTCTTAGTGTTAATGTGCTTAACATGCTTTGTTTCGCCTAATCTCTAGTTTAAGATCTTGGTTAAGGGTTGTTCGGCACGTCTAAATTTTAAATCGGGCATGGTTGATGCCTCGTAGACCCTTGTGAGAGTGCCTAGTAACCTTACAGTGGTATCAGAGCCAAGCTAGAGCTTTAGGCGAAGTCTAGACGAAGTTTAATGTCCGATCGAACTCCGAATACCCGTAAAACCCTAGTTTCTGGAAATTTTTCAAAAAGTTGATTTTTTTCATATTAAAAATACTCAAAAAAATCATCAGGGTATATTAGGAATTATTGTGAAACACAAGTATTTAATACCATTAAACAGCCGCGGAACCGCGGCAATGACATGGCTTGCGCGGCTAATCCGCGGCCGTACAGTGGGTTTATTATTTTATTTTTGCACAGTTAAATCCGTATCTACTTCCTGATTCTTCTGGGATTTTTTAATTTATACTCAAGTGTTGAGTTTTCTGGGTTGTATTGGGAATTCGTTGATTCGATCGGATAATTTAACTTCGTTTAAGTTTTTTCCGGGTAATTTAGAACGTGTTAAAAAGTTCGACCGGATATCAATAACTCCTTTTTCCCCTGCCGGAAAATTTCCAAGTGTTGGATTTTTCCGTAGTTTAAGAACGTTCTAAGTCGTGCAAGTAACGCGGTGGACCCTCTAGAGGACAACAAACATTAACTCGATTATGTGACCGTCTGAACCGCCTCTAAAGCTTAGGGTTTGGGGCAGTACGGTGTGCCACATGTGAGGCGTTGGCTTGACCCTTCTACGGCTAGACCATTGGTACTGTGACATGTGATGGATGTTTTTAAACTAATTTCAAGTGTTGAGAACTATTTGGGAAAACTTGGGTGTTTGATTATTCGATCGGAAAGTTTAACATTGTCTATTTATCTGGAATGTGATACAATATTTGGAATCCACAAGTAATTATGAGATAACTAATTTGAATGTTATAAATCTAGCAGTTCAGTCTCAAATGATCGGTTGCCACGGAATTTTGATGTGATCAAAAGTCCGTCGCAATCACGTAGCTACGCGGATACTCCCCGGGTAAACTTAATAGACAACCATGCCCCAATAGTCCCGACCAAGTGACTGTAGGAGAACCCCGTCACCAAAAGTATCCGTTCGGGTGCTCACGGCAGCGGTGTTCCGCCATAGTGCACTTCGTCGACGGCATCGGGGGTGCGGCCATCTACTAAAGTTTGCGACGAGCATTCGATCAGGATGTCGGGAATCTTGTTGAATTGCCCGACTTGATATTGAAAAGAGTTTTCGATAATGAGACTAAAATGCAGGGTTTATAATGGTTAGGAATGCGATGTCTAAGGAATTCATTTGGTTAGGCATGCGATGTCTAAGGAGGTTGCGGATTCTAACTGTTGTAGTTTTACACTTTCTTTTCTGTGACCGTAAATGTAGTATGTAGTTATATCGCCGGTTTTCGTTGCTATACATCGACGACAATCGGTGTATCCATATTTACTTACGTTGATGACATGTGATGTTATGTGTTGCTGTGATATGTTATATTGGATCGTCGTGTTCTGAATAGCCGGGGGTTTTATCTGAGATGAGGGTTTTTATTTTCATTCATGTAAAATTCATTTGTATATAATATTCTTTTATTGGGGCACTTCTGGGCTGATGATGATGTCACCATTGTATATTATTTACTTTTCCGCATTAGGTAGACCCAAGACGGGGAGCACAAGTAACCGGGTTCTAGGGTCAGTGGGAGACCATCTCGAGGAGTCGAGACCGGGTCTCCTAACCCTAGAATTGGCAGTGTTGCTTGCCGCTCTCATAGGGGTCTAGGGATGTGGGTTTTTCTATTCATTGCGACCGTGGAATCCGTGTTTTATAAAGGCTCGTATTAAAAACACGGACGTCCTAGTATATCCAATATTTCATATATGTTCTTCTGCTGCAATGTTCTGTGATGAGATCATATTACTGCCTGAGACGAATGTTTATATTATATATATGAGATATATGTTATATTGTAGATTTCGTTTCAAATGTGATGCTTGTGAAGCATAATAAAATGGAACTTCATTAATGAGATTAATGAAATAAAAGAAACCTAAAGATGTTGTAGAAACTTGTCTCAAAAATAGGTAGCTCTAGTTCTTGCTTTGCTTAGCGGTGTTCCTTATAGAACATCCAGCACCTTATTCGATAAGGAAAGAGCCGAGATCCCTTCACCGGGAGTGACCTCTTTAGCGAAACTAGCTGATGCTACAAACTCGGTTTGTCTTTTGATTGTTTTTATAGTTTTTGCTTTGCATAGTGATATTTGTGAAATATCCTGCACCTTATTCGATGAGGAAAGAGCCGACGATCCTTTCACCGGGAGTGACCTCTTTAGCAAAACTAGAAAAGGCCTAAAAACATTCCATTAAAAATCACTCGATTCTACAACGATATCAAGTTCACTACGCGCATGGTTTTCTTAAAAACCTGCGTAGCCCTCCGTCATTTCAGATAAGTACTACTTAATATTCGTGTTGCGGTAGTTTGGCATGCGTCAAGGCGTAGTGTACGGTAGCTAACTAGTGTTTATCTGCTAGCAAACGATGTGATTGGATTAGGGTATTCATACGGCATTGTTTGGCATGCGTCAAGGGTCATGCGGGTGGGTTTAATTTAATCAAGAAATGTACGGGTTGAACTTGACTAGCGGACTATGGGTTGTTTGGCATGCGTCAAGGTCATAGCACGCTAGGGATAAAATATTATTGGGAATTTTAAGTGTTGAAATTTGCAATGAGATTGCATACATTCTATGAGATAGTTGGATCCCGATACCCGCTGCGAGTAAGAGTTACTCCTGGGAGAGTTTTACACATTACAATTAGCCGATCAAGTAGGTGTCTAGAAAGGTGTTAACGGGGTTACGCCCCTGGGAAAACAAGGTTTACTTTAATTAGGTTCGTGCGAAAGCACGGGGAACTTCCCTCAAAGTACCGGCACTGGCCTGGCTGAAAGATTGGCGAACTTGTAGCGTGTAATTAATCACGGCCAGTCTTTCCTTTTAGGGTTTGAAGGAAGATTTGACTAAAACAGTGGGAGACATCCTGATTAGATATATTAGATAACCAATCTAATCTTGCAAGAGCATACGCTGAGTGTATTCTTCTCTCTTTCTCCAGGTAGCGACCATACCTTAATCAAGACAATACGGATGTATTGACCAAACCCGCCTGTTATACTAAGCTGGGGAACGTTGGTCCCGCTCCAACTTATAAATGTTATAAGACAGAGCAAGAAATTGGGGATTACCAGAATCCCCGTGCCGCCCAAACGAAGAAAGTGCATGCTGATGCATCTTCTTCGGGTGTGTTCATTACAGAGAACTGTTTCTCAGTATCGTTTACGTCCTGGGTATAAGATACCGGATCAGGATCCCGCATATGTAATTTGTTACATGGGCTACAAATAGGTAGAGAACTGAGAACGGGTGATAAGTTTCATGAGATAGAAACGGTGCAAGTGTTGCAACCAAGTTTGTTGGTAGTTATCACCCTGTATTAGCCAATACATTGATTCTGAACGAATGTTATTAGATACCGAACCTGATATACAACATCATATCTGTCTCTTTATTAGTAAAGAATGATATAATTTTTTATTGTTGGATAATGTTTTGAACATTTCCTATATCAAGAGTTGATTGGATCAGGCACGTTATCTAAAAACATAAACGTTCTAAATCAAACTACAGTTCTTAGTATACAGAACACACACAAGAGGAAGAGTTCAGAAATGAACGAATTCTTCTTGAGGCGTTATAGACTAGGTCATATCAATGCGACCCGACTAGCTGAAGTTACATTTAGATGCATATTTAAATCTGTTTGAATTTACATCTTGTGAAACTTGCCGGTCATGTCACAAAGATAAGATGACCACAGCTCTGTTTATTAGAAACAGAGAAAGAGTTAGTGAACTCTTGGGATTGATACATGATGATTTATGTAAGGTCCCCTATCTACACATACCAAGACCGGTTCTTTATACTTCATTACATTCACTGTTTATCTCTCAAGATTTGGACATATGTTCCTGTTGAAACACAAGTCTGAACCTTTTGAGATATTCAATGAATATGAGTTAGAAGTAGAGAACCAAAAACGGGCATAAGTATTATGTCCTTTGATGAGATCAAGGAGGAGAATACTTGAGCACGGAATTCCTGGACTATTCTAAAGGAGAATGAGATTCTCTCTCGACATTACTCCTCCGTATACACCATAGCACGATGGTATATCGGGGAGGAGCTATAGCACCCTATGTGATACGGTGTGCTCTATGACGAGTACTACTGAGTTTCCTATTTCCTTTTTGGGAGTTATTCACTTGAGAAGCTGCATACCTATTGAATAGGGTTCAAATCAAATCAGTTGCCTACCACTTCATATGTGATATGGAATGGGAAGAGCCCATATCTTAAGTTTGTTAAGATTTGGGATTATCCAGCCTATGTCTAAAAGCATAATCCGGACAAGCTCGAGGAAAAGTAAGATCTGTGGAAGTTTGTTGGATATCCCAAGCATATGCAAGGGAATATCTTCTACCTAACAAAGGAACAAAATATGTTTTGTTTCTCAACATGTCACCTTTGTGAAAGGGAATTTCTTGTGAAGAAATTAGTGGTCATGAGGTAGAACTGGAAGGAGTTCCAGCTATACAAACTACAGCAGATGATTTGGTAGAACCAAAGGATTCAATAGACTCTAACGAACCCCGGCCTCTCCACCGATCTAGTAGGGTTCCTCACCCACCTGAGAGATACTTCGGTTTCTCTATGACAGTGGGAGCGAGGAATGCATCATGAGATGATGACCCAACTAGTTTCGAGCTGGTCATCAGGAGTGGGACTCTGTAAGAATGGCTGGATGCTTAGTGATCTAAGATGGAATCCTTATACACCAACAAAGTATGGACTTTGGTTGCTTTATCTGAAGGGTTAAATCCCCATCAGGAGCAAGTATATCTTGAGAAGATTATTTGGTGTACAAGGAAAAGTTGAGACTTTCAAAGCTATGCTTAAGTCCATCCAGATCTTACTTGCCACGGCTACATACCATGACTACGATATCTGGCGGTTGGGTGTAATGACAGTTTTTCTAAATGATAATTTAGAAGAGAGCGTTTATAAGTACACAGCCAGAAGGCTTCGTAGACAGTGGGAGCAGCGGAAACGTGAGCAAGATGTTTTATGTGATAAATCAGGCATCGCGGAGTTGGAACGTCTATTTTGATGTGGTAGTCAAAGAGTTTGACTTCATCAAAATGGTAGATGAACCTTATATATACAAAAAGATAGTAGAGAGTATGGTGGTGATCCTCGTAGAGTACGTGGATGACATACTCATGATAGGGAAGGAGTTTCCTATGCTACACTCGGTCAATCTCCTCTTATCACAATGATTCTCCATATAGGATCAAGATGATACCTCCTAAATCCTAGGTTTTATATCTATGAGATAGATCTAAATGGATGTTAGGATTCTCACTAGTTGTAGTGAGATGGTATCAATCGATCCTGGGAAGAATCACTGGAAAGGTTCCAGGGTGATAAGGACGACTGAATGTCAGTCGCAGGTATTGTCTTTACCCTCAGTAGAGGGACGGTATGTTGGAAGAGTTCCAAGCTAGATACCGTGACTTACTAAACGATTAAAGGCAAGATACGTCGTTACCAAGGATGCTACTAAAGAGGCAGTCTGGATATATGAGTTCATGAGATGAATTTCGTTCCTACCATTGTGAGACAATGGAGTTGTGGCTTTTGCCAAGGAACCCCCCGTCCCATCAGAAATCCAGATATAATTCTTAAGCAGTATCACCTGATCATGGAGATGGTTGATCTCCAGGGAGATCGAGGTTAGGAGAGTAGACACAGAGGACAACAGCACGGATCCACTCACAAAGGCCTTTTTCCCAGTAGAGATTTTTATGGGATGGTTGAGTATGAGATACTTCAAGCACAGCTAATTGTTGGTTATGTGATACCACAACAGATGGCCCTAGTGCAAGTGGGAGATTGTTAGTTATATGTATGCCCTAGAGGCCATTACTGTACATACGATGTATATTGTAGTGGATGCTTGGACATATATAGGGAGGACTTTCTTGCTCGATATGATAGTACGCTATCTGGTTGTACTTTATCTTAACATGTATTCTGATTGTCTCTGTGTTACATGTTAATAAAGCCCTTAGGATATGTACTCGACTACTGGGACAATGATGAGATCATACTAGTGGGGCCACGGTAGTCGGTGAGTACATCCTATAACTGTTCCTAGTCGAGGGTGTATCGAGACAGGGCATCGATACACCAGAGTAGACTAGCGTATACGCATCTTGAACCATATGATGGGCGATGGATGATCCCATATCCATTGGTGTTTGACATCAAGGATGGTGTACGGGTGCTCAGTAGAGACTGGGTACACTGGACGGACTCGCTGAAAACTCCCAGATGGTATTATACCTCACGTCAGTTGGCAGTTCTCTGGTGACACTGGTACAGGTTAGTCTGTAGACCCGAGATCGTCAAAGAGTCTTGTGTGATTCCTACTGTGCTTCGATTTCCATCATACCACGTCCAAGAGGGCGTGCAAAAAGGTGGCTTTGGGTACAGTCCCAAATCACATGGAGGCAATGAGCGATAGGAGGGGATTCGTCTCTCCCGGTATAGGGAGTTGATGTTGTGCTGTGTTCGATTGGCTATAACTGGAAATCCCTGTAGGGTTCCTAGGCACTCTTACAAGGGTTAATAAGGCATCAACCATGCTTGAATAAAATTTTAGACGTGTCGAAACAACCCAAAGCCGGGATCTTTGCTAGATTATTAGGGTTTCACATGCAAGTAAACATCTTTACTACTTAAAGTGAGGGATTACAACCTTTGTAGTCCGCTCCTTCGCTTCATAAGCTCCGAGTAGAAGTCCCTTCGCCGCGATCCATGATCTCCCGGACTCAAGAGAGGCTTCACAACTCGAACGATCCATTCTAGCTTGTAGTCCTCTTTTTCTCCGATGATCTACCTTGAAGTTTCTATAACTCAAGCTCTCTCTCTAATGAGGCGAACACCCTAATCTAATTGGCTAGATTAGATGAGGATGATGGAGTAGGAATATTGCACTCTTTTGTTTTCAAATTCTCACTTTTATTCACCATAAAATGAAAAACTAGAAAGCTTTCTCAAAGCTTAAGGTTGAAGAAGAAGAAGAATGAATGGATAATTCCTTTTGTGATGAACAATGAATTATTGTAGTGGTTATAAATCTAACCTAGGGTTAAGCATGAAGGAGTTAACCCTTGTAGAGAATTAACTTGAGTTAATGGTTTGGATTGGGTTAACATAATATCTTCACAAAATATCAAGCCAAGACAAAGTCAAAGCTTCATGAAGCTTCATGGAAGCTTCATGCAAAAGCTAACCCTAATCCAAACCCTAACCAAGTTTAAACCCTAAACCACTGTTAAATTTGTAACCCTAACATGTTACAATATTATATATCATATATACAATATATTTTGTAACAATAGAAAATAATACAATTAACATATATCGCATATATATTAATGTATTATCCAAATAAAGCGAGCTTATATTAGTTAACATAACTTAATATATCACATATATAATTATACATTAAATTATCGAATCAACACTTGATCCGATAATCCGGCTATATTACATATAACCGACTAATATAACATGTACCTTTTCATCGAATCAACAATTGATCCGATGACCCGGTTATATCATATTTACCCGGCCGATATCTCATATCGTGAGAATAGAATACGGTATCTCAAATCGTATTATTCTCGGTCTCGCACATATCAGATATGTGCTCCTACTCCGTTTTGCCTGAGCCAGGAAACCTCTGTGTAGGACTCTAAAGAATCGTTAATACGCCGGCAGTAGGTGATGATCATATCAAACACCCATAAGCTGTAAGCGGTCAGCTAAACGTAACAGCCGCCCAGGTATTGAGCGATCAGAAGATCAACAAGCAAGCCTGTACATTCTCCTGTGAATACAATCAGTAACACTCCCGTATAGTCCGGTCTCTTCGTCTGATATGTTGCATATCTAGTCTAGGGGTGGTATACGTCAGACCCCAGTAACTGATAAGTCGTGTCGATATAAGGCTCATAACGGGTCGAGAAACTACTGATAACTCTTACCAGCAGCACTCCATATCATCCCTGGCCAGAGACTTCCAGTTATAGCCAATCGAGCACAGCATAACATCAACTCCCAATACCGGGAGAGACGAAACCCCTCCTATCGCTCATTGCCTCCATGTGGTTCGGGACTGTACCCAAAAGCCACCGTTTTGCACGCCATCTTGGACGTGGTAAGGTGGAAATCAAAGCACAGTGGGAATCACACAAGACTCTATGACGATCTCGGGTTTACAGACTAACCTGTACCAGTGTCACCGGAGAACTGCTATCTGACGATAGGTATAATACCATCTAGGAGTTCTCGGCGAGTCCGTTCAGTGTACCCAGTCTCCACTGAGCACCCGTACACCATCTTTGATGTCAAACACCAATGGATATGGGATCATCCATCGCCCATCATATGTGTCAAGATGCGTATACGCTAGTCTACTCTGGTGTATCGATGCCCTGTCTCGACACACTCTCGACTAGGAACAGTTATAGGATGTACTCTTTGACTACCCAGGCCCCACTAGTGTGATCTCATCACAGTCCCATTAGTCGAGTACATATCCTAAGGGCTTTATCAACATGTGAGAGTAAGACAGTAAACTAATATAAGTCAACATGTTAAGATAAAGTGAAACCAAATAGCATACTATCATGACGAGCAAGAAAGTCCTCTCTAAATATATCCAAGCATCCATTTTAATATACATCATATGTACAACAATGGCCTCTAGGGCATATATATAACTAATAATCTCCCACTTGCACTAGGGCCAGGTGTTGTAGTATCTCATACCCAACATCCCGAATAATCTCTCAAACTGTATCTGGGGAATGGCCTTCCTGAGTGGATCCGCAGTGTTGTCCTTCGTGTCAACTCTCCTGAACTCGATCTCGCGGCGATCAACTATCTTCCGGATCAGGTGATACCGCCTCAGAATTTGTCTGGATTTCTGATGGGACCTGGGTTCCTTGGCCAAAGCCATAGCTCCATTGTTATCACAATACAAAGGTATTGGATGCTCAATGGAAGGAACCACTCCAAGTTCAGTGATGAACTTCTTCATCCAGACAGCCTCTTTAGCAGCATCGTTGGCAGCGATGTATTCAACATCCATCGTCGAGTCTTCCACGGTTTCTTGCTTGGAACTCTTCCAACAAACCGCCCCTCCATTTAGGGTTAAGACAAATTCCGATTGCGACTTAGAGTCGTCCTTATCACTTTGGAAGCTTGAATCGGTAAAGGACTCCACCTGGAGTTCTCCGTTTCCATACACCAAGAACATCTCCTTAGTTCTTCTCAAGTACTTGAGATTGTTCTTCACAGCTGTCCAGTGATTCTCTCCTAGATCTGCTTGATACCTACTGACTACGCTTAGTGAGTATGCCACATCGGGTCTGGTACATAGCATCGCGTACATGATAGAGCCTACTGCCGAAGCATAGGGTATCCCTTGCATGCGAGCTCTTTCCAAATCAGTCTTAGGAGACATCTCTTTGGAGAGAGTGAGTCCAGAGATCGTGGGTTAGTTCCCACGCTTGGATTCTTCCATACTAAACCTCTTTAGTATGGTGTCAATGTACCTGGATTGGGACAGTCCCAGTATCTGCTTAGATCTATCTCTATAGATCTTAATCCCCAAATTGCAGGAGGCATCACCTAGATCTTTCATTGAGAATCTATGTGATAAGAAGAGCTTGACCGAGTGCAGCATAGGAACATCATTTCCTATCAAGAGTATGTCATCCACGTACAATACGAGGAAGACAACCTTACTCTCTGAAACCTTCTTGTAAATACATGGTTCATCTATGTTCTTGATGAAGTCAAACTCTTTGACTACCACATCAAAACAGATGTTTTAACTCCGCGATGCCTGCTTTAATCCGTAGATGGATTTAAGTAGCTTGCACACCTTTCCGCTGCTCCCACTATCTACGAAGCCTTCTGGCTGAGTCATGTACATGCATTCTTCTAAATCACCATTTAAAAAGGCGGTCTTAACATCCATTTGCCAGATTTCGTAGTCATGGTATGCAGCAATGGCAAGTAAGATCCGGATGGACTTAAGCATAGCCACTGGAGAAAAGGTTTCGTCATAATCCACACCTGGTCGTTGACGAAAACCCTTTGCAACAAGTCTAGCTTTGAAAGTCTCAACTTTTCCATCTACACCAAATTTCTTCTTAAAGATCCACTTGCTCCCAATGGGTTTTACCCCTTCAGGAGCAACTTCCAAAGTCCATACTTTGTTGGTGTACATGGATTCCATCTCAGATCGCATTGCATCCAGCCTTTTGACTGAGTCCCTACTCGTGATGGCTTGCTCGAAGCTAGTTGGGTCATCATCTTCCATGATGCAATCCTCGCTTCCACCATCAATGAGAAAACCGTAGTATCTCTCAGGTGGACGAGAAACCCTACTAGATCGGCGGAGAGGTTGGGGTTCGTCGGGTACTACTGAATCCTCTGGTTCCACTAAATCATTTGTCGTAGTTTGTTCTGCTGGAACTTCTTCCAGTTCTACCACAGAGCCGCTAATCTCTTTTGCAAGAAATTCCTTTTCTAAAAAGGTGGCATGCTGAGCAACAAACATCCTTTGTTCCTCATTGTGGTAGAAAATATACCCTTGCGAATGCTTGGGATATCCAATAAACTTACAAAAAACAGACATTGCCTCGAGTTTGTCCGGTTTTTGTCTTTTGACAAAGGCCGGGCAACCCCATATCTTAACAAAATTAAGATATGGTCTCTTCCTTTCCTATATCTCATATAGGGTGGTAGGCACAGATTTGGTAGGAACTTTACTCAGTATGTATGCCGCTGTCTCAAGCGCATACCCCAGAAGGAAATAGGCAACTCAGCATTGCTCATCATAGAGCGCACCATATCTAATAGGGTGCGATTCCTCCGCTCTGATACACCATTGTGCTGTAGTGTATAAGGAGGAGTAAGCTGAGAGAGAATCCCATTCTCTTTTAGATAATCCAGAAACACATAGCTCAAGTATTCTCCTCCTCGATCAGATCGTAAGATCTTAATACTTTTGCCCGTTTGGTTCTTTACTTCGTGCTTATATTCTCTGAATTTCTCAAAAGCTTCAGACTTGTGTTTCATCAGGAACACATGTCCGTATCTAGAGAGATCGTCAGTGAATGTAATGAAGTAGGAAGAACCGTTCCTGACGTGCGTAGACATAGGACCGCATACATCACTATGTACCAGTCCTAAGAGTTCCGTAACTCTTTCTCCGTGTCCATTAAACGGAGTCTGGGTCATTTTTCCTTTGAGACATGAATGGCAAGTATCATAAGATGATAAGTCAAACGAATTCAAATATCCATCCTTATGTAACTTAGCTAGCCGTGTCGCATTGATATGACCAAGTCTACAATGCCACAAGAAGGATTCGTTCATTTCTGAACTCTTCCTCTTGTGTGTATTTTGTACATTAAGGACTGTAGTTTGATTGAGAACGTATATGCCATTAAATAACGAACCTGATCCAATCAACTTTTGATTCAGGAATATGTTCATAACATTATCCTGTACTACAAAATTATATCCTTCTTTGCTCATTAAAGAAACTGATTTAAGATTGCATATCAGTGTCGGAATGTAATAGCATTCGTTCAGAACCAATGTATTACCATTTTGTAACACAAGGTGATATTCGCCAATTGCTTTGGCTGCAACATTTGCACCATTCCCTACTCTTACGGAATGATCACCCTCTCCCAGTTCCCAACCTTTACGTAGCCCATGTAACATATTACATATATGGGATCCCGATCCGGTATATAATACCCAGGACGTAGAGTGAACTGAGAAACAGTTCTCGATAACTAACTCACCTGAAGAAGATGCATCAACATGCTTATTCTTCGATTGGGCGGTGTGAGAATCCAGATATTCTCCTATTCCCTATTCATGTAGGGTTATTAGGCACTCTAATAAGGTTCTACAAAGCATCAAACATGCCCGATTAAAATTTTAGCCGTGCCCAACAACCCTAAACAAGATCTTTGCTAGAAAATTAGGGTTTCACATGTAAGTAAATAGCATCTACAACTAAGTGAATACGAAATACAACCTTTGTAGATCGGTCCTTCACTTTTTTAGCTCCTTGTTGAAGTCCCTTCCCTGCGATCGTGGTTCTCCCGGACTTTTGCATGGCTTCACGAGGCTAAAGGAGCGTCCTTGCTTGAAGTCTTCGAGGCTGAAGATGATCTACGTCGAGGGGATGCCAACTCAAGCTTCTACTTCACTAACTAGAGAATTAGTGAAGCAAACACCCTAAACTAAAGTGCTAGACTAGTAGAGGATGGAGAAATAGGAAGTGGGTTCACTTTAGAATTTGGTTTCTCACAATGTTTCTCACTTTGGATCAAACCCTAGAGAGCATTTTAGCTCAAAGAAGAAGATGAAGAAAATAAAATGAGAAGAGATAATGATACTTAAGAAAGCTAACCATGGTGAGTGAGTATCATATACTAATTCATGTAGAGACATAACCATGGCTAATCCGTATGGTTGGGTTAACAAATATCCATAGTAAAAACAAACTTAGTGGAATTAGTCAATGCATCCACAAGTTTCCACAAGCTTCATGCATTTTTCCTAATCCTCCACTAATTTTGTAATTACTTTAAATATTAAAACCCAACATAATAAATAGCATGGTGTAAGTCTCATACACCCATGAATGATGTATCAACAACCATGATACAAAAAGAAAACACATTTTAATATATATCATATATACATTAAAGTTGTGCACATGTGAGAAAAACCCTTAAGTGAACAAATGTTAGTTAATGTAAATTAGTATATCCAATATACAATTATACAATAAATTATTAAATCAACACTTGACTTAATAATCCGGTCATAACTCATATAACCGACTAACATCCAATGTATCGACTTATCGAATCAACACTTGATTCGATAACCCGGTTATATCATATATAACCGACCGATACAAAAAGTCGCGAGAATAGAATGCGGTATCACATACACGCATTATTCTCGGTCCCGCACATATCACATACGTGCTCCTATTTCGTTTTAAAACCTCTATGTAGGACTCTGAAGACTCGTCAATACGCTGGCAGTAGGTGATGATCACATCAAGCACCCACAAGCCGTCAACGGTACTAGCTGGACGTAACGGCTACCCGGGTATTGAGCGACCAGAAGATCAGCAAGCAAGCTCGCTCCAACTCCTGTAAAAGCCTGCCGGTAACACTTCCCGTACAGTCCGGTCTCCTCGTCTGATATGTTGCATATCAAGTCTAGAGGTGGTAAACGTCAGATCCCAATAACCGATAAGTCGTGCCGATGTGAGGCTCATAACGGGTCGAGAAACTACTGGTAACACTTACCAGTAAATCTCTAACTCAGCCCTGGCCAAGGATTTCCCTATTATGGCCAATCGAGCACAGCGCAACATCAACCCCCAATACCGGGAAAGATGAAACCCCTCCTATCGCTCATTGCCTCCATGTGACTCGGGACTGTACCCAAAAACCACCGTTTTGCACGCCGTCATGGACGTGGTAAGATGGAAATCAAAGCACAGTGGGAATCACACAAGACTCTATAACAATCTCGGGTCTACAGACTAACCTGCACAAGTGTCACCAGAGAACTGCCATCTGACGTGAGGTATAATACCATCTGGGAGTTCTCGGCGAGTCCGTCCAGTGTACCCAGTCTCCACTGAGCACCCGTATACCATCTCTGATGTCAAACACCAATGGATATGGGATCATCCATCGCCCATCTCATGGGTCGAGAAGCGTATACGCTAGTCTACACTGGTATATCGATGCCCTGTCTCGATACACCCATGACTAGGAACATTAAAGGATGTACTTATGGACTACACTGTCCCCACTAGTATGATCTGCATCATAGTCCAGGCAGTCAAGTACACATCCTAAGGGCTTTACCAACATGTAACTATAAGACAGTATCAAGAGACAAGTATACATGTTAAGATAAAGAGCAACCAGATAGCATACTATCATATCGAGCAAGAATGTCCTCTCTATATATGTCCAAGCATCCAATATAATTTACATCATCTGTACAATACTGGCCTCTAGGGCATACATACAATTAACAATCTCCAACTTACACTAGGGCCAGCTGCTGTAGTATCGCATACCTAGCATCCCGAAGAGTCTCTCGAACTGTATCTGGGGAATAGCCTTCGTGAGTGGATCCGCAGTGTTGTTCTTCGTGTCAACCCTCCTGACCTCGATCTCCCGGAGATCAACTATCTTCCGGATCAGGTGATACCGCCTCAGAATATGCCTGGATCGCTGATGGGACCTGGGTTCCTTGGCCAAAGCCACCGCTCCATTGTTATCGCAATACAAAGGTATTGGATGCTCAATGGATGGAACCACACCAAGTTCAGTAATGAACATCTTGATCCAGACAGCCTCTTTGGCAGCATCGTTGGCAGCGATGTATTTAGCCTCCATCGTCGAGTCTGCCACGGTTTCCTACTTGGAACTCTTCCAGCTAACCGCCCCTCCGTAAAGGGTAAAGACAAATCCCGAGTGCGACTTAGATGTAGGGTTCCAAGGCACACTAATGAGGTTTCACAAGGCATCAACCATGCCAAATTATAATTTTTCCGGTGCCGAGAAACCCTAATGCGATCGTTAACTAGAGTTTAGGCGAAACTACAAGCTACTAAACTACTTTAGTGCTAAGTGAACGGAAATACAACCTTTGTAGATCCGGTCCTCCACCTCCATAGCTCCGCGTTGACGTCCCTCCGCTGCGATCATCGGATCCCGGACTCTAGTAATGGTTTCGTTGAAGAAATGATCGGGCTAGGTCGTCGACTTTGATGCCGAAGATGATCTACGTCGAGGCAACACAAGATCAAGCTCCAACTTCACCAAGCCATGAAACTTGTGAAGAAAACACCCTATACTACTTGGCAAGTGGTAGAGGATGAAGAAATAGGAAGTGGGTTCACTTTAGAATTGGATTTCTCACTCTTTTTCTCAAGTCACCATTGAAGCTAGCAAGCTTCTTTCTTCTTTAAGAAGAAGAAGAAGAAGAAAAAGAATATGATAAGAATATTTAAAAAGGAAAATAAAGTCATTCTTATCATATTAGCAACCATGGTTAAGTGTATAGAATAAACTAAGGTTAAGTAAATGGTTAGGGTTAAGGAAAGAAACAAAATGGTCAAAGTCTTTCAAAGCTTCAAGAAGCTTCAAAGAAAATCCAAAGTTTGCCACCATTTTATTTCTTTCTCAAATGAATAAATAAATAAATGAATAAGTAAATGAAGCAAATGAAACCCTAACCATTGACCAACCATGGTTTAAACCAAACATACACCCAAGTTTGCATGTATCATCAAACATAATACAAACTTGTGCACAAAAAAATATATCGCATATACAATGTGCACAAACAAGTGAGAAAAATATCTTAAGTGAACCAATATTAGTTAATGTAAAGTAATATATCAAATATATAATTATACATTAAATCATTAAATCAATACTTGATTTAACGATCCGGTCATATCGCATATAACCGACTAATATCAATAGTAACAACTTATCGAATCAACACTTGATCCGATAACCCGGCTATATCGCATATAACCGATCAATGTCACAAATCGCGAGAATTGAATACAGTATCACATACTGGTATTATTCTCGGTCCCGCACATATCTCATATGCGCTCCTATTTCATTTCGCTTGAGCCAGGAAACCTCTGTGTAAGACTCTAAAGACTCGTCAATACGCCGGCAGCAGGTGATGATTATATCAAACACCCACAAGCCGCAAGCGGTCTGCTAAACGTAACGGCCGCCCGGGTATTGAGCGATTAGAAGATCAACGAGCAAGCCCGCTCATACTCCTGTGAATCCAACCAGTAACACTTACCGTACAGTTCGGTCTGTTCGTCTGATATGTCGCATATCTTGCCTAGGGGTGGTAAACGTCAGACCCCAGTAGCTCGATAAGTCGTGTCGATATGAGGTCTATAACAGTTCGAGATACTACTGATAACACTTACTAGTAAATCTCAGCAACCCTGGCCAGGGATTTCCGGTTATAGCCAATCGAACACAGCGCAACATCAACTCCCTATACCGGGAGAGACGAATCCCCTTCTATCGCTCATTGCCTCCATATGATTCGGTACTGTACCCAAAAACCACCATTTTGCACGCCCTCTTGGACGTGGTAAGGTGGAAATCAAAGCACAGTGGGAATCACACAAGACTCTATGACGATCTCGGGTCTACAGACTAACCTGTACCAGTGTCACCAAAGAACTGCCATCTGACGTAAGGTATAATACCATCTGGGAGTTCTCGGTGAGTCTGTCCAGTATACCCAGTCTCTACTGAGCACCCGTATATCATCTCCGATGTTAAACACAATGGATGTGGGATCATCCGTCGCCCATCTGTATGGGTCGAGAAGGTATACGCTAGTCTACTCTGGTATATCGATGCCCCGTCTCAATACACCCACGACTAGTGACCTTGAAGGATGTACTTATGGACTACCATGTCCCCACTAGTATGATCTGTATCATAGTCCAGGTAGTCAAGTACACATCCTAAGGGCTTTACCAACATGTAATAGAGAGACAATCAGTGTACACGTTAAGGTAAAGAGCAACCAAATAGCATACTATCATGTCGAGCAAGAAAGTCCTCCCTATATATGTCTAAGCATCCACTACAATATACATCCAATGTATAGTAATGGCCTCTAGGGCATAAATATAACTAACAATCTCCCACTTGCACTAGGGCCATCTGATAGCAGTGGTTGTAGTATCTCATACTCAACCATTCCATAAAAGTCTATCTCTGGGAAAAGGCCTTTGTGAGTGGATCCGCCGTGTTGTTCTCTGAGTCTACTCTCCTAACCTCGATCCCTTGGAGATCAACCATCTCCATGATCAGGTGACACTGCCTCAGAATATGTCTGGATCACTGATGGGACAGACATTCCTTGGCATAAGCCACAACTCTATTGTCACACAATGGGAGGAACTAAGTTCATCTCATGAACAAATATACACCCAGACAGCCTCTTTGGTAGCATCTTAAGTAGCGATGTATCCAGCCTTTATCGTCTAGTATGTCACGGTATCTAGCTTGGAACTCTTCCAACATACCGTTTCTTCACTGAGGGTAAAGACAATGCCTGTGACTGACATTCAGTCGTCCTTATCACGCTGGAACCTTTCCAGTGATTCTCCTCAGGATCGATTGATACCATCTCACTACAACTAGTGAGAATCCTAACATCCATTTAGATCTATCTCATAGATCCAAAACCCAGGATTTAGTAGGTATCACCTTGATCCTTTGTGGAGAATCATTGTGATAAGCGGAGATTGATCGAGCGTAGCATAGGAAACTCCTTCCCTATCAAGAGTATGTCAGCCACATACTCTACGAGGATCGCCACCATACTCCCTACTACCTTTTTGTATATACAAGGTTCATCTACCATTTTGATAAAGTCAAACTATTTGACTACTACATCAAAATAGATGTTCCAACTCCGCGATGCCTGCTTTATCCTATAAAGCATCTTGTACACGTTTCCGCTGCTCCCACTGTCTACGAAGCCCTCTGACTGTGTACTTATAGACTCTCTCTTCTAAATCAATATTTAGAAAAGCAGTCATGACACCCAACCGCCAGATATCGTAGTCATGGTATGTAGCCGTGGTAAGTAGAATCTGGATGGACTTAAGCATAGCTACTTGAAAAGGTTTCATCATTATCCACGCCTGGTCGATGACGAAAAACTTCAACAAGTCTAGTTTTGAAAGTCTCAACCTTTCCAAGTACACCAAGTAATCTTCTCAAGATATACTTGCTCCTGATAGGGATTTAAACCTTCAGATAAAGCAACCAAAGTCCATACTTTGTTGGTGTATAAGGATTCCATCTCAGATCGCTAAGCATCCAGCCATTCTTACAGAGATACACTCCGGATGGCCAGCTCGAAACTAGTTGGGTCATCGTCTCATGATACAATCCTCGCTCCCACTGTCATAGAGAAACATAAGTATCTCTCAGGTAGGTGAGGAACCCTACTAGATCGGCGGAGAGGCTGAGGTTCGTTGGTAACTTTTGAATCCTTTGGTTCTACCAAATCATCAGCTGCAGTTTGTATAGCTGGAACATTTCCAGTTCTACATAACAGATCTTGCCTCGAGCTTGTCCGGATTTTGCTTTTAGACATAGACCGGACAACCCCAAATCTTAACAAACTTAAGATATGAGCTCTTCCCTTTCCATATCACATATGAAGCGGTAGGCAACTGTTTTGATTTGAACCCTATTCAATAGGTATGCAGCTTCTCAAGAGCATAATTCCCAAAAGGAAATAGGAAACTCAGCAGTACACATCATAGAGCACACCATATCACATAGGGTGTTATTGCTCCGCCCGAATATACCATCGTGCTATGGTGTATACGGAGGAGTAATGCTGAGAGAGAATCTCATTCTATTTTAGAATAGTCCAGGAATTCCATGCACAAGTATTCTCCTCCCTGATCTCATCATAGGACATAATACTTATACCCGTATTTTGGTTCTCTACTTCTAACTTATATTCTGTGAATATCTCAAAAGGTTCGGACTTGTGTTTCAACAGGAACATATGTCTGAATCTTGAGAGATTATCAGAGAATGTAATGAAATACAAAGAACCAGTCTTGGCATATGTAGACAGGGGACCTACATACATCAACATGTATCATCCTAAGAGTTACCAACTCTTTCTCTGTTTCCAATAAACAGAGCTGTGGTCATCTTATCTCTGTGACATGACTGGCAAGTTTCACAAGATGTAAATTCAAACTAATTTAAATATGCATCTATATGTAACTTCAGCTAGTCGGGTCGCATTGATATGACGTAATCTACAATACCTCAAGAAGGATTTGTTCATTTCTGAACTCTTCCTCTTGTGTGTGTTCCGTATACTAAGAACTGTAGTTTGATTTAGAACATCAATGCTTTTAGATAACGTGCTTGAACCGATCAACTTTTGATATAGGAAATGTTCAAAACATTATCCAACAATACAAAATTATATCCTTTCTTTACTAATAAAGAGACTGATATGATTTTGTATATCAGGTTCGGTATCTAATAACATTCGTTCAGAATCAATGTATTTGGAATACAGGGTGACAGTGACCAACAGACTTGGCTGCAACACTTGCACCGTTTTCTGCCTCATGAAACTTATCACCCGTTCTTAGTTCTCTACCTTTCTGTAGCCCTATGTAACAGATTACATATCTGGGATCCTGATCCGGTATCAAATACCCAGGATGTAGAGGATACAGAGAAACAGTTCTTTGTAACGAACACACCCGAAGATGATGCATCAGTATGCACTTTCTTCGTTTGGGCGGCACGGGAATTCTGGTATTCCCCAATTTCCTGCTCTGTCTTATAACAATTATAAGTTGGAGCGGGACCAACGTTCCCCGGCTTAGTATAACAAGCGGGTTCGGTCAATATATCCGTATTATTATCTTGATTAAGGCGTGATATGGTCGCTACTTGGAGAGAGAGAGAGAAGAAAACACTCAGCGTACGCTCTTGCAAGAATAGATTGGTTATTATTTTATCTAATCAGGATGGCTCCCACTGTTTTTATCAAATCTTCCTTCAAACCCTAAAAGGAAAGATTAGCCGGGATTAATTACACGCTACAAGTTCGCCAATCTTTCAGCCAGGCCAGTGTCGGTACTTTGAGGGAGGTTCCCCGTGCTTTCGTACGGACCTAATTAATGTAAACTTCATTTTCTCAGAGGCGTAACCCCATTGACACCTTTCTAGACACCTACTTGATCGGCTAATTGTAATGCGTAAAACTCTCCCAGGAGTAACAATTACTCGCAGTGGGTATCGGGATCCAACTATCTCATAGAAGGTATGCAATCTCATTGCAAATTTCAACACTTGAAATTCCCGATAATATTTTGCCCCTAGTGTTCTATGACCTTGACGAATGCCAAACAACCCATAGTCCACTAGTCAAGTTCAACCCGTACATTTCTTGATTGAATTAAACCCACCCGCACAACCCTTGACGAATGCCAAACAACGGCGTACGAATACCCTAATCCAATCTGCATCATATGCATAAGCAGATAAATACTAGTTAGCTACCATACACTACGCCTTAACGAATGCCAAACTACCGCAGCACGAATACTAACTAGTACTTATCTGAAATGACGGAGGGCTACGACAGGTTTTTCTGAAAACCTATTGCGTAATGAACTTGATATCGTTGTAGAATCAAATGATTTTAAAATGGAGTGTTTTTTAGGCTTTTCTAGTTTTGCTAAAGGGGTCACTCCCGGTGAAGGGATCGTCGGCCCTTTCCTCGTCGAATGAGGTGCGGGATATATCATATATATCACTGTGCAAAGCAGAAACTATTGAAGCTATCAAAAGACAAACCAAGTGTGTAGCATCTGCCAGTTATTGCTAAAGGGGTCACTCCCGGTGAAGGGATCGTCGGCCCTTTCCTCATCGAATAAGGTGCAGGATATATCATATATACCGCTGTGCAAAGCAAGAACTGTAGCTACCTGTTTTATTTTTGAAATTCGATTCTACAACATCTCAGGTTTCTTTTCTTTCATTAATCACATTAATGAAGTCCCAACTTTTAAGTCTACCTAAACATCACAGATAAATACGACGTACACTTATGCCATCCGCATTCGCCTCGATGTCCCCTCGTGCATCCTTATGTTAGGTGACTAACGGTAGAGCGGGGCAGGGCTAGCACGGGTGTAAAACATAAGTAACGCCTATATAATATATCATATATACTATATATAGTATTCATCACAGAACATCACATGATCACATCACAGATATCGCAGCAGAAGAAACATATGAAATATTGGATATACTAGGACGTCCGTGTTTTCAATACGAGCCAGTATAAAACACGGATTCCACGGTCGCGATGAATAGCCAAACCCACACCCCAAGACCCCTACGAGAGCGGCAAGCAACCCTACCAATTCTAGAGTTAGGAAACCTGGACTCGACTCCTCGAGTTGGTCTCCCACTGGACTCCAGAACCCGGTTACTTGTACCCTCCTCCTTGGGTCTATCCTAGTGCGGAAAAGTAAATAATATACAAAAGGTGATATCTTCCACAACCTGGAAGTGTCCCAATAAAAGAATATTACATACAAGTTTTACATGAATGAAAATGAAAAACACTCATCTCACATAAAAAAAAAACCCGGCTATTCAAACACGACGATCCAATATAACATATCCAGCAACACATAACATTACATAGCATCAACGTAAGTAAACATGCGTATCCCAATTGTCGTTGACATATAGCAACGAAACCGGCGATATCATATATTACACTTACGGTCGCAGAAAAGAAAGTGTAAAACTACAACAGTTGGAATCCGCAACCTCCTTAGACATCGCATGCCTAATCAAATGAATTCCTTAGACATCGCATGCCTAACAATTATAAACCCCGCATTTTAGTCTCATTATCGAAAACGCTTTTCAATATCAAGTCGGGCAATTCAACAGGATTCCCGGCATTCAGATCGAGCATCCCGGCATTCAGATCGAATGCTCGTCGCAAACTTTAGTAGGCGGCCGCACCCCCGACGCCGTCGACGAAGTGCACCAAGGCGGAACACCGCTGCCGCGAGCACCCGAACGGATGCTTTCGGCGACGGGGTTCTCCTACAGTCATTTGGTCGGGGCTATAGGACGTGGCTGTCTATTAAGTTTACCCGGCGAGTATCCACGTACGCTACGCGATTGCGACAGACTTTTGATCACATCAAAATTCCGTGGCAACCGATCAAGTGAGACTAAACTGCTAGATTTATAACATTCATTCAGTTATCTCATAACTACTTGTGAATTCCAATTATTGTATCACATTCCGGATAAATAGAAAATGTTAAACTTTCCGATCGAACAATCGAACACCCAAGTTTTCCCGAAACAGCTCAACACATGACATAAGTTTAAAAACATTTACTTCATGCCTCAGTACCAACGGTCCAGCCGTAGAAGGGTCAAGCCAACGCCTCACATGTGGCACGTCGTACTGCCCCAAACCCTAAGGTTCAAAGGGCAGTTCAAGACGGTCACATAATCGAGTTAGGGTTTGTTGTCTTCTAGAGGGACCATCGCGTTACTTGCACTACTTAGAACGTCATTAAACTACGGAAAAATCCAACACTTGGAAATTTTCCGGCAGGGAAAAAATTGGGTATTTATATCCGGTCGAACTTTTTAACACTTACTAAAATTATCCGGAAAACCCAACGAAATTAAAAATTCCGATCGAAACAACGACTACAAAATAAACCCCAAAATACTCAACTCTTGAGTCAATGTTAAAAATGCCCAGAAAATAGAAACAACAGAGGTATGAATTACTGTGAAAAAATCCGTCGCTAATTCCATTACACTGTCGCGGAACCACCGCCAAAGGTGGGTTATTGCCGCGGTTCCGCGGCCATATAGAGGACTTAGGGGCTCGTTTTTCATGGTAATTCTTAGAAAACCCTGCTGAATTTTTTAAGCATTTTTAATTTGGAAAAATCCCAGATTTTAAAAAATGCACAGAGAGGGTTTTATTTTGTCAATTACGGGTTCGATCGGGGTTTTAATTTCATTAACACATCGCCTAATGCTCTAGCTAGGCTCTGATACCACTGTAGGGTTCCTAGGAACACTAATGAGGTTTCATAAGGCATCAACCATGCCAAATTATAATTTTTCCGGTGTCGAGAAACCCTAATGCGATCGTTAACTAGAGTTTAGGCGAAACTACAAGCTACTAAACTACTTTAGTGCTAAGTGAACGGAAATACAACCTTGGTAGATCCTGTCCTCCACCTCCATAGCTCCGCGTTGACGTCCCTCCGCTGCGATCATCGGATCCCGGACTCTAGTAATGGTTTCGTCGAAGAAATGATCGGGCTAGGTCGTCGACTTTGATGCCGAAGATGATCTACGTCGAGGCAACACAAGATCAAGCTCCAACTTCACCAAGCCATGAAACTTGTGAAGAAAACACCCTATACTACTTGGCAAGTGGTAGAGGATGAAGAAATAGGAAGTGGGTTCACTTTAGAATTGGATTTCTCACTCTTTTTCTCAAGTCACCATTGAAGCTAGCACGCTTCATTCTTCTTTAAGAAGAAGAAGAAAAAGAAGAAAAAGAATATGATAAGAATATTTAAAAAGGAAAATAAAGTCATTCTTATCATATTAGCAACCATGGTTAAGTGTAGAGAATAAACTAAGGTTAAGTAAATGGTTAGGGTTAAGGAAAGAAACAAAATGGTCAAAGTCTTTCAAAGCTTCAAGAAGCTTCAAAGAAAATCCAAAGTTTGCCACCATTTTATTTTTTTCTCAAATGAATAAATAAATAAATGAATAAGTAAATGAAGTAAATGAAACCCTAACCATTGACCAATCATGGTTTAAACCAAACATACACCCAAGTTTGCATGTATCATCAAACATGATACAAACTTGTGCACAAAAAAATATATCACATATACAATGTGCACAAACAAGTGAGAAAAATATCTTAAGTGAACCAATATAAGTTAATGTAAAGTAATATATCAAATATATAATTATACATTAAATCATAAAATCAATACTTGATTTAACGATCCGGTCATATCGCATATAACCGACTAATATCAATAGTAACAACTTATCTAATCAACACTTGATCCGATAACCCGGCTATATCGCATATAACCGATCAATGTCACAAATCGCGAGAATGGAATACAGTATCGCATACTGGTATTATTCTCGGTCTCGCACATATCTCATATGCGCTCCTATTTCATTTCGCTTGAGCCAGGAAACCTCTGTGTAGGACTCTAAAGACTCGTCAATACGCCGGCAGCAGGGGATGATCATATCAAACACCCACAAGCCGCAAGCGGTCTTCTAAACGTAACGGCCGCCCGGGTATTGAGCGATCAGAAGATCGACGAGCAAGCCCGCTCATACTCCTGTGAATCCAACCAGTAACACTTACCGTACAGTCCGGTCTGTTCGTCTGATATGTCGTATATCTTGCCTAGGGGTGGTAAACGTCAGACCCCAGTAGCTCGATAAGTCGTGTCGATATGAGGTCTTTAACAGTTCGAGATACTACTGATAACACTTACCAGTAAATCTCAGCAACCCTGACCAGGGATTTCCGGTTATAGCCAATCGAACACAGCGCAACATCAATTCCCTATACCGGGAGAGACGAATCCCCTCCTATCGCTCATTGCCTCCATGTGATTCGGGAATGTACCCAAAAACCACCGTTTTGCACGCCCTCTTGGACGTGGTAAGGTGGAAATCAAAGCACAGTGGGAATCACACAAGACTCTATGACGATCTCGGGTCTACAGACTAACATGTACCAGTGTCACCAGAGAACTGCCATCTGACGTAAGGTATAATACCATCTGGGAGTTCTCGGTGAGTCTGTCCAGTGTACCCAGTCTCCACTGAGCACCCGTATATCATCTCCGATGTCAAACACCAATGGATGTGGGATCATCCATCGTCCATCTGTATTGGTCGAGAAGGTATACGCTAGTCTACTCTGGTATATCGATGCCCCGTCTCGATACACCCACGACTAGGGACCTTGAAGGATGTACTTATGGACTACCATGTCCCCATTAGTATGATCCGCATCATAGTCCAGGTAGTCATGTACACATCCTAAGGGCTTTATCAACATGTAACAGAGAGACAATCAGTGTACACGTTAAGGTAAAGAGCAACCAAATAGCATACTATCATGTCGAGCAGGAAAGTCCTCCCTATATATGTCCAAGCATCCACTGCAATATACATCCTATGTATAGTAATGGCCTCTGGGGCATACATATAACTAACATTAGAGTCGTCCTTATCACTCTGGAAGCTCGAATCGGTAAAGGGCTCCACTTGGAGTTCTCCATTACCATACACCAAGAGCATCTCTTTAGTCCTTCGCAAGTACTTTAGAATGCTCTTCACAGCTGTCCAGTGACTCTATCCAGGATCAGCTTGATACCTACTGACTACACTTAGTGAGTATGCTACATCGTGTCTGGTACATAGCATCGCGTACATGATAGAGCCTACAGCCGAAGCTTAGGGTATCCCTTGCATGCGAGCTCTCTCCAAATCAGTCTTGGGAGACATCTCTTTGGAGAGAGTGAGCCCTGAGATCGTGGGTAAAAACCCACGTTTGGACTCTTCCATACTAAACCTCTTTAGTATGGTGTCAATGTACCTGGATTGGGACAATCCCAATATCCTTTTAGATCTATCTCTATAGATCATAATTCCCAGTATGCAGGAGGCATCACCTAGATCTTTCATTGAGAATCTTTATGATAAGAAGAGCTTGACCGATTGCAGCATAGGAATGTCATTTCCTATCAAGAGTATGTCGTCCACGTACAATACGAGGAAGACAACCTTACTCTCTGCCACCTTCTTGTAGATACACGGTTCATCTACGTTTTTGACGAAATCAAACTCTTTGATAACGACGTCAAAGCAGATGTTCTAACTCCGCGATGCTTGCTTTAATCCATAAATGGATTTTAAGCAGCTTGCACACCTTCCTACTGCTCCCACTATCTACGAAACCCTCTGGCTGAGTCATGTACATGCTCTCTTCTAAATCACCGTTTAGAAAGGCGGTCTTAACATCCATTTGCCAGATTTCGTAGTCATGATATGCAGCGATGGCAAGCATGATCTGGATGGATTTAAGCATAGCCACTGGAGAAAAGGTTTCGTCATAGTCCACACCTGGTCTTTGACGAAAACCCTTTGCAACAAGTATGGCTTTGAAAGTCTCCACTTTCCCATCTACACCAAGTTTTTTCTTGAAGATCCACTTGCTCCCAATAGGTTTTACCCCTTCAGGAGCATCTTCCAAAGTCCATACTTTGTTGGTGTACATGGATTCTATCTCGGACCGCATTGCATCCAGCCATTTCACTGAGTCCCCACTCGTGATGGCCTGCTCCAAGCTAGTTGGGTCATCATCAACCATGATGCAATCCTCGCTCCCACCATCCATGAGAAAACCGTAGTATCTCTCAAGTGGGTGAGGAACCCTACTAGATCGGCGGAGTGGCTGGGGTTCATCGGGAACTACCGAATCCTCTGGTTCCACCAGATCTTCTGTCGCAGCTTTTGTAGCTGGAACCTCTTCCAGTTCTACCTCATGACCACCAATCTCTTTTGCAAGAAATTCCTTTTCTAAAAAGGTGGCATGCCGAGAAACAAACACCCATTATTCCTCAGTGTGGTTGAAGATATACCCTTGTGAATTCTTGGGATATCCTACAAATTTGCATAGAACAGACCGTGCCTCGAGTTTGTCCGGATTTTTTCGTTTGACATAGGCTGGACAACCCCATATCTTTACATAGTTAAGACATGGTCTCTTCCCTTTCCATATCTCATATGGAGCGGTAGGCAGCGGTAGGCACAGATTTGGTGGGGGCCATATTCAATAGATGTATGGCTGTCTCTAGCGCATACCCCCAGAAGTAAATAGGTAACTCAGCTGTGTTCATCATAGAGCGCACCATATCAAATAGGGTGCGGTTCCTCCGTTCTGATACACCGTTGTGCTGTGGTGTATATGGAGGAGTTAGCTGAGAGAGAATCCCATTCTCTTTTAGGAAGTCCAGGAATTCATTGCTCAAGTATTCACCTCCTCGATCAGATCGAAGGATTTTAATACTTTTCCCGGTTTGGTTCTCGACTTCTTATTTATATTCTCTAAATTTCTCAAAAGTTTCAGACTTGTGTTTTATCAAGAACACATGTCCGTATCTTGAGAGATCGTCAGTGAATGTAATGAACTACGAAGAACCATCCCTGGCATGTGTAGACATGGGACCGCATACATCGCTATGTATCAGTCCTAAGAGTTCAGTAACTCTTTCTCCGTGTCCCGTAAACCGAGTTTTGGTCATCTTTCCTTTGAGACATGATTGGCAAGTGTCATAAAATGAAAATTCGAACGGTTTCAAATATCCATCCTTATGCAACATAGCTAGCCGTGTCGCATTTATATGACCGAGTCTACAATGCCACAAGAAGGATTCGTTCAGTTCTGAACTCTTCCTCTTGTGTGTGTTTGTTATGCTCAGAACTGTTGATTGATTTAGAACATAAATGCCATTCCACAACGTGCCTGATCCAACCAACTTTTGGTTAAGGAAAATGTTCATAACATTATCCTGTAATACAAAATTATATCCCTCTTTACCCAACAAAGAAACCGATATAATGTTGCATATCAGGTTCGGCATGTAATAGCATTCGTTCAGAATCAATGTATTACCAGTTGGCCATACAAGGTGATATTCCGCGACGGTTTTAGCTGCAACAATTGCACTATTTCCAACCCTTATGTCTTTATCACCTTCTCCAAGTTCTCTACTTTTCCTAAGCCCATGTAACTGATTACATATATGGGATCCTGACCCGGTATCTAATACCCAGGACGTAGAGCAAATAGAGAAACAGTTCTCTATAACGAACACACCCGAAGAAAATGTATCAACATGTACTTTCTTCATTCGGGTGGCATGGGAATCCTGGTATTCCCCTATATCCTGTTCAGTCTTATAACTTTTATAAGAAAGAACGGAACCAACGTTCCCTAGCACAGTATAACATGCGGGTTCGGTCAATACATCCATATTATTATCTTTATTAAGGCATAATATGGTCACTACCTGGAGAGAGAGAGAAGAAAACATTTTAGCGAATGCTCTTGCAAGATCAGATTGGTTATTATTTTATTTAATCAGGATGGCTCCCACTGTTTTTATCAAATCTTCCTTCAAACCCTAAAAGGAAAGACTAGCCGGGATTAATTACACCCTACAATTTCGCCAATCTTTCAGCCAGGCCAGTGTCGGTACTTTGAGGGAGGTTCCCCGTGCTTTCGCACAGACCTAATTAAAGTAAACCTCGTTTTCCCAGAGGCGTAACCCCGTTGACACCTTTCTAGACACCTACTTGATCGGCTAATTGTCCTGTGTAAAACTCTCCCAGGAGTAACAATTACTCGCAGTGGGTATCGGGATCCAACTATCTCATAGAAGGTATGCAATCTCATTGCAAATTTCAACACTTGAAATGCCCGATAATATTTTGCCCCTAACGTGCTATGACCTTGACGAAAGCCAACAAACCATAGCCCGCTAGTCAAGTTCAAACCGTACATTTCTTGATTGAATTAAACCCACCCGCACGACTCTTGACGAAAGCCAACAAAGCCGTACGACTACCCTAATCCAATCGCATCATATGCAGCAGATAAGCAGCATATAGCTACCGTACACTACACCTTGACGAAAGCTAACAAATGCAGCACGAATACTATATATAACTTATCTAAAATGACGGAGGGCTACGACAGGTTTTTCTGAAAACCTATTGCATAACGAACTTGATATCGTTGTAGAATCACGTGAAATTTTGAAAAGGAGTGTTTTTGTGGCTTTCACTAGTTTTGCTTAAGAGGTCGCTCCCGGTGAAGGGATCTCGGCTCTTTCCACATCGAATAAGGTGCAGGATATATCATATATATCGCTATGCAAAGCAAAACTGTAGCTACCCTTTTTGAAAAAAATTGATTGTACAACATCTTTTAGGTTTCTTTTCTTTCATTAATTACATTAATAAAGTCCCATCATTTAAGTCACCCAAACATCACAGATAAATACGACATACACTTATGCCATCCGCATTCGCCTCGATGTCCTCTCGTGTACCGTTAGATTAGGTAACTAACGGCAGAGCGGGGCAGAGCTAGCGCGGGTGTAAAACATAAGTAACGTCTATATAATATATCATATATACTATATACAGTATTTATCACAACATATCAAATGATCACATCACAGATATCGCAGCAGAAGAAACATATGAAACATTGGATATACTAGGACGTCCATGTTTTATTTTGAGCCTCTATTAAACACGGATTCCACGGTCGTGATGAATAGCCAAACCCATATCCCTAGACCCCTACGAGAGCGGCAAGCAACCCTTCCAATTCTAGAGTTAGGAGACCCGGACTCGACTCCTCGAGTTGGTCTCCCACTGGACTCTAGAACCCGGTTACTTATACTCTCCTCCTTGGGTCTATCCTAGTGCGGAAAAATAAATAATATACAAATGGTGACATCAACCTCATCCCGGAAGTGCCCCATTAAAAGAATATTACATACATTTAATTTTACATGAATGAAAATAAAAACTCTCATCTCACATAACCCCCCCGGCTATTCAGAACGCGACGATCCAATATAACATATCCAGCAACACATAACATCACATGTCATCAACGTAAGTAAATATGCGCATCCCAATTGTCGTTGACATATAGCAACGAAACCGGCGATATCACATATGACACTTACGGTCGTAGAAAAGAAAGTGTAAAACTACAACATTTGGAATCCACAATCTCTTTAGACGTCGTAAATCCGAAATATCACATATTTCGCATTTCATGCCTAACAATATGAATTCCACATATTGTATCACATTCCAGATAAATAGACAGTATTAAACTTTCCGATCGAATAATCAAATACCCAAGATTTCCATAATAGCTCAACACTTGAGCGGAGTTCAAAAATTCCAGAATACGTCACAGCAGCAATGGTCCAGCCGTAGAAGGGTCAAGCCAACGCCTCACATGTGAAACGCCATACTGTCCCAAACTCTAAGGTTTAAAAGGCAGTTCAAGACGGTCACATAATCGAGTTAAGGTTTGTTGTCTTCTAGAGGGTCCATCGCGTTACTTGCACGTTTTTCCGAAAAATTTAATCTCAAGAAAAATTCAACACTTGAAAGTTTTTCGTGACGGGAAATAATGAGTCAATGATATCCGTTCGAACATTTTAACAGTTTCTAAATATCCGGAAAATAAAACGAAATTAAATATTCCGATCGAATCAACGAATACAAAATAAACCCCAGAACACTCAACACTTGAGTCAGTTTAAAAATACCCAGAAAATATAACTCACAGAAATAGAGATTACAGTGTAAAAATTAGGGCATAAATCCTCTATACTGCCGCGGATCCGCGTTCCAAGCGCGGTACGGCCGCGGTTCCGCGGCGGTTTTTACAGTGTATGCTCTCGTTTTTCACTACAATTCTTATATTTCCCTGCTGAATTTTTTAGGCATTTTTAATTCAGAAAAATCACAGTTTTTAAAATTTGTCCAGAGAGGGGTTCATTTTGGCATTTCGGGGTTCGTTCGGAGTTTTAACTTCGTATACACGTCGCCTAATGCTCTAGCTAGGCTCTGATACCACTGTAGGGTTACTAGGCACTCTAACAAGGTTCTACAAAGTATCAAACATGCCCGATTAAAATTTTAGCCGTGCCTAACAACCCTAAACAAGATCTTTGCTCGAAAATTAGGGTTTCACATGCAAGTAAATAGCATCTATAACTAAGTGAATACGAAATACAACCTTTATAGATCGGTCCTTCACTTCTTTAGCTCCTTGTTGAAGTCCCTTCGCTGCGATCGTGGTTCTCCCAGACTCTTGCATGGCTTCACGAGGCTAAAGGAGCGTCCTTGCTTGAAGTCTTCGAGGCCGAAGATGATCTACGTCGAGGGGATGCCAACACAAGCTTCTACTTCACTAACTAGAGAATTAGTGAAGCAAACACCCTAAACTAAAGTGCTAGTCTAGTAGAGGATGGAGAAATAGGAAGTGGGTTCACTTTAGAATTTGTTTTCTCACAATGTTTCTCACTTTGGATCAAACCCTAGAGAGTTCTTTAGCTCAAGGAAGAAGATGAAGAAAATAAAATGAGAAGAGATAATGATCAAGTGAGAAAGCTAACCATAGTGAGTGAGTATCATATACTAACTCATGTAGAGACATAACCATGGCTAATCCTTATGGTTGGGTTAACAAATATCCATAGTAAAAACAAACTTAGAGGAATTAGTCAATGCATCCACAAGCTTCATGCATTTTTCCTAATCCTCCACTAATTTTGTAATTATTTTAAATATTAAAACCCAACATAATAAATAGCATTGTGTAAGTCTCATACACCCATGAATGATGTATCAACAACCATGATACAAAAAGAAAACACATTTTAATATATATCATATATATATTAAAGTTGTGCACATGTGAGAAAAACCCTTAAGTGAACAAATGTTAGTTAATGTAAATTAGTATATCCAATATACAATTATAAAATAAATTATTAAATCAACACTTGACTTAATAATCCGGTCATAACTCATATAACCGACTAACATCCAATGTATCGTCTTATCGAATCAACACTTGATTCGATAACCCGGCTATATCATATATAACCGACCGATACAAAGTCGTGAGAATAGAATGCGGTATCACATACACGCATTATTCTCGGTCCCGCACATATCACATACGTGCTCCTATTTCGTTTTGCCTGAGCCAATAAAACCTCTATGTAGGACTCTAAAGACTCGCCAATACGCCGGCAGTAGGTGACGATCACATCAAGCACCCACAAGCCGTCAGCGGTACTAGCTGGACGTAACGGCTACCCAGGTATTGAACGATCAGAAGATCAGCAAGCAAGCCCGCTGCAACTCCTGTAAAAGCCTGCCGGTAACACTTCCCGTACAGTCCGGTCTCCTCGTCTGATATGTCGCATATCAAGTCTAGGGGTGGTAAACGTCAGACCCCAATAACCGATAAGTCGTGCCGATGTGAGGCTCATAACGGGTCGAGAAACTACTGTAACACTTACCAGTAAATCTCTAACTCAGCCCTGGCCAGGGATTTCCTGTTATAGCCAATGGAACACAGCACAACATCAACTCCCTATACCGGGAGAGACGAATCCCCTCCTATCGCTCATTGCCTCCATGTGACTCGGGACTGTACCCAAAAACCACCGTTTTGCACGCCCTCTTGGACGTGGTAAGATGGAAATCAAAGCACAGTGGGAACCACACAAGACTCTATGACGATCTCGGGTCAACAGACTACTCTGTACCAGTGTCACCAGAGAACTGCCATCTGACGTGAGGTATAATACCATCTGGGAGTTCTCGGAGAGTCCGTCCAGTGTACCCAGTCTCCACTGAGCACCCGTATACCATCTCTGATGTCAAACACCAATGGATATGGGATCATCCATCGCCCATCTCATGGGTCGAGAAGCGTATACGCTAGTCTACACTGGTATATCGATGACCTGTCTCGATACACCCACGACTAGGAACATTAAAGGATGTACTTATGGACTACACTGTCCCCACTAGTATGATCTGCATCATAGTCCAGGCAGTCAAGTACACATTCTAAGGGCTTTACCAACATGTAACTATAAGACAGTATCAAGAGACAAGTATACATGTTAAGATAAAGAGCAACCAGATAGCATACTATCATATCGAGCAAGAAAGTCCTCTCTATATATGTCCAAGCATCCAATATAATATACATCATCTGTACAATACTGGCCTCTAGGGCATACATACAACTAACAGTTCAGTCTTATAACTCTTATAAGAAAGAACGGGACCAACGTTCCCCTGCTCAGTATAATAAGCGGGTTCAGTCAATACATCCATATTATTATCTTGATTAAGGCCTGACAGGGTCGCTACCTGGAGAGAGAGAAGAAAACACTTTAGCGTATGCTCTTGCAAGATTAGATTGGTTATTATCTTATCTAATCAGGATGTCTCCCACTATTTTTATCAAATCTTCCTTCAAACCCTAAAAGCTAAGATTAGCCGGGATTAATTACACTTTACAAGTTCGCCAATCTTTCAGCCAGGCTAGTGTCGGTACTTGAGGGAGGTTCCCCGTGCTTTCGCACGGACCTAATTAAAGTAAACCTCGTTTTCCCAGAGGCATAACCCCGTTAACACCTTTCTAGACACCTACTTGATCGGCTAATTGTCCTATGTAAAACTCTCCCAGGAGTAACTCTTACTCGCAGTGGGTATCGGGATCCAACTATCTCATAGGAGGTATGCAATCTCATTGCAAATTTCAACACTTGAAATTCCCAATAATACTTTTACCACCTAGCATCCCATGACCTTGACGGAGGACAACAAATCATAGAGTGCTAGTCAAGTTCAACCCGTCATTTCATGATTAAATCAGACCCACCCGCACGACCCTTCACGGAGGTCAACAAGGCCGTACGAGTACCCTAATCCAATCTGCATCACATGCATAAACAGATAAATACTAGTCAGCTACCGCACACTACGCCTTGACGGAGGTCAACAAACGTAGCACGAATACTAAGTAGGACTTATCTGAAATGACGGAGGGCTACGTCAGGTTTTTCTGAAAACCTATTGCGTAATGAACTTGATATCGTTGTAGAAACAAGTGATTTTTGAAAAGGAGTGTTTTTGAGGGTTTTTTCTAGTTTCGCTAAAGAGGTCACTCCCGGTGAAGGGATCTCAGCTCTTTCCCCATCGAATAAGGTGCAGGATATATCATATATACCGCTGTGCAAAGCAAGAACTATATAAGCTGTCAAAAACTAAACCGCGAGTTTGTAGCATCTGCCAATTTCGCTAAAGAGGTCACTCCCGGTGAAGGGATCTCGGCTCTTTCCTCATCGAATAAGGTGCAGGGTATATCATATATACCGCTATGCAAAGCAAGAACTGTAGCTACCCTTTTTATAAAGTTTTGATTCTACATCTTTTAGATTTCTTTTCTTTTTATTAATCTCATTAATAAAATCCCATCAGCTTATGCTTCCTAAGCATCACATAAGAAACGAAAGCAGTAATATTTATATATCAGCATATATATATAGTATAAGCATTCGTCTCAGGCAGTAATATGATCTCATCACAGAACATTGTAGCAGAAGAACATATATGAAATATTGGATATACTAGGATGTCCGTGTTTTTAATACGAGCCTGTATAAAACACGGATTCCACGGTCGCGATGAATAGCCAAACCCACATCCCTAGACCCCTACGAGAGCGGCAAGTAACACTGCCAATTCTAGGGTTAGGAGACCCGGTCTCGACTCCTCGAGATGGCCTCCTACTGGACCCTAGAACCCGGTTACTTATGCTCCCCTCCTTGGGTCTACCTAATGCGGAAAAGTAAATAATATACATTGGTGACATCAACCTCATCCCGGAAGTGCCCCAATAAAATAATATTACATACACATGAATTTTACATGAATGAAAATAAAAACTCCCATCTCACATAAAACCCCCGGCTATTCAGAACACGACGATCCAACACAACATATCACAGCAACACATAATATCTCATATCATCAACGTAAGCAAGTATGCGTATCCCGATTGTCGTTGATGTATAGCAACGAAGCCGGGGATACCCCACATAATACGCTTACGGTCACAGAAAAGAAAGTGTAAAACTACAACATTTGGAATCCACAATCACTTTAGACACGTAAATCCGAAATATCACATACTTCGCATTTCATGCCTAACTATATGAATTCTACATATTGTATCACATTCCAGATAAATAAACAGTATTAAAATTTCCGATTGAATAATCAAATACCCAAGATTTCCTCAATAGCTCAACACTTGAGCGGAGTTCAAATAATCCCAGAATATGTCACAGTAGCAATGGTCCAGCCGTAGAAGGGTCAAGCCAACGCCTCACATGTGGCACACCGTACTGCCCCAAACCCTAAGATTTAGAGGCAGTTCAGACGGTCACATAATCGAGTTAAGGTTTGTGTTTTTCTAGAGGGTCTACCGCGTTAGTTGCACATTTTTCTGAAAGATTTAAACTCAAGAAAAATTCAACACTTGAAAGTTTTTCGTGCCGGGAAAAAATGAGTTAATGATATCCGTTCGAACATTTTAACAGTTTCTAAATTATCCGGAAAAAGAACGAAATTAAATTTTCCAATCAAATCAACGAATTCAAAATAATCCCCAGAACACTCAACACTTGAGTCAGATTAAAAATACCCATAAATATGCACTAACAGAGACGGGTATTACTGTACAAAAACCATAGCAAAAGCTCACTGTACGGCCGCGGATCCGCGGCACAAGCAGGGTATTGCCACGGTTCCGCGGCGGTCTGTACGAGTTACTTTATCGTTTTTCACAGTAATACATTAAATTCCCTGCTGAATTTTTTAGGTATTTTTAATACAGAAAAAATCACAATTTTAAAAATTTTCCAGAGAGGGGGTCTTTTTCGATGTATCGAGGTTCGATCGGAGTTTTAACTTCGTAAACACGTCGCCTAATGCTCTAGCTTGGCTCTGATACCACTGTAGGGTTCCTATGCACTCTTACAAGGGTTAATAAGGCATCAACCATGCCCGAATAAAATTTTAGACGTGCCGAAACCACCCAAAGCCGGGATCTTTGCTAGATTATTAGGGTTTCACATGCAAGTAAATATCTTTACTACTTAAAGTGAGGAATTACAACCTTTGTAGTCCGCTTCTTTGCTTCATAAGCTCCGAGTAGAAGTCCCTTCACCGCGATCCATGATCTCCCTGACTCAAGAGAGGCTTCACAACTCGAACGATCCATGCTAGCTTGTAGTCCACTTTTTCTCCGATGATCTACCTTGAAGTCTCAATATGTAACATTTCAAAAAAATAAAATATTATTTTTGAGAATTTTCATAATTTAATATTAATTTTTAATGAATATTTTAATAATCGGTATAATTAAATACCGATAAATGGTGAAAATTCCGGAGAAAATTTTGGAAATTCTAAAATAGGGTATTTTTTGGAAATATGTCATTTAAAATTTTTTATGGTTAAGTATATGCCATTTTAGTGTTAACCGCGATTAAAAATCGCTAATTGGATTTTTGGCTTTTTGTGCAAAAATGTGCACATAACATTTTCCACACTTGTCACACTTGTTCCATGTTTTGGACTCATGGTAGCCTAGGATTAACCATGCTTAGATGACCATGGTGGCTTAAACCTTTTGGCTAAGATAATTGGGGTTACTTAAGGGTTTAGCTTTGTTAAGAATTGGTTAAGATTAGGATGACTTGTGTAGGGAGAGAGTGAGCCATGATGGCTTGTGTGTGCTAGCATTTAGAGAGAGAGATAATGGTGGCTTAAGCAAGTGTCACACCCCATTTCATTTCAAATCTTTTGCTTCCCTCTCACTCACATCACTCTCTCTCACACTTACATCTCTCTCTTACACCTACACACATCAGCCCTCCCATCAACACATTTCAGCCACCCCAGCAGACATCAAAAACATCAGCATCAGCATTATCTGCTTCAACAGCAGCTGATGTAAATCTTCAGCCCCCAATATCAACACTTCAGCCCCAACCCATCAGCCCTTATTAGCACATTTTCAGCCATATTTTTATCAGCCACAGCAGCAATAACTTTATTCCAACCAACACCCCACAACACCATCATCAAACCACAACTACAACACTTCATCTCACCACAAAAACAACCCCAGCCCCTGCAGTAGCTGCTGCAAACAACAACTAAGAAAAAGAGAGAGTAACAAGCAGCAGCAGCAGGAGGAAACAACATCAGCTCCAGGAACAAAGGAAAACAGCTTCAGCAACAGGAGTAACCCAGTAGCAGCAACCCACTTCCCCACCTCCTCCTCCTTCCCTTCTCCTTCATTTTAGGACCCTTAAGGTATAATCACGCAACCCAACTCCTATCTTGTTAAGTTATAGTTGTTTAGCTGAAAATTTAGTGTTATTATGTAGATTAGTGCTAGTTTTAGGTCAATTTGAGTGAGATTTGGCCAAGTGTTGGTTGTGAATGTTAGTATAACCTTATTAGGTCTGTTTGAGACCAGTCTAACCAAGATTTGTCCCAGGTTTCACCAAAATACCAGATTGTTTAGAATCGGCGAAACTTAGCGATTTTGTCGACTTTTTGACCTTTCTGAGATCTGCTTTCACCCCGGGATCCCCAAAATAAAATTGACTTGGCAGATAGCTGTGCAGGCACCCAGGAACCACCCCACACAACCCTAGCCCCTAATCCCTTACTGTGGCCGCAAATGTAATCCCTATGGCCGCAAATTGCGGCCAAAGTAGGAGGGAACCCCCTCGATTTTGGTGCACAGCTCTTTTACCTGTAAACTTGACCCTGGGTATGTCTAGTTTTGTCTGGTTCCAACCAGGGTAGAATCTGGGTTGATTTTCTTGAGTTGGCGCATGATTTACGACTTGTTTTCGTATGGATTTTGGTATTTGATGATTCATTTCTGTCGGGCGGCGTTTGGACGTCAACGACAAATGGATATTGGCTGTGTTTGCATGCGTGACTATAGGTTTTTACTTATAGATGTAGCGTGTACCATTTTGGGTTTCCGACATGGTTTTCATGTGTTTTAGCGTGTGATATTCTTGTAGGTACTCACGTGGCGTCGAGGCGTTGGAGATGCAAATGGCGACATCGGCACCGGCACACATAAGCAAGGTGAGTAGATTTATATCTACGGGGAGAAGTCGGGTGGATGGCGTATAGCACCCCCGCAATTCGTCGTGATGTATACGGATGCGTATACACACATATAATTATCTTATGTTGTTTTGGAGATTATTGGTGTTTAGGATAGATATTGGTGTGTGGGATTGGTGAAAGGTTACGAAACCCTAGGTAGTGGGTGCACTACACATACATATACACACATACATACCTGCATACATCCTTATTTCATATGTGGTTATGGGATTCTATATAGTTATGTGTTCACGTGGGTATCGGACTATGTGTTCACACACGGATTTGAGGATGATATTTGGGTTTGAGATGAGTCAATGATATTGATCTGGGATTATGATATCGGTGATATGGTAGGATTCGTACTAGAGATACGTCCTGATATGATAGCGGGTCTTAGATGACGATGCTATGTGCATAGTGATTTATATAAAATGATCGACATGTGATTATGATACGAGATAGGATATGATATGATATGATATGACAAGATATTTATGATAAGCCGCCTTGGGCGATGTATACTCCTTGAGATGATATGTGCTGATGATATCGATTCATACGGGATTGTCGATCAGTAGTCAGATCATGATTATAGTGATGATATTAGCTTTGTACTAGACGTAGGTTAGTACCCGGATTATGATATTGATTAAAGAGAATACCAGATGAATGATATGACGAATGTGATATTGACCCGTACCCAGATTTGGGGATGCCGTACGACGGATTTACGTACGAGCTATATTTGATTTTGGATCCGCCCTCTTGACTTGGGAATAACCGATTATAGAGATATGGTATCAGATGTGATATTATCGAGGCGGGATCATCGACTATATATATACATATATGTATCGACTCAGAGGTTAGGCGGTATCCCTTACCTACTGTTGGGTTTAGCTCAGCCTTATAGTGGTGTAGCTGTATGACTCTTATGATATTAGATACAGCCTAGCTACCATTGTGTTAGTATTCAGCTCCCGCACATTATTATTGTTTCTCTGCTTCGCATACTGTTGTGATTCATATTCCATTTTTGATATCATGCTGTTAGGACACCAGCACCATTACCGATGATGCGTATGTACCACGTATACTTATTTGCCGGCGCACAAACATCTTCATCGGTAATTGCCATGTCACGTGCTCTTAGAGAATAATGATTGCTTGATTTAGCTTGTTAGCTAGTAGTGACATGACATTAGTATACTTGCCTTGTATGCCAGCTTGACATTGTAGTTAGTACTTGTCATTTCATGCATACTGTTATCCAATATATGCCGCATTTATGGATTCTCATGCTTATATTCATGGTTTACACGCAATTGATGATTCGGATTTCCATGATATTTTCTGGATTTGGAGGAAAAGCGCAAAACATATAAAAACTGCTTTCTCTCTTTTTAAATAAAAATGCGGTTTTCCCATGATGTATGAGTCGTCCACCATGAGTTTTGCTGATGGATTTCGAGACCCGATTCAAGGAGGCGGATGAACCGTTTCGGGTACATGGTGGGCCCGGTGAGGTACCCCGGGGCAAGAAGATCGCAGGAGATGGCGTTGAGCCTGTGCAGGGGAGCACGACCGACCGGTGATATTACCCGACACATCGGATATCCGGAGGATACCGTCGTGGTCTTGAGATGGATGGTAGGGGCCGGTCTGGATTGACGGCGCCCTAGATATTGTGATTAAGACGTTGAGATTTCCAGATATTGAGGTACAGAGTTTGTGATACAGAGATATCGAGATATTAAGATTTATGTTTTGTGCCGATGCTAGGCACTGTTTTATGTTGATTTCATTATGATACCTCATTTTAAAAATACAGAAATCTCACTAATTTACGAAAGCAGTTTTCTTCAGTACATGCATTCTGCCTTATGCATTCATACATCATCCATATGATACATTGCTACCTGATGCACTGACACGGGCACATGGGATTATACTCGGGTTAGACATCTACCCTAATCATTGTTATAGACTGCTGGTTTTATATTTGAGTATTATATATTATGATCGTATGACCTAGGATTGCGTCATACATGCGATTTTCTGTTCGTAGATCTTTTTCTACTCATGAGTTGGCAATTCACCCCCGTTGTGCCCCAGTTTCTTGCAGGTCTGCCGTACAGGTTTCATTACGGCTTTGCGGGCACTGTTCCTTTCGGGTGACTTGCTAGTAGGTGGGTTTATTGTATCGTACCCATCATTTTACATTGTATATTATATTTCAGTTGAATCCAGAAGTTCCATCAACCAAACATGTATTTTTTGAGATAGAGACCAGTGATGTTTATTCTTTCGACCTTAGAGTCGCGCGTTATATTTCTCTGGGTTTCATGCTGTTGAGTTTCCTTTTCTGTTGTGATCCTCGCCTTTAGGCGTTGTATTTTATGTTGCATACTGGTTGATTTATATATGGTTCTCCCTACTACTTTTCTTGGTTTGGATTTCTGGGCTCGGCTTACTTAGAGTATGCACGCCTCGAGACATTCGTAGTCTAGGTGCCGGTCATGTTCCGTACTTTCGGGACGTGACAAAGTTGGTATCAGAGCGTTAGGTTTTTTACCTTCGGAGCGTAGGATAACCCTTGGCTGATGGAATAGGTGACTAAAATAGAGTAACGTACCGTGGGTATGTTCCGAGGCATATTTACGACACGCCACTCCACTTAAGAAGCCTTAGGATGTGCATTTCTTTGTCCAGTATCATATTCATTCCTGATCTTGTAAGTCCACGTTGCTCACCCCGGTTCTTACGGGGAGGCGGAAACGATGAAAAACAATGATTTGGCGCAAGGCAACATGGACTCGAAAGCAAGGATCTTGGCTAAACTAGAAACTAGCAAACAAGTAGAGGCTTTAACTACTATGCTGTAGAAAATATACCTCATGGAACCGGTCCTTCGGGTCTTCTCTCCGCTGTCCGGCTCGTCCATCCACGCTCCGAGGGTCGATCCGGATCTTGGTCACCTCCGCGGCCTTCTTGAGTCGAAGACGATCCACCCGAGAGTTGTACACTAAGCTCCACCTCAAGCCAAGGCAACTAGGGCAACGAGATCGCTAATCTAGATGCTTTAGGTTGTGTAGAAGAGAAAGATGGAAGTGTTTGTCTATGTGGATTCTTTTTCTCTCAACACATGAGATCAAAAGAATTATCAAGAGGAGGAAAATGAAGGAGAAACTTTAGCAACCATGGAGCTTTTCTTTTCTTCTCACTTCAAGAGAGAGAATGAGAAAAGAATAATGAAAAGATTAACTAAAAAAAATGAACCATGGTTGCAATAATACACCCAAAACCATCATTACTAATCCTATCATGATAAAGTTGATGGCACAAATGACTTGACCATTTTCATAACTCAAGAATTAAAAAGAAAATCAAAGAAGAGTGTAGACCTCTCTTGAAGGTCAATGTTCAACACGGTCAACGGGTCAACAAAGTCAAGAGAGGTCTAAGTGGTCAATGCAATTAGCCATCACAAATCTATCATTAAAAGGATTAGTAAACAATGTCTCCGGCTCATAATGGTTTTGACCAAAGGAATTGTCAAAACCCTAATGAGCCTGCCTCATTACGGTTTTGGCCGAACCAACTGCTAAAACCCTAATGGGGCACCTCCTCCTTCATCACTCCTCAAAACTGTGCATACACACCCGCATCCGCATTCCGTAGAATGCGAATGCACAGAAGACAAAACAAATCCATCTGTGCAATACTAGGATCTGGCTTAAACCAAAGCCCACTAGTATTGCCTGCCCGAATAGCATACGTACACAAGTGCACGTAAGTGATCGTAGCCCTGCCGTAAAACCATACGGCCTCTACATGTTTCGCTCAGTGTAGGGAAACTCTCTGTGTGGGACTCTAAACACTCGACACTACGCTGGCAGTGGGTTTAACCACAGACCGCAAGCGGAACTAGCTGTACGTAACGGTCCCCAGGTAGATGTTGATAAGAAGGCTGATGAGGTAAACCCATCCGAACTCCTACTGAGCCTGTATGTGAAAATCTTTGTACAGTCCAGTCTGTTCGTCCGATACATCGCATGGCGGGCCTAGGGGGCGGTGAACGTCAGTCCCCTAATAGCGGTACAAGTCGTGTCGGAGTGTAGCCCATAACACCCGGAGATAACACTGGAAACCTACCAGTATATCTCGCTTGCCTTGGCCAGGGACTACTCGTGTAATGGCTCTCCAAGACAAAGTGCGATGTCAACCCCCAATACCGGGAGAGACGAATCCTGTCTAACCGTCACTGCCTCCAAGTGCTTCGGGACTGCACCCAACTACTACCTGTTTGCACGACTCCTTTGAGCCGTGGTAGGGTAGTAATCTAAGTACAGTGGGAACACACTCGAGGCGAAGTGACAGTGTCAAGTCAGCGGACTAAGCTGTACTCATGTCACCTGGGAACTGATAACTGACGATAGGTATAATACCAACCAACAGTTCCCGACGAGTCCTGTCCAGTGTACTCGTAACCTAACGAGCACCCACATACTATCTCCAGTACGACGTACTGATGGCGTGGGACAGACTGTTAGTTATATGTATGCCCTAGAGGCCATTACTGTACATAGGATGTATATTGTAGTGGATGCTGGGACATATATTGGGAGGACTTTCTTGCTCGACATGATAGTATGCTATCTGGTTGAACTTTACCTTAACGTGTATACTGATTGTCTCTCTGTTACATGTTGGTAAAGCCTTTAGGATGTGTGCTTGACTACCTGGACTATGATGCGGATCATACTAGTGGGGACAAGGTAGTCCATAAGTACATCCTTCAAAGTCCCTAGTCGTGGGTGTATCGAGACGGTGCATCGATATACCAGAGTAGACTAGCGTGTACCCTCTTGACCCATACAGATGGGCGATGGATGATCCCATATCCATCGGTGTTTGACATCAGAGATGATATACGGGTGCTCAGTAGAGACTGGGTACACTGGACGGACTCGCCGAGAACTCCCAGATGGTATTATACCTCACGTCAGATGGCAGTTCTCTGGTGACACTGGTACAGAGTAGTCTGTTGACCCGAGATCGTCATAGAGTCTTGTGTAGTTCCCACTGTGCTTTGATTTCCATCTTACCACGTCCAAGAGGGCGTGCAAAACGGTGGTTTTTGGGTACAGTCCCGAGTCACATGGAGGCAATGAGCGATAGGAGGGGATTCGTCTCTCCCGGTATAGGGAGTTGATGTTGTGCTGTGTTCGATTGGCTATAACAGGAAATCCCTGGCCAGGGTTGCTGAGATTTACTGGTAAGTGTTACCTGTAGTTTCTCAAATAGTTATAGACCTCATATCGACACGACTTATCGAGCTATTGGGGTCTGACGTTTACCACCCCTAGGCGAGATATGCGACATATCAGACGATCAGACCGGACTGTACGGTAGTGTTACTGGTCGGATTCACTGGAGTGTGAGCGGGCTTGCTCGTCGATCTTCAGATCGCTCAATACCCGGGTGGCCGTTACGTTTAGCAGACCGCTTGCGGCTTGTGGATGCTTGATATGATCATCATCTGCTGCCGGCGTATTGACGAGTCTTTAGAGTCCTACACAGAGGTTTCCTGGCTCAAGCGAAACGAAATAGGAGCGCATATGAGATATGTGCGGGACCGAGAATAATACCAGTATGTGATACTGTATTCGATTCTCGCGATGTGACATTGATCGGTTATATGCGATATAGCCGGGTTATCGGATCAAGTGTTGATTCGATAAGTTGTTACTAATGATACTAGTCGGTTATATGCGATATGACCGGATCGTTAAATCAAGTGTTGATTTAATGATTTAATGCATAATTATATATTTGATATATTACTTTGCATTAACTAGTATCGGTTCACTTTAAATGGATTTTCTCGCTCGTGTGTGCACATTGTATATTCGATATAGTTTTATGCACTTGCTTGTATCATGTTTGATGATACATGCCTTATGGTTAAGTGTTAAGAATTAAACTATAGTTAAGTGGGTGATTAGGGTTTTTGATTTCATTTTATTCATTTATCTTTTTGGAAAAAGAAAAGGCAAAATGAGGAAAATGGTTGCTTTCTTTTGTTCATTCATGAACCTTCATGAAGACTTTGACTTAATGACCATTTTGTCTCATGCTTAACCCTAACCACTCACTTAAACCTTAGTTAACTCTCTACATCTAACCATGGTTCATTATATGATAAGGATTGATTTTTTCTATTATATTCTAATTATTCTTATCATAATATTTTAGCTTCTTCTTCTTCTTCCTTCAAGTGAAGAAAAGCTTGACCATCAATAGCAACTTGATGAAATGAGTGAGAAATCCAATTCTAAAGTCTACCCACTTCCTATTTCTTCATCCTCTACCTCTTGCCAAGTAGTAGAGTGTGTTTCCTTCACAAGTTTTCATGGCAAGGTGAAGGTGGAGCTTGATTTAGCGATGCCTCGACGTAGATCATCTTCGGCATGGACATCGACGACCTAGCTCGCTTATTCTTCGACGAAGCCGACGCTGGAGTCCGGATTCCTTTTGGACAGCGGAGGGGACTTCGTTGCGGAGCTATGGAGGTGGAGCACCGGATCTACAAAGGTTGTATTTCCGTTTTCCCATTAGTTAATTGTTAACTAGTTATCTTTTCGCCTAAATATCTAGCAAACGATCCGTAGTCGGGTCTCTCGGCACCTAGATTTTTTGAAAATGGCATGTTCGATGCCTTGTGAGACCTCATTAGGGTGCCTAGGAACCCTACAGTGGTATCAGAGCCAGGTTAGAGCCTTAGGTGAAGTCTAGACGGAATTTGAAACCCGATCAAACCGAAACCCAACCCCAAAAATTGCTCTCTGTACTTTTTCTAATTTCGTGGATTTTTGAGAATTAAAAATATGCAGAAAAATCAGCAGGAAATTCTAAGAATTACGGTGCAAAAAGTAACTAATGATCCCTCAAAAGTGCGGCGGAACCGCGGCATTAGCATGCTAATGCGGCGGTTCCGCGTCCGTTTTGTCTTATTAGGCATTCAATTTTGCACAGTAATTCCTATTTTGCAGTGCTGGTTTTCCTGGGAATTTTTTTTATCTGAAATCAAGAGTTGAGTTTTTTGGGTTGTATTAGGAGTTCGTACATTCGATCGGATTGTCTAATTTTGTCTATGTGTTTTTCGGATATTTTAGAATATGTTAAAAATTTCGACCGGACATAAATACCCACTTTTTCCCCTGCCGGAAAATTTCCAAGTGTTGGATTTTTCCGTGGTTTAAGGACGTTCTGAGTAGTGCAGGTAACGCGATGGTCCCTCTAGAAGACAACAAACCTTAACTCGATTATGTGACCGTCTTGAACTGCCCTTTGAACCTTCGGGTTTGGGGCAGTACGGCGTGCCACATGTGAGGCGTTGGCTTGACCCTTCTACGGCTGGACCGTTGGTACTGAGGCACGAACTGAATGTTGTTAGACTTGTTTCATGTGTTGATCTGTATCGGGAAAACTTGGGTGTTTGACTGTTCGATCGAAAAGTTTAACATTTTCTATTTATCCGGAATGGGATACAATAATTGGAATTCACAATAAGTTATGAGATAACTGAATTAATGTTATAAACATAGCAGTTTAGTCTCACTTGATCGGTTGCCACGGAATTTTGATGTGATCAAAAGTCCATCGCAATCACGTAGCGTACGCGGATACTCGCCGGGTAAACTTAATAGACAGCCTCACTCCATAGCCCCGACCAAGTGACTGTAGGAGAACCCCGTCGCCGAAAGCATCCGTTCGGGTGCTCGCGGTGGCGGTGTTCCGCCTTGGTGCACTTCGTCGACGGTATCGGGGGTGCGGCCGTCTACTGAAGTTTGCGACGAGCATTCGATCAGGATGTCCGGAATCTTGTTGAATTGCCCGACTTGATATTGAAAAGTGTTTTCGATTTTGAGACTAAAATGCGGGGTTTATAATTGTTAGGCATGCGATGTCTAAGTAATTCATTTGGTCAGGCATGCGATGTCTGAGGTAGTTGCGGATTCCAACTGTTGTAGTTTTACACTTTCTTTTCTGTGACCGTAAGTGTAATATGTGATATCGCCGGTTTCGTTGCTATATGTCAACGACAATTGGGATGCGCATATTTACTTACGTTGATGACATGTGATGTTATGTGTTGCTGGATATGTTATATTGGATCGTCGTGTTTGAATAGCCGGGGGTTTTTATGTGAGATGAGTGTTTTTCATTTTCATTCATGTAAAAACTTGTATGTAATATTCTTTTATTGGGGCACTTCCAGGTTGCGGAAGTTGTCACCGTTGATGTATATTATTTATTTTTCCGCACTAGGATAGACCCAAGGAAGGGAGCACAAGTAACCGGGTTCTGGAGTCCAGTGGGAGACCAACTCGAGGAGTCGAGTCCGGGTCTCCTAACTCTAGAATTGGTAGGGTTGCTTGTTAAAGGTTCCTAGGCACCCTAGTGAGGTCTCACAAGGCATCGAACATGCAGATTTCAAAAAAAATGGTGCCGAGAAACCCTAGACTACGGATCGTCGCTAGAATTCTAGGCGAAAAACAAATCTAGTTAACAAATTAACTAAAGTTCGGATGCTACAACCTTTGTAGATCCGGTTATCCTCTTCCTTGGCTCCACGAAAGCATCCTCTCGCTGTCCATCTCGATTCCCAAACTCGAACGTTGGCTTCATCGGAGAAACGGGCAAGCTAGGTCGTCGGCTTTGTGTCAAAGACGATCTACGTCGAGGTTGCACTAGTTCAAGCTCCGACTTCACAAAGTTGTGAAACTTGTGAAGAAAACACCCAAAACAACTTGGCAAGAGGTAGAGGGTGAAGAAATAGGAGGTGGGTTCACTTTAGAATTGGATTTATCTCACTTTAGCTCAAGTTGCCATTGTTGCACCTTAAGCTTTTCTTGAAGAAGAAGATGAAGGTCAAGAAAGAATGATAATGTTATGATAAGTAATTGAAATAAAAAGGAAAATCAATCCTTATCATAAATTAAACCATGGTTATGTGTAGAGAATTGACCAAGGTTAGATTAGTGGTTAGGGTTAAGGATGAAGACAAAAGGGATGACTTTGGTCAAAGTTTCATGAAGCTTCAATAAGCTTCATGAAGAAAAGAAACCCTTTTTGTTTTCTTTCACCTAATTAAATGAATAAATAATGGATAAATAATTAAGTGAATAATCAAAAACCCTAACCCTTATCATAACCATGGTTCAATTCTTCACACAAAGCCAAGTTATTATGCATCATCAATCATGATACAAACAAGTGTACACAAAACATATCACATATACAATGAGCACACCAAGTGAGAAAAATCCGTTTAAAGTGAACCAATACTAGTTAATGCAAAGTAATATATCAAATATATAATTATACATTAAATCATTAAATCAACATTTGATTCAATGATCCGGTCATGTCGCACATAACCGACTAGTATTCAATGTATCGATTTATCGAATCAATGATTCGATAACTAGGTCATATCGAATATAACCAATCGAAACATATATCGCGAGAATGAAATGCGGTATCACATACACGCATTATTCTCGGTCCTGCACATATCTCATATGCGCTCCTATTTCGTTTCGCTTGAACCAGGAAACCTCTGTGTAGGACTCTAAAGACTCGTCAATACGCCGGTAGCAGATGATGATCATATCAAGCACCCACAAGCCGCAAGCGGTCTGCTAAACGTAACGGCCACCCGGGTATTGAGCGATCAGAAGATCGATGAGCTAGCCCGCTCACACTCCTGCGAATCCGACCAGTAACACTTACCATACAGTCCGGTCTCTCCGTCTGATATGTCGCATATCAAGTCTAGGGGTGGTAAACGTCAGACCCCAATAACCGATAAGTCGTGCCGATGTGAGGCTCATAACGGGTCGAGAAACTACTGGTAACACTTACCAGCAAATCTCTGATCAGCCCTGGCCAGGGACTTCCCTGTTACGGCCAATCGAGCACTGCGCAACATCTACCCCCAATACCGGGAGAGACGAAACCCCTGCTATCGCTCATTGCCTCCATGTGACTCGGGACTGTGCCCAAAGACCACCGTTTTGCACGCCCTCATGGACGTGGTAAGGTGGAGATCAAAGCACAGTGGGAATCACACAAGACTCTATAACGATCTAGGGTCTACAGACTAACCTGTACAATTGTCACCTGAGAACTGCCATCTGACGTGAGGTATAATACCATCTGGGAGTTCTCGGCGAGTCCGTCCAGTGTACCCAGTCTCCACTGAGCACCCGTATACCATCTCTGATGTCAAACACCAATGGATATGGGATTATCCATCGCCCATCACATGGGTCGAGAAGCGTATACGCTAGTCTACTCTGGTATATCGATGCCCCGTCTCGATACACCCACGACTAGGGACCTTGAAGGATGTACTTATAGACTACCATGTCCCCACTAGTATGATCTGCATCATAGTCCAGGTAGTCAAGTACACATCCTAAGGGCTTTACCAACATGTAACTATAAGACAGTATAAAGAGACTAGTGTACATGTTAAGATAAAGAGAAACCAGATAGCATACTATCATATCGAGCAAGAAAGTCATCTCTATATATGTCCAAGCATCCAATATAATATACAACATCTGTACAATACTGGCCTCTAGGGCATACATACAACTAACAATCTCCCACTTGCACTAAGGCCAGCTGCTGTAGTATCGCATACCGAGCATCCCGAAGAGTCTCTCAAACTGTATCTGGGGAATGGCCTTCGTGAGTGGATCCGCCGTGTTGTTCTTCGTGTCAACCCTCCTGACCTCGATCTCCCGGCGATCAATTATCTCCCGGATCAGGTGATACCGCCTCAGAATATGCCTGGATCGCTGATGGGACCTGGGTTCCTTGGCCAAAGCCACCGCTCCATTGTTATCGCAATACAAAGGTATTGGACGCTCAATGGATGGAACCACTCCAAGTTCAGTAATGAACTTCTTGATCCAGACAGCTTCTTTAGCAGCATCGTTGGCAGCGATGTATTCAGCCTCCATCGTCGAGTCTGCCACGGTTTCCTGCTTGGAACTCTTCCAGCTAACCGCCCCTCCGTAAAGGGTAAAGACAAAGCCCGACTGCGACTTAGAGTCGTCCTTATCACTCTGGAAGCTCGAATCGGTAAAGGACTCCACTTGGAGTTCTCCGTTACCATACACCAAGAACATATCTCTAGTCCTTCGCAAGTACTTGAGAATGCTATTCACAGCTGTCCAGTGACTCTCTCCAGGATCAGCTTGATACCTGCTCACTATACTTAGTGAGTATGCTACATCGGGTCTGGTACATAGCATCGCATACATGATAGAGCCTACTGCCGAAGCATAGGGTATACCTTGCATGCGAGCTCTCTCCAAATCAGTATTGGGAGACATCTCTTTGGAGAGAGTGACTCCAGAGATCGTGGGCAAGTTCCCACGGTTGGACTCTTCCATACTAAACCTCTTTAGTATGGTGTCAATGTACCTGGATTGGGACAATCCCAAAATCCTTTTGGATCTATCTCTATAGATCCTAATTCCCAATATGCAGGAGGCATCACCAAGATCTTTCATTGAGAATCTTTGTGATAAGAAGAGCTTGACCGATTGCAGCATAGGAATATCATTTCCTATCAAGAGTATGTCGTCCACGTACAATACGAGGAAGACAACCTTACTCTCTGCCACCTTCTTGTAGATACAAGGTTCATCTGGATTTTTGACGAAATCAAACTCTTTGATAACGATGTCAAAGCAAATGTTCCAACTCCGCGATGCTTGCTTTAATCCATAAATGGATTTAAGCAGCTTGCACACCTTCCCACTGCTCCCACTGTCTATGAAGCCCTCTGGCTGAGTCATGTACACGCACTCTTCTAAATCACCATTTAGAAAGGCGGTCTTAACATCCATTTGCCAGATTTCGTAGTCATGAAAGGCAGCAATGGCAAGCATGATCCGGATGGATTTAAGCATAGCCACTGGAGAAAAGGTCTCGTCATAGTCCACACCTGGTCTTTGACGAAAACCCTTTGCTACAAGTCTAGCTTTGAAAGTCTCCACTTTCCCATCTACACCAAGTTTCTTCTTGAAGATCCACTTGCTCCCAATGGGTTTTACCCCTTCAGGAGCAACTTCCAAAGTCCATACTTTGTTGGTGTACATGGATTCCATCTCAGACCGCATAGCATCCAGCCATTTCACTGAGTCCCCACTCGTGATGGCCTGCTCGAAGCTAGTTGGGTCATCATCCTCCATGATGCAATCCTCGCACCCACCGTCCATGAGAAAACCGTAGTATCTCTCAGGTGGGCGAGGAACCCTACTAGATCGGCGGAGTGGCTGGGGTTCATCGGGAACTATGGAATCCTCTGGTTCCACCAGATCTTCTGTTGTAGCTTGTGCAGCTGGAACCTCTTCCAGTTCTACCTCATGACCACTAATCTCTTTTTCAAGAAATTCCTTTTCTAAAAAGGTGGCATGCCGAGAAACAAACACTCTTTGTTCCTCAGGGTGGTAGAAGATATACCCTCACGAATGTTTGGGATATCCAATAAACTTACACAGAATGGACCTTGCCGCGAGTTTGTCCGGATTTTGCGTTTTTACATAGGCTGGACAACCCCATATCTTAACATAGTTAAGACATGGTCTCTTCCCTTTCCATATCTCATATGGAGTGGTAGGCACTGATTTGGTGGGGACCATATTCAGTAGATGTATGGCTGTCTCAAGCGCATACCCCCAGAAGGAAATAGGTAACTCAACTGTGCTCATCATAGAGCGCACCATATCTAATAGGGTGCGGTTCCTCCGTTCTGATATACCGTTGTGCTGTGGTGTATATGGAGGAGTCAGCTGAGAGAGAATCCCATTCTCTTTTAGGAAGTCCAGGAATTCATTGCTCAAGTATTCACCTCCTCGATCAGATCGAAGGATTTTAATACTCTTTCCGGTTTGGTTTTTGACTTCTTGTTTATATTCTCTAAATTTCTCAAAAGCTTCAGACTTGTGTCTTATTAAGTACACATGTCCGTATCTTGAGAGATCGTCAGTGAATGTAATGAAGTACGAAGAACCATCCCTGGCATGTGTAGACATGGGACCACATACATCACTATGTATCAGTTCCAAGAGTTCGGTAACTCTTTCTCCGTGTCCCGTAAACGGAGTTTTGGTCATCTTGCCTTTGAGACATGACTGGCAAGTGTCATAAGATGAAAATTCGAAAGGTTTCAAATATCCATCCTTATACAACTTAGCCAGTCGTGTCACATTGATGTGACCCAGTCTACAATGCCACAAGAAGGATTCGTTGAGTTCAGAACTCTTCCTCTTGTGTGTGTTTGTTATGCTCAGAACTGTTGATTGATTTAGAACATAAATGCCATTGCATAACATGCCTGATCCAACCAACTTTTGGTTACGGAAAATGTTCATAACATTGTCCTGTAATACAAAATTATATCCTTCTTTGCTTAATAAAGAAACCGATATAATGTTGCATATCAGGTTCGGCATGTAATAGCATTCGTTCAGAACCAATGTATTACCAGTTGGTAATACAAGGTGATATTCCCCGACAGTCTTAGCTGCAACAATTGCGCCATTTCCGACTCTAATGTCTTTATCACCTTCTCCAAGTTCTCTACCTTTCCTAAGCCCTTGTAACTGATTACATATATGGGATCCTGACCCGGTATCTAATACCCAGGATGTAGAGCAAATGGAGAAACAGTTCTCTGTAACGAACACACCCGAAGAAAATGCATCAACATGTACTTTCTTCAATCGGGTGGCATGGGAATCCTGGTATTCCCCTATTTCCTGTTCATTCCTATAACTCTTATAGGAAAGAACGGAACCAACGTTCCCCAGCACAGTATAACATGCGGGTTCGGTCAATACATCCATATTATTATCTTGATTAAGGCATGAAATGGTCGCTACCTGGAGAGAGAGAGAAGAAAACACTTTAGCGTATGCTCGTGCAAGATCAGATTGGTTATTATCTTATCTAATCAGGATGGCTCCCACTGTTTTTTATCAAATCTTCCTCCACACCCTAAAAGGAAAGACTAGCCGGGATTAATTACACACTACAAGTTTACCAATCTTTCAGCCAGGCCAGTGTCGGTACTTTGAGTGAGGTCCCCCGTGCTTTCGCACGAACCTAATTAATGTATACCTCGTTTTCCCAGAGGCGTAACCCCGTTGACACCTTTCTAGACACCTACTTGATCAGCTAATTGCAATGTGTAAAACTCTCCCAGGAGTAACTCTTACTCGCAGTGGGTATCGGGATCCAACTATCTCATAGAAGGTATGCAATCTCATTGCAAATTTCAACACTTGAAATTCCCGATAATGCTTTTGCCCCTAGCGTGCTATGACCTTGACGAAAGCCAACAAACCACAGCCCGCTAGTCAAGTTCAACCCGTACATTTCTTGACTGAATTAAACCCACCCGCACGACCCTTGACGAAAGCCAACAAAGCCGTACGACTACCCTAATCCAGTCGCATCATATGCAGCAGATAAACAGCACATAGCTACCGCACACCATACCTTGACGAAAGCCAACAAATGTAGCACGAATACTATATGTAACCTATCTGAAATGACGGAGGGCTACGCAGGTTTTTCTGAAAACCTATTGCGTAATGAACTTGATATCGTTGTAGAATCAAATGAAGTTTTAAAAATGGAGTGATTTTGAGGCTTTTCTAGTTTTGCTAAAGGAGTCACTCCCGGTGAAGGGATCTCGGTCCTTTCCTCGTCGAATGAGGTGCGGGATATATCATATATATCGCTGTGCAAAGCAAAAACGCAAAAGCAGTCAAAAGCAAACCGAGTGTGTAGCATCTGCCAGTCATTGCTAAAGGAGTCACTCCCGGTGAAGGGATCTCGGTCCTTTCCTCATCGAATAAGGTGCGGGGTATATCATATATACCGCTATGCAAAGCAAGAACTGTAGCTACCTGTTTTATTTAAAATCTGATTCTACAACATCTTAGGTTTCATTCCTTTCATTAATCACATTAATGAAGTCCCATCATTTAAATACCTAAACATCACAGATAGATATGACGTACACTTATGCCATCCGCATTCGCCTCGATGTCCCCTCGTGCACCGTTAGGTTAGGTAACTAACGACAGAGCAGGGCAGGGCTAGCGCGGGTGTAAAACATAAGTAACGTCTATATAATATATCATATATACTATATACTATATCCATCACAGAATCACATCACAGATATGCAGCAGAAGAAACATATGAAATATTGGATATACTAGGACGTCCGTGTTTTTAATACGAGCCAGTATAAAACACGGATTCCACGGTCGTGATGAATAGCCAATCCCACACCCCTAGACCCCTAAGAGAGCGGCAAGCAACCCTGCCAATTCTAGGGTTCGGAGACCCGGACTCGACTCCTCGAGTTGGTCTCCCACTGGACCCCAGAACCCGGTTACTTGTGCTCCCCTCCTTGGGTCTATCCTAATGCGGAAAAGTAAATAATATACAAAGGGTGACAACTTCCGCTACCTGGAAGTGACCCAAATAAAAGAATATTACATACAAGTTTTTACATGAATGAAAATGAAAAACACTCATCTCACATAAAAAAACCCCGGCTATTCAAACACGACGATCCAATATAACATATCCAGCAACACATAACATCACATGTCATCAACGTAAGTAAGTATGCATACCCCAATTGTCGTTGACGTATAGCAACAAAACCGGCGATATCTGCATACTACACTTACGGTCATAGAAAAGAAAGTATAAAACTACAACAATTGGAATCCGCAACTTCTTTAGACATCACATGCCTAATCAAATGAAATACTTAGACATCACATGCCTAACAGTTATAAACCCTGCATTTTAGTCTCATTATCGAAAACACTTTTCAATATAAAGTGAAACTAAACCGCTAGATTTATAACATTCATTCAGTTATCACATAACTGTTTGTGAATTCCAATTATTGTATCACATTCCAGATAAACAGAAAATGTTAAACTTTCCGATCGAACATTCGAATACCCAAGTTTTCCCGATACAGCTCAACACATGAAATAAGTCTAACAACATTCAGTTCGTGCCTCAGTACCGACGGTCCAGCCGTAGAAGGGTCAAGCCAACGCCTCACATGTGGCACGCCGTACTGCCCTAAACCCGAAGGTTCAAAGGGCAGTTCAAGACGGTCACATAATCGAGTTAAGGTTTGTTGTCTTCTAGAGGGTCCATCGCGTTACTTGCACTACTTAGAACGTCGTTAAACTACGGAAAAATCCAACACTTGGAAATTTCCCGACAGGGGAAAAATTGGGTATTTATATCCGGTCGAACTTTTTAACATATTCTAAAAATTATCCGGAAATTCACAAAGACGAAATTTGATACCCCGATTGAAACACCGAATCCCCAAAGCAACCAAAAAAAAATTCAACTCTTGAATAATCATTAAAAACACCCAGGAAAATCACCAATGGAAATTAAGGATTACTGTGTAAAATTCTTTAAATAATTAGGCCGTACGGCCGCGGATCCGCCGCTTGAGCCATGCTCATGCCGCGGATCCGCGCTTGAATAGTGGAATTACACTCACGAATTTCACAGTAAACCTTATAATTTCCTGCTTATTTTTCTGCATATTTTTAATATTGAAAAATCCCACTTTTTGGAAAAAGTCCAGAGAGCAAGATAAGTTTAGGGTTTCGGGTTCGTTCGGGCTTCAAATCGCGTCTAGACTTCGCCTAAGGCTCTAGCTAGGCTCTGATACCAGTGAAAGGTTCCTAGGCACCCTAGTGAGGTCTCACATGGCATCGAACATGCATATTTCAAAAAAAATGGTGCCGAGAAACCCTAGACTACGGATCGTCGCTAGAATTCTAGGCGAAAAACAAATCTAGTTAACAAATTAACTAAAGTTCGGATGCTACAACCTTTGTAGATCCTGTTATCCTCTTCCTTGGCTCCACGAAAGCATCCTCTCGCTGTCCATCTCGATTCCCAAACTCGAACGTTGGCTTCATCGGAGAAACGGGCAAGCTAGGTCGTCGGCTTTGTGTCAAAGACGATCTACGTCGAGGTTGCACTAGTTCAAGCTCCGACTTCACAAAGTTGTGAAACTTGTGAAGAAAACACCCAAAACAACTTGGCAAGAGGTAGAGGGTGAAGAAATAGGAGGTGGGTTCACTTTAGAATTGGATTTATCTCACTTTAGCTCAAGTTGCCATTGTTGCACCTTAAGCTTTTCTTGAAGAAGAAGATGAAGGTCAAGAAAGAATGATAATGTTATGATAAGTAATTGTAATAAAAAGGAAAATCAATCCTTATCATAAAGTAAACCATGGTTATGTGTAGAGAATTGACCAAGGTTAGATTAGTGGTTAGGGTTAAGGATGAAGACAAAAGGGATGACTTTGGTCAAAGTTTCATGAAGCTTCAATAAGCTTCATGAAGAAAAGAAACCCTTTTTGTTTTCTTTCACCTAATTAAATGAATAAATAATGGATAAATAATTAAGTGAATAATCAAAAACCCTAACCCTTATCATAACCATGGTTCAATTCTTCACACAAAGCCAAGTTATTATGCATCATCAATCATGATACAAACAAGTGTACACAAAACATATCACATATACAATGTGCACACCAAGTGAGAAAAATCCGTTTAAAGTGAACCAATACTAGTTAATGCAAAGTAATATATCAAATATATAATTATACATTAAATCATTAAATCAACATTTGATTCAATGATCCGGTCATGTCGCACATAACCGACTAGTATTCAATGTATCGATTTATCGAATCAATGATTCGATAACTAGGTCATATCGAATATAACCAATCGAAACATATATCGCGAGAATGAAATGCGGTATCACATACACGCATTATTCTCGGTCCTGCACATATCTCATATGCGCTCCTATTTCGTTTCGCTTGAACCAGGAAACCTCTGTGTAGGACTCGAAAGACTCGTCAATACGCCGGAAGCAGATGATGATCATATCAAGCACCCACAAGCCGCAAGCGGTCTGCTAAACGTAACGGCCACCCGGGTATTGAGCGATCAGAAGATCGACGAGCTAGCCCGCTCACACTCCTGCGAATCCGACCAGTAACACTTACCATACAGTCCGGTCTCTCCGTCTGATATGTCGCATATCAAGTCTAGGGGTGGTAAACGTCAGACCCCAATAACCGATAAGTCGTGCCGATGTGAGGCTCATAACGGGTCGAGAAACTACTGGTAACACTTACCAGCAAATCTCTGATCAGCCCTGGCCAGGGACTTCCCTGTTACGGCCAATCGAGCACTGCGCAACATCTACCCCCAATACCGGGAGAGACGAAACCCCTGCTATCGCTCATTGCCTCCATGTGACTCGGGACTGTGCCCAAAGACCACCGTTTTGCACGCCCTCATGGACGTGGTAAGGTGGAGATCAAAGCACAGTGGGAATCACACAAGACTCTATGACGATCTCGGGTCTACAGACTAACCTGTACAAGTGTCACCTGAGAACTGCCATCTGACGTGAGGTATAATACCATCTGGGAGTTCTCGGCGAGTCCGTCCAGTGTACCCAGTCTCCACTGAGCACCCGTATACCATCTCTGATGTCAAACACCAATGGATATGGGATCATCCATCGCCCATCACATGGGTCGAGAAGCGTATACGCTAGTCTACTCTGGTATATCGATGCCCCGTCTCGATACACCCACGACTAGGGACCTTGAAGGATGTACTTATAGACTACCATGTCCCCACTAGTATGATCTGCATCATAGTCCAGGTAGTCAAGTACACATCCTAAGGGCTTTACCAACATGTAACTATAAGACAGTATAAAGAGACTAGTGTACATGTTAAGATAAAGAGCAACCAGATAGCATACTATCATATCGAGCAAGAAAGTCATCTCTATATATGTCCAAGCATCCAATATAATATACAACATCTGTACAATACTGGCCTCTAGGGCATATATACAATTAACAGCTTGCCGCTCTCGTAGGGGTCTAGGGGTGTGGGTTTGGCTATTCATCGCGACCGTGGAATCCGTGTTTTATACTGGCTCGTATTGAAAACACGGACGTCCTAGTATATCCAATATTTCATATGATTCTTCTGCTGCGATATCTGTGATGTGATCATGTGATGTTCTGTGATAGATACAGTATATAGTATATATGATATATTATATAGACGTTACTTATGTTTTACACCCGCGCTAGCCCTGCCCCGCTCTGCCGTTAGTTACCTAACCTAACGGTGCACGAGGGGACATCGAGACAAATGCGGATGGCATAAGTGTACGTCGTATTTATCTGTGATGTTTAGGTGATTAAATGATGGGACTTCATTAATGAGATTAATGAAATATAAGAAACCTAAGATGTTGTAGAATCGAATTTCTAAATAAAACAGGTAGCTACAGTTCTTGCTTTGCACAGCGGTATATATGATATATCCTGCACCTTATTCGATAAGGAAAGGACCGAGATCCCTTCACCGGGAGTGACTCCTTTAGCAATAATTGGCAGATGCTACACACTCGGTTTGTCTTTTGATTGCTTTTAAGTGTTTTTGCTTTGCACAGTGATATATATGATATATCCCGCACCTCATTCGACGAGGAAAGGACCGACGATCCCTTCACCGGGAGTGACTCCTTTAGCAAAACTAGAAAAGCCTCAAAAACACTCCATTTCAAAATTCATTTGATTCTACAACGATATGAAGTTCATTACGCAATAGGTTTTCAGAAAAACCTGTCGTAGCCCTCCGCCATTTCAGATAAGTACTAGTTTGTATTCGTGCTGCGGTTGTTTGGCATGCGTCAATGCGTAGTGTACGGTAGCTAACTAGTGCTTATCTGCTAGCATATGATGCGATTTGATTAGGGTATTCGTACGGCGTTGTTTGGCATGCGTCAAGGGTCGTGCGGGTGGGTTTAATTCAATCAAGAAATGTACGGGTTGAACTTGTCTAGCGGACTATGGGTTGTTTGGCATGCGTCAAGGTCATAGCACGCTAGGGGCAAAATATTATCGGGAATTTCAAGTGTTGAAATTTGCAATGAGATTGCATACCTTCTATGAGATAGTTGGATCCCGATACCCGCTGCGAGTAATTGTTACTCCTGGGAGAGTTTTACACATTACAATTAGCCGATCAAGTAGGTGTCTAGAAAGGTGTTAACGAGGTTACGCCTCTGGGAAAACGAGGTATTAATTAGGTTCGTGCGAAAGCACGGGGGTCCTCCCTCAAAGTACCGACACTGGCCTGGCTGAAAGATTGGCGAACTTGTAGTGTGTAATTAATCCCGGCTAGTCTTTCCTTTTAGGGTTTGAAGGAAGATTTGATAAAAAGCAGTGGGAGCCATCCTGATTAGATAAAATAATAACCAATCTATTCTTGCAAGAGCGCACGCTGAGTGTTTTCTTCTCTCTCTCTCCTGGTAGCGACCATATCACGCCTTAATCAAGATAATAATACGGATATTTGACCGAACCCGCTTGTTATACTGAGCTGGGGAACGTTGGTCCCTCTCCAACTTATAATTGTTATAAGACAGAGCAGGAAATTGGGGATTACCAGAATTCCCGTGCCGCCCAAACGAAGAGAGTGCATGCTGATGCATCATCTTCGGGTGTGTTCATTACAGAGAACTGTTTCTCAGTAACCTTTACGTCCTGGGTATGCGATACCAGACCAGGATCCCAGATGTGTAATCTGTTACATAGGGCTACAGAAAGGTAGAGAACTGAGAACGGGTGATAAGTTTCATGAGGCAGAAAACGGGGCAAGTGTTGCAGCCAAGTCTGTTGGTCACTGTCACCCTGTATTACCAATACATTGATTCTGAATGAATGTTATTAGATACCGAACCTGATATACAAAATCATATCTGTCTCTTTATTAGTAAAGAAACGGTAAAATTTTGTATTGTTGGATAATGTTTTTGAACATTTCCTATATCAAAAGTTGATTGGTTCAGGCACGTTATCTAAAAGCGTTGATGTTCTAAATCAAACTACAGTTCTTAGTATACGGAACACACAAAAGAGGAATAGTTCAGAAATGAACGGATCCTTCTTAAGGTATTGTAGACTAGGTCAGATCAATGTGACCCGACTAGCTGAAGTTACATGTAGATGCATATTTAAATCAGTTTGAATCTACATCTTGTGAAACTTGCCAGTCATGTCACAAAGATATAATGACACTAGCTCTGTTTATTGGAAACAGAGAAAGAGTTAGTAAACTCTTGGGATGATACATGTTGATGTATGTAAGGTCCCCAGTCTACACATGCCAAGACCGGTTCTTTGTACTTCATTACATTCTCTGATGATCTTTCGAGATTCAGACCTATGTTCCTGTTGAAACACAAGTCCGAACCTTTTGAGATATTCATAGAATATAAGTTAGAAGTAGAGAACCAATAAGGGTATAAGTATTATGTCCTTTGATGTGATCGAGGAGGAGAATACTTGAGCACGGAAATCCTGGACTTTTCTAAAGGAGAATGAGATTCTCTCTCAGCATTACTTCTCCGTATACACCATAGCACGATGGTATATCGGGGCGGAGCTATCTCACCCTATATGATAAGGTGTGCTCCATGATGAGTACTACTGGGTTACCTATTTCCTTTTTGGGAGTTTGCACTTGAGAAGCTGCATACCTATTGAATAGGGTTCAAATCAAATCAGTTGCCTACCACTTCATATTTTATATGATAAGGGAAGAGCCCATTTCTTAAGTTAGTTAAGATTTGGGGTTGTCCGGCCTATGTCTGAAAAGCAAAATCCGGACAAGCTCGAGGCAAGGTCTGTAATGTAGAACTGGAAAGGTTCCAGCTATACAAACTACAGCTGATGATTTGATAGAACCAAAGGATTCAGTAGATACCAACGAACCTCAGCCTCTCCGCCGATCTAGTAGGGTTCCTCACCCACCTGAGAGATACTTCGGTTTCTCTATGACAGTGGGAGCGAGGATTGCATCATGAGATGATGACCCAACTAGCTTCGAGCTGGCCATCAGGAGTAAGACTCTGTTAGAATGGCTGGATGCTTAGCGATCTGAGATGGAATCCTTATACACCAACAAAGTATGGACTTTGGTTGCTATATCTGAAGGGTTAAATCCCCATCAGGAGCAAGTATATCTTGAGAAGATTACTTGGTGTACATGGAAAAGTTGAGACTTTCAAAACTAGACTTGTTAAAGGTTTGCATCATTGACCAGGTGTGGATCATGAGGAAACCTTTTTCTAAGGAGCTAGGCTTAAGTCCATCCAGATCCTACTTGCCACGGCTACATACCATGACTACGATATCTGGCGGTTGGGTGTCATGACTGCTTTTCTAAATGATGTTTTAGAAGAGTGCGTCTATAAGTACACAGCCAGAGGGCTTCGTAGACAGTGGGAGCAGCGGAAACGTGTGCAAGATGCTTTATAGGATAAAGCAGGCATCGCGGAGTTGGAACATCTGTTTTGATGAATTAGTCAAAGAAGTTGACATCATCAAAATGGTAGATGAACCTTGTATAAACAAAAAGGGTAGTAGGGAGTATGGTGCTGATCCTCGTAGAGTACGTGGATGACATACTCTTGATAAGAAAGAAGTTTCCTATGCTACGCTCGGTCAATCTCCGCTTATCACAATGATTCTCCACATAGGATCATGATGATACCTGCTAAATCCTGAGTTTTGGATCTATGAGATAGATCTAAATGGATGTTATGATACTCACTAGCTGTAGTGAGATGGTATCAGTTGATCCTGGGGAGAATCACTGGAAGGGTTCCAGGGTGATAAAGACGACTGAATGTCAGTCGCAGGCATTGTCTTTACCCTCAGTAAAGGGATGGTATGTTGGAAGAGTTCCAAGCAAGATACCGTGACATACTAGACGATAAAGGCAGGATACATCGCTACTTACGATGCTACCAAAGAGGATGTTTGGGTGTATATTAGTTCATGAGATGAACTACGTTCCTACCATTGTGAGACAATGGAGTTGTGGCTCATGCCGAGGAACACCGGTCCCATCAGTGATCCAGACTTATTCTAAGGCAGCATCGCCTGATCATGGAGATAGTTGATCTCCAGAGTGATCGAGGTTTGGAGAGTAGATTCTGAGGACAACACAGCTGATCCACTCACAAAGGCCTGTTCCCAAAGAGAGATTTTTTTTAAGGGATGGTTGAGTATGAGATACTACAACCACTGCTACAGATGGCCCTAGTGCAAGTGAGAGATTGTTAGTTATATGTATGCCCTAGAGGCCATTACTGTACATAGGATGTATATTGTAGTGGATGCTGGGACATATATAGGGAGGACTTTCTTGCTCGACATGATAGTATGCTATCTGGTTGAACTTTACCTTAACGTGTATACTGATTGTCTCTCTGTTACATGTTGGTAAAGCCCTTAGGATGTGTGCTTGACTACCTGGACTATGATGCGGATCATACTAGTGGGGACAAGGTAGTCCATAAGTACATCCTTCAAAGTCCCTAGTCGTGGGTGTATCGAGACGGGGCATCGATATACCAAAGTAGACTAGCGTGTACCTTCTCGACCCATACAGATGGGCGATGGATGATCCCATATCCATCGGTGTTTGACATTAGAGATGATATACGGGTGCTCAGTAGAGACTGGGTACACTGGACGGACTCGCCGAGAACTCCCAGATGGTATTATACCTCACGTCAGATGGAAGTTCTCTGGTGACACTGGTACAGAGTAGTCTGTTGACCCGAGATCGTCATAGAGTCTTGTGTGGTTCCCACTGTGCTTTGATTTCCATCTTACCACGTCCAAGAGGGCGTGCAAAACGGTGGTTTTTGGGTACAGTCCCGAGTCACATGGAGGCAATGAGCGATAGGAGGGGATTCGTCTCTCCCGGTATAGGGAGTTGATGTTGTGCTGTGTTCGATTGGCTATAACAGGAAATCCCTGGCCAGGGTTGCTGAGATTTACTGGTAAGTGTTACCTGTAGTTTCTCGAATAGTTATAGACCTCATATCGACACGACTTATCGAGCTATTGGGGTCTGACGTTTACCACCCCTAGGCGAGATATGCGACATATCAGACGATCAGACCGGACTGTACGGTAGTGTTACTGGTCGGATTCACTGGAGTGTGAGCGGGCTTGCTCGTCGATCTTCAGATCGCTCAATACCCGGGTGGCCGTTACGTTTAGCAGACCGCTTGCGGCTTGTGGATGCTTGATATGATCATCATCTGCTGCCGGCGTATTGACGAGTCTTTAGAGTCCTACACAGAGGTTTCCTGGCTCAAGCGAAACGAAATAGGAGCGCATATGAGATATGTGCGGGACCGAGAATAATACCAGTATGTGATACTGTATTCGATTCTCGCGATGTGACATTGATCGGTTATATGCGATATAGCCGGGTTATCGGATCAAGTGTTGATTCGATAAGTTGTTACTAATGATACTAGTCGGTTATATGCGATATGACCGGATCGTTAAATCAAGTGTTGATTTAATGATTTAATGCATAATTATATATTTGATATATTACTTTGCATTAACTAGTATCGGTTCACTTTAAATGGATTTTCTCGCTCGTGTGTGCACATTGTATATTCGATATAGTTTTGTGCACTTGCTTGTATCATGTTTCATGATACATGCCTTATGGTTAAGTGTTAAGAATTAAACTATAGTTAAGTGGGTGATTAGGGTTTTTGATTTCATTTTATTCATTTATCTTTTTGGAAAAAGAAAAGGCAAAATGAGGAAAATGGTTGCTTTCTTTTGTTCATTCATGAACCTTCATGAAGACTTTGACTTAATGACCATTTTGTCTCATGCTTAACCCTAACCACTCACTTAAACCTTAGTTAACTCTCTACATCTAACCATGGTTCATTATATGATAAGGATTGATTTTTCTATTATATTCTAATTATTCTTATCATAATATTTTAGCTTCTTCTTCTTCTTCCTTCAAGTGAAGAAAAGCTTGACCATCAATGGCAACTTGATGAAATGAGTGAGAAATCCAATTCTAAAGTCTACCCACTTCCTATTTCTTCATCCTCTACCTCTTGCCAAGTAGTAGAGTGTGTTTCCTTCACAAGTTTTCATGGCAAGGTGAAGGTGGAGCTTGATTTAGCGATGCCTCGACGTAGATCATCTTCGGCATGGACATCGACGACCTAGCTCGCTTATTCTTCGACGAAGCCGACGCTGGAGTCCGGATTCCTTTTGGACAGCGGAGGGGACTTCGTTGCGGAGCTATGGAGGTGGTGTTGGAGATAGTGCCCTCAGAGTCAATTATTGGATCACAGGCACGTGATTGCAATGATTGAGGGAGGACCTATCCCGGTAGAACAGTCTTACTCGAGATGATAGTATGCTATCTAGTTTACCTTTATCATCGTGTACTGCTTTAGGTGACCTGACAGGTCGCTATTGCACGTTGATAGAGCCCCTAGGATTCTTTCTTGACTGCCGGCAGTATGAGGGCGATCATATAAGTGAGAGCTGGAGTCTATAAGCACATCCTTAAAAGGTCCCTAGTCGTGGGAGTTTCGAGACAGGGCATCGATTCTCCAGAGTAGACTAGTGTATACAGTCGAGATCCCGACGAGGGGCGGTGGCCGGTCTCACAGGCCACTGGTGTCAGTTGGTTCACCTAAGATGTATACAGGTGCTCATTGGGTTATGAGTACACCGGACAGGACTCGCCGGGAACATGCTAGTTGGTCTTATACCTGATGTCAGATAGCAGTTCCCAGATGACATGTGTACAGGTTAGTTCATCGACCTGGGGATCGTCATTTGTCTCGTGTGAGTTCCCACTGTGCTTTGATTACTACCCTACCACAGCTCAAAGGAGTCGTGCAAACAGGTTTTAGTTGGGTACAGTCCCGAGCCACATGGAGGCAGTGAGCGGATCTTCAGGGGTTCGTCTCTCCCGGTATTGGGGGTGAGGTCGCGCTGTGTCTAGGAGAGCCATTACACGAAGTCCTTGGCCAAGGCAGGAGATTTACTGGTAGGTATTCCAGTAGTATCTCAGGGTGTTCTGGGCTACACTCCGACACGACTTTTACCGCTTTTGGGGGTCTGACTTTTACCCACCCCCTAGGCCCGACATGCGATGCTCATAGACGAACGCACCGGACTGTACGGATATTGTCACTGACAGGCTCAGTAGGGTGTCAGGATGAGTTCGCTCATCGACGTCCCTTTTGGTCAATAGCTGGTGGCCCGTTACGTATTGGCTTATACCTCTGACGTGCTAGTGGTTAAATCCACAGCCATAATATTGACGAGTCTTTAGAGTCCACCACACTTTCAGTTACTCAGGTTTCGGGCGAAACGCTGTAGAGGCCGTATGGAGATATGGCAGGGTCCGATCAGATACGTGCGGTATTGCACGGATCAGGATCGGACGGTTTGTACTAGAGGCCGTATAGATATATGGCAGGGTTCGGTCAGATACGTGCGGTGTTGCACGGATCAGGATCGAACGGATATTACTAGCCGGCTTTGGTTTAAGCCGGATCCTAGTTTAGTACAGTGTAGATTTTGTCTCTTTGCATTTGTATCCGGACGGAATACAGATGCAGGTGTGTATGCACAGTATCGGGGTTTTCCTGTAATTTATTACGGGACCAGTTTTCTGGAGTTGCCAGTTTGCATTCCGTTCCGGCCGGTTTTCCTTTGTTCTTTCCCGGCCGGACTTTTCCGATGGAGGGGGTTATTTGCAAGTTTGCAAATAACACTTTGTGGAGGGGTTTCTTGCAAATGTTTTGATTATGATGGCATCTTTTCTTTTCCACCATCATTTTGATTCTCTTGCATTAATTGTGATTAAAGAGAGGGTATGGGTTTGATGTGGATGGAGTATGGTTGATGTTGTGGTCACCTCTTGCTTTATACTACCATCACCTCCCTTGTTTTATCATCTCCACCATTCTCACATTGGAATTGGCCGGCCACATTTAGATGAAGGGAGAAAAATGAGAGGCTTAATTTGGTGTGGGAAATTAATCATCCATCTCATTTTTCCATTGCTACCAAAATCCCCAAGTTCATATCTTGTTGATTCCTCCATCAAGGCAACATAACCCCAAAGAGACAAAGCACTACACATTCTACAGCAAATCTTGGGCACGTCGACTTGCCAGCTTCGTGCCCGAGTTGCCTCGGTATTGAGGTGGGAGCCCGTAAAAGAAACAGGCGATGTGGTGCCCTTCCGGCAAGGAGGCGACGACCGGAGTTTCCGCGAGAGATCGGGACGACGACGAGAAGACCGGAGGACTCGGATCACTCGGTATATCTCTTCCCTATCTTGTTACTTTGCTAGAACTAGTTTAATGGCCCGATCCGGGGTTTAGTGCGCGGTGGTGCCGGTTTGCTAAGTTCGCAAAATTAAAGTTTATCACCGTTTCCGCATTTGGCCGTCGGTTTGACGGCCGGGGCGCCGCCGTGCACTTACAGTGGTATCAGAGCGAGGCCATTAACTTCGTCTAGCTTCGTTTGATGTGTTTTTCATTTCCGATCGACCAAAATTCCAAAACTTGCACTTTTTGTTCACATCAGTTTTCTGTTGAAATTTTTTGGTCTCGAAAAATTTTTCAGGTTGTCTCAGAATGATGTGCAGGGAGTTCTAAGAACACTGGAAAAATTCGACAACATGATCCCTCAGTAAGAGCGCGGATCCGCGGCCATTAACCTTTCTTAGGCCGCGGATCCGCCGCAGTAATGAGGGATCATATCATCGTTTTTTTGCAGTGGGCTTGTGGGCTAAAAAATAGGGGTTTTGGAATATTAAAATTAGGCCCAGAATTTCTGTAAGTGCTACAGTATTGCTTGGGGGCCCACTTGTTAATTTTTGATCGATCGGATATTTTAAACACATTTTTCACAGTATTTACATTATATCTGCGACCGTGAATGTCACTCGATCGGTAAATCCGGTCTAACTGCTATAGCCCGGTTAGACGGATTTGCGAACGTGACTTTCACGTTGATGTTCTGTGTTTTGCTGTGATGTTGCGGATCGGTCGTGGGGGATAGCCTGGATGCAATGCTAGTACAGTTTCTGTTGTATCATGTACATTTGATATTGCGGGGCGAGCGTCCGACATGTGGACAGCCGTCACTGCCTGTTTGTATTATTATTTTGGGGCACGACCAGGTTGCGGTCGATGTACCCGTTGTATGTATATTTTACTTTCTGTACTAGGATTACCCCGCGGAGGGGTGCACGGATAGCCGGGTTCTAGAAGGCAACAAGCCCGCATCTCATGGCATTGGGACGGAAGGGGCTTCACTCCAGGATTGGCTGGCTATTCGCCGCACTCGTAGGGGGTATAGGATTTCATTGCACAGGCTATCCACACGACCAGGGGAACGTCGGGTTTCAGTAGTGGCTCTGTGAAACCCGGGGATCCCAGATATCTGTATTGTTCTGTGATGCTGTACATTTCTGTGATGTTGCATTTTATTCACGCCTTGAGCGAAATACTATATATTGGTATATATATATTAGTAGATGTTGTATATGTTTTTCATCCGCGCTAGTCCAGTCCCCGCTCTGCCGTTAGTTAGCTAACCTAACGGGTGATGACGGGACCCAGTGGCGAATGCGGATGGCATATACGTACGTCAGTATATTTTCGTTCTTTGTGGTGTGATCAATTGATGGGACTGCGTTGATTCGGATCAATGCAAGTTTAAAAAACCTATTCTGATGTTGTTGGAACACTTTTCAAAAAGCTGTTATTGCAAGGACGTTCACTTTTGTTTTGCATCGTGGTATTCATTTGGAATATCCTGCTCCTCAGTCGACGAGGCAAGGGCCGAGATCCCTTCACCGGGAGTGACCCCTTGGACAGAAGTTTGCGTCAGGGCACTAACTTCACTATAGCCGATTACTTTTGCTTTGCATCGTGGTATTCATTTGGAATATCCTGCACCCCATTCTACGGGGAAAGAGCCGAGATCCCTTCACCGGGAGTGACCTCTTTAGTAAAGGTTTTCGTCACTATATTTTCTAAAAAGCTATCCGTTCCTTCAACGATATCAAGTTCTTTACGTTAAAGGTTTTCGCCAGAAACCATTCGTAGCCCTCCGTCGTTTCAGACGGGTAGCACGTAGTATTCATGCTATGTTTGTTGGCCTTCGTCAAGGCATAGTGTATGGTAGCTGCTTGTTGCCTTTCTGCAACATAGATAGATGCGTTGGTTTGGGACAGTCGTATAGCCTTGTTGGCCTTCGTCAAGGGCTTGTGCGGGTGGGTTCAAATCAACCTGGAGAATGACGGGTAGAACTTGACATGTGACTTATGATTTGTTGGCCTTCGTCAAGGTCATAAGAGCATGGGGTAAAAATCCACATCGGGAGTTTCAAAAGAACTGAAACTTGCCAGATATGCGCATACCTTCTGGAGTGTTATACCGTGAGCGGATTCCGTCACGTTATCATGCGATGATAGTTGGATCCCGATTCCCACTGATGAGTTGGTTTACTCCTCGGGTGACCCCGACTAATTCTTCTTTCAGGTTTGGAGGAGAATTTGAGGTACAGTGGGAGGTTTCCAGATTAGATAAAGTGATAACCATTCTGATCTAGTTTAGAGTGCACGCTGAGTGTTTCTTTTCTCTATCTCTGGCAGCGACCATTGACCCGACCCTAAGACTATGACTCAGTGACCAAGTTGACCGAACCTTCTTAACACTGGCTTTTGGATTGTCAGAGTTGCAGACCTCATTGCCACTCCTACTTTTACCCTTTTCTCCAGGACACCCCGTATTACTGCGAACGTCCACTTCCATTGGACAAAGCCATCGTATGGTTAGATACGAACTCGAAGGAATTCGAGGATGGTTTCAGGTTCTGGAGAAAACGGATAGGATTATTCAGTTGTCTTTTCCCTTTTACCTTCTCTCAAGTTGTGAGTACTCCTTGGTTTAGGAGATAGTACACCTATTATGCAAATTGGATAGTCTTCTTCCAAACCTTAGGCTGGTGCCGACCGGTAGGGAATGAAGAAAACCAATTAGCATAACGATGGTGTGCAGAAGGTATTAAGATTAAGACAAAGCAAGGGATTAGTAAGAGGGCAAAGTAAATTGCGACTGATATTCACGACCAAACCAAGTATTTCTTCGCCAATCCTAAATCACCTTTGTATTTCTCCAGGACACTCCGTATCACTACGAAGATCCACAGTTTATTGGATACTCCATCGTATGGTTATATACGAACTCGAAAGGAACTTGTTCCAGTTCGGGGATGGATTCTGGTCCAGGAGAAATAGGAATAAGGTTTATTCGGTTGTCTTTTATCTTCACCTTCTCTCATTGCGAGTGCTCCTAGTGTTGGAGATAGTGCCCTCAGAGTCAATTATTAGGTCACAGGTACGTGATTGTAATGATTGATGGAGGACCTATCCCGGTAGGACAGTCTTACTCGAGATGATAGTATGCTATCTGGTTTACCTTTATCATCGTGTACTGCTTTAGGTGACCTGACACGTCGCTATTACACGTTGATAGAGCCCCTAGGATTATTTCTTGACCACCAGCAGTATGAGGGCGATCATATAAGTGGGAGCTGGGGGTCTATAAGCTTATCCTTAAAAGGTCCCTAGTCGTGGGAGTTTCGAGACCGGGCATCGATACTCCATTAGTAGACTAGTGTATACAGTCGAGACCCCGACGAGGGGCGGTGGCCGGTCTCACAAGCCACTGGTGTCAGTTGGATCACCTAAGATGTATACAGGTGCTCATTGGGTTATGAGTACACCGGACAGGACTCGCCGGGAACACGCTAGTTGGTCATATACCAGACGTCAGATGGCAGTTCCCTGGTGACATGTGTGCAGGTTAGTTCATCGACCTGGGGATCGTCATTTGTCTCGTGTGAGTTCCCACTGTACTTTGATTACTACCCTACCACGGCTCAAAGGAGTCGTACAAACAGGTTTTAGTTGGGTGCAGTCCCGAGCCACATGGAGGCAGTGAGCGTATCTTCAGGGGTTCGTCTCTCCCGGTATTGGGGGTGAGGTCGTGCTGTGTCTAGGAGAGCCATTACACGAAGTCCTTGGCCAAGGCAAGGAGATTTACTGGTAGGTATTCCAGTAGTATCTCAGGGTGTTCTGGGCTACACTCCGACACGACTTGTACCGCTTTTGGGGGTCTGACTTTTACCAACCCCCTAGGCCCGCCATGCGATGCTCATAGACGAACGGACCGGACTGCACGGATATTGTCACTGACAGGCTCAGTAGGGTGTCAGGATGAGTTCGCTCATCGACGTCCCTTTTAGTCAATAGCTGGTGGCCCGTTACGTATTGGCTTATACCTCTGACGTGCTAGTGGTTAAATCCACAGCCATAGTATTGACGAGTCTTTAGAGTCCACCACACTTTCAGTTACTCAAGCTTTCGGGCGAAACGCTATAGAGGCCGTATGGAGATATGGCAGGGTTCGATCAGATACGTGCGGTATTGCACGGATCGTGATCGGACGGTTTTTACTAGCCGGCTTCGGCTTAAGCCGGATTCTAGTTTTAAATAGTGTAGTTTTGTCTCTTTACATTTGTATTTCGGTCGAAATACAAATGCGGGTGTGTATGCACAGTATCGGGGTTTTTCCTGTAATTTATTACGGGACCAGTTTTCTGGAGTTGCCAGTTTGCATTCCGTTCCAGCCGGTTTTCCTTTGTTCTTTTCCGGCCGGACTTTTCTGATGGAGGGGGTTATTTGCAATTGTGCAAATAACTTTAGTGGTGGGGTTTTATTGAAAAAGGTTTTATTATGAAATCTTTTTTTGGCTTTTCATGCATTAATTAAGGTATGGATGGGTATGGGTTTTGATGTGATTTGGGATTGGGGTTTGGGCCGGCCACTGTTGGAGATTTTGTGTGAGTATGGGATTAATTATTGGAGTGAGGTTTTATATGTGTGGGGCCGGCCATGATTTCCAGGGAGAGAGAGAGAGGTTGATTTGTGTATTAATTTCCTTCCTTGATTATTTGTGGACCCCCCCATTTTGTGTGCAGTGTAGGAAATTTTGATTTCTTCCTTGGTATTAATTCACACATTCATTCATGAGTTGGCGGCTTCAATTTTCCAGTGAGCACTTTCAAGTTCTGGCCGAGCTCATCCTTCATGATATGCTCAAATTTTTTTGAGCTTCCATCCATGAAAATTCTTGTGCTAAATTTCTCCATAAATGGCAATCTCCTAAACCCCAAAGAGACAACTATTCTGCACTATTCTACAGCAAATCTTGGACGCGTCGGCCAGCCATCTTCACGCCCGAGTTGCCTCGGCATTGAGGTGGGAGCCCGTAAAAGACATAGGCGATGTGGTGCCCTTCCGTCGACGAGGAGGAGACCGGACATTCCGCGGGAGATCGGGACGACGACGAGAAGACCGGAGGACTCGGATCACTCGGTATATCTCTAACCCATCTTCTAATTAGCTTAGACTTGTTAATGGTTACAATCCGGATGTTTAGTGCGCGGTGGTGCCGGTTTGCTAAGTCCGCAAAAATTAAAGTTTATCACCGTTTCCGCGTTTGGCCGTCGGATTGACGGCCGGGGCGCCGCCGTGCACTTACAGTGGTATCAGAGCCTCGCCATTAACTTAGTCTAGCTTGGTGTAATGTGTTTGCATTTCCGATCGATCAAAAAGTCCAAAAACCCGTATTTTGTCGCATCAGTTTTCTGTTGGAAATTTTGATTGTCGAAATTTTTTTCAGGTTGTACAATATTGATGTACTGAAAAATCTAAGCACTCTGTAAAAATTTGATGAAGTGATACCATAGTCGGAGCGCGGAAGCGCCGCACTATCCCCCATTATGCCGCCCTTCCGCCGCACCCTGTAGCAATCACTGCACCATTTTTTTCCAGAGGCTTTCTGGGCTTAAATTATGGGTTTTAGAATATTAATATTGGGCCAATTGTTTCTGTGAGTGCTACAGTTTTCTTTGGGGCCCACTTGTTAATTGTTTGATCAATCGGAAATTTTTAAACACATTTTTCACAGTATTTACATTATATCTGCGACCGTGAATGTCACTCGATCGGTAAATCCGGTCTAACTGCTATAGCCCGGTTAGACGGATTTGCGAACGTGACTTTCACGTTGATGTTCTGTTTTTGCTGTGATGTTGTGGATCGGTCGTGGGGGATAGCCTGGATGCAATTCTAGTACAGTTCTGTTGTATTATGTACATTTGATATTGCGGGGCGAGCGTCCGACATGTGGACTGCCGTCACTGCCTGATTGTATTATTATTTTGGGGCACGACCTGGTTGCGGTCGATGTACCCGTTGTATGTATATTTTACTTTCTGTACTAGGATTACCCCGCGGAGGGGTGCACGGATAGCCGGGTTCTAGAAGGCAACAAGCCCGCATCTCATGGCATTGGGACGGAGGGGGCTTCACTCCAGGATTGACGGGCTATTCACCGCACTCGTAGGGGGTACAGGTTGACCCAGGAGGGGTGCCCAAGTTGCCGGATTCCGTGAAGTGCTGGGTGGTCCATTCACGGCGCTGAAGGGGGCTGCCTCGCTTCAGGTTTTGGCGGGTAACTTGCCGCGCCCGTAGGGGTCTAGGTTTTCATTGCACAGGCTATCCACACGACCAGGGGAACGTCGGGTTTCAGTAGTGGCTCTGTGAAACCCGGGGATCCCAGATATCTGTATTGTTCTGTGATGCTGTACATTTCTGTGATGTTGCATTTTATTCACGCCTTGAGCGAAATACTATATATTGGTATATATATTAGTAGATGTTGTATATGTTTTTCATCCGCGCTAGTCCAGTCCCCGCTCTGCCGTTAGTTAGCTAACCTAACGGGTGATGACGGGACCCAGTGGCGAATGCAGATGGCATATACGTACGTCAGTATATTTTCGTTCTTTGTGGTGTGATCAATTGATGGGACTGCATTGATTCGGATCAATGCAAGTTAAACAAACCTATTCTGATGTTGTTGGAACACTTTTCAAAAAGCTGTTATTGCAAGGACGTTCACTTTTGTTTTGCATCGTGGTATTCATTTGGAATATCCTGCTCCTCAGTCGACGAGGCAAGGGCCGAGATCCCTTCACCGGGAGTGACCCCTTGGACAGAAGTTTGCGTCAGGGCATTAACTTCACTATAGCCGATTACTTTTGCTTTGCATCGTGGTATTAAGTTGGAATATCCTGCACCTCATTCTACGGGGAAAGAGCCGAGATCCCTTCACCGGGAGTGACCTCTTTAGTACAGGTTTTCGTCACTATATTTTCTAAAAAGCTATCCGTTCCTTCAACGATATCAAGTTCATTACGTTAAAGGTTTTCGCCAGAAACCATTCGTAGCCCTCCGTCGTTTCATATGGGTAGTCAATAGTATTCAAGCTGTGTATGTTGGCCAAAGTCAAGGCACAGTGTTTGGTAGCTGTTGGTTATTCATATGCAGCATAGATAGATGCGTTGGTTTGGGACAGCCGTACTGCCATTTTGGCCAAAGTCAAGGGTATGTACGGGTGGACTCAAATTAACCTGGAGAATGACGGGTTGAACTTGACATGTGACTTATGATATGTTGGCCAAAGTCAAGGTCATAAGAGCATGGGGTAGAAATCACATCGGGAGTTTCAAAAGAACTGAAACTTGCCAGATATGCGCATACCTTCTGGAGTGTGATACCGTGAGCGGATTCCGTCACGTTATCATGCGATGATAGTTGGATCCCGATTCCCACTGATGAGTTAGTTTACTCCTCGGGTGACCCCGACTAATTCTTCTTTCAGGTTTGGAGGAGAATTTGAGGTGCAGTGGGAGGTTTCCAGATTAGATAAATTGGTAACCATTCTGATCTTGGTTAGAGTGCACGCTGAGTGTTTCTTTTCTCTCTCTCTGGCAGCGACCATTGACCCGACCCTAAGACTATGACTCAGTGACCAAATTGACCGAACCTTCTTAACACTGGCTTCTGGATTGTCAGAGTTGCGAACCTCATTGCCACTCCTACTTTTACCCTTTTCTCCAGGACACCCCGTATGACTACGAACGTCCACTTCCATTGGACAAAACCATCGTATGGTTAGATACGAACTCGAAGGAATTCGAGGATGGTTTCTGGTTCTGGAGAAAACGGAAAAGATTTATTCAGTTGTCTTTTCCCTTTTACCTTCTCTCAAGTTGTGAGTACTCCTTGGTTTAGGAGATAGTACACCTATTTTGCAAATTGGATAGTCTTCTTCCAAACCTTAGGCTGGTGCCGACCGGTAGGGAATGAAGAAAACCAATTAGCCTAAACGGTATATAGAAGGTATTAAGATTAAGACAAAGCAAGGGATTAGTAAGAGGGCAAAGTAAATTGCGACTGATATTCACGACCAAACCAAGTATTTCTTCGCCATTCCTAAATCACCATTGTATTTCTTCAGGACACTCCGTATCACTACGAAGATCCACAGTTTATTGGATACTCCATCGTATGGTTATATACGAACTCGAATGGAACTTGTTCCAGTTCGGGGATGGATTCTGGTCCAGGAGAAATAGGAATAAGGTTTATTCGGTTGTCTTTTATCTTCACCTTCTCTCGCATTGCGAGTGCTCCTAGGATTAGGACAGTACACCCTTTATGCTTTTTGGATAGTCTTCTTCCAAACCATAGGCTGGTGCCGAACGGTAGGGAAGGAAGAAAACCAATTGGCCTAATGGGATGTGCAGAAGGTAATGACTAAAGACATATAAAGGGATTTGGAGAGGTGGCAAAGAATTATACGGTTATAGTTGTGAATCTGGATAATGGTAGAGGCATTACTAGGAATACCAGGATACCCCATCGAAACATTTCAATGTTTCAGGTTCAACTGTGTACTGTTAAAAGAAAACTGATTTTCCGATTGGACACTTGCTCCAGGGTATGTATTTACCAAGTTTGATTCTCACATCTGTATAGTTTTACAGATGATGAGTGGTAGTAAGTTATTGGGAATTGGGTGATCATCCTCATTATATCGGGATTCATTGTAATCGGTGATATTTGAGGAGATCACCTGGGCTGTTTGCCGGTCGGCAAATATTTGGTTTTGAATATCCGCTGTTATGCACCAATTTCAAATTGATATATCTGTACGGCTATTTTCATAGAGTGAGATATACCTTTTGATATTATGTCGATGACATTTACCTATATCAGTGGATGGTTAGGTAAGGAGCATTAAACAGCGGTGTAATTCTTCTTAACCATAAGTACAGTTTTCAACCTACGACACACAGTGAATGAGTTGTTAGACTCAGGGACTTATACAGAGTATTGTATATTGTCCAGTGTCCATTAGGACAGAGGGGTTGGTCCTCATACTATATTCTGTTTACTTTTAACTACTCTAATTCTTAGACATGTGTTTCGTAGAAACACAGGGTCTGAGTTTTGAGGAGTTATTGGTATAAGAATAGAGTAGAGAACCAGGTATTGCAAGTATCGGGATTCTTCAAGGTGATCGAAGATGTAGATACTTGTGTATGGTATTCAGTTGATAGTAATGATAAAGAGAAATTGCTTCTCTTTCAGGTTACTCATAATTGGAAGCATTCCTAAGCTGAGTAACGCTGATCGGCCTCTCTCCATTTAGTTGACATGCACTGGGGACAGCTGCATGATTTGAATCTGGTTTAATTAATTCAGTGCCTCTGGTTCTATATTGGATATAGTACAGTTCATATCTTAACATTGTTAAGGTACGGGGAGTTGTCCGGCTTATGATTAAAACCAGACTCTGGATAACTCAAGGCACGTTTCTGTAATGGCTGTTTGTGGGTTGACCCAGGCTATGACGAGGGTTGACTTTCTACCATAAGAAAGATCAATAGTGATATTGTTCTTGACTCGCCACAGTTTTAATAAAAATGGATTTTTTCAAAGACAGTAGTGGGAGTATGGTAGAACTGGAAGTGATTCCAGAACCGCAAACGATTACTGAAGATTTGATAAGGAACCTAAAGATTCAATCTGATTTGACATTCCATTGGCCACTCCGCAGATAAGGTGGGTAACTTCAGGCACCCGAGAGGTACTCAGGTAGCCTCAAGGACGGTGACAGGGAAGTTCCTGTTTGCCCACACTTGCCATTGTTGTTGTTCTAGGCTGCGAGACCCGGCAGGAGGATGAGTATAGCGTCGTTCTGAACTAGTTTTAGAAGTGCACGTCTATATGACTCTGGCAGAGGGTTGTCGTAGTCAGTGGGAGCAGCGGAAGCATTGGTGGACATCAGGCTTATATCTATTTATAGACTAAAGCAGATGTAGCGGAGATAGATCATCTATTTCTGATGTGACAGTCATAGGTTTGACGTCATCAGAATAGGGGATGGATCTGTTGAGAAGGTAGTAGGAAGTGATATTCCTTTACTACGATCGGTTATACTTTGGTTGTCACACAGTGGTTTCTCCACACAGGACTTGGATATTATATCAGACATTCTGGTTACTAGATCTATGGTTTTAGATCTAGATTTGGGTGGTTTCCCGATCTGGGTACTTGGACAGCATTCTAAGGGTATTTAAAATGGACGACTCCATGCACGGTAGTGTACCTGCAGAAGATGGAGTCACCCTCTCTAAAGGTGTCTTGCAGACTAAAGGGGAGAGGGACGTGCATGATTGGCAGATCACTTGCTCAGGCAATTGAGTCAATCATGAGATGTCAAGTACCACACCAGATGTTGTTCTTGCACTAGATGCAATAAGTTGACATCAATCCAATCTTGGAGAAACAGTCGGAAGCAATTTTAGAACATAAGTGGATGTTCGAGGGATATGATAACGACAGCCTCATTCGGGAGATAGTTATCATTCCAGGCTTCCAAGGTGACATGGACGACAAGGAGGTTGTCAGAATTATAGTTTTTCCTTCTGTCGAGGGGCAGTATTCTGGACAGGTGATCCAAAGAAATACTGCGGGTGGCATGGCGCAGGATACTGATTAATTTCAGTTGACGATACAGTCTAAGAAGTTTGGATTTGGAGTTCATTTTTGAGCTCGGTCCCATCAGATATCCAGACACTCTAAGACAGGTATTGCTCATTTCGGGAGATGGTTTTCTCCGCGAACTTGAGATATAGAGAGACATAGAAAGAAACAACAAAGCGGATCCACTCACTGAGGCTATTCCTCGAACGCAATAGTTTCGCAAACGAGCTTTGTGAGACTGACTAGTAGAGGAGTTGGGTGTTCGGTATCACACGGGCTGTGAGTATGCGACATCGCAATAATTAGCTTTGAGTGCAAGTGGGAGATTGTTGGAGATAGTGCCCTCAGAGTCAATTATTAGGTCACAGGTACGTGATTGTAATGATTGATGGAGGACCTATCCCGGTAGGACAGTCTTACTCGAGATGATAGTATGCTATCTGGTTTACCTTTATCATCGTGTACAGCTTTAGGTGACCTGACACGTCGCTATTACACGTTGATAGAGCCCCTAGGATTCTTGCTTGACCACCAGCAGTATGAGGGCGATCATATAAGTGGGAGCTGGGGGTCTATAAGCTTATCCTTAAAAGGTCCCTAGTCGTGGGAGTTTCGAGACTGGGCATCGATACTCCATTAGTAGACTAGTGTATACAGTCGAGACCCCGACGAGGGGCGGTGGCCGGTCTCACAAGCCACTGGTGTCAGTTGGATCACCTAAGATGTATACAGGTGCTCATTGGGTTATGAGTACACCGGACAGGACTCGCCGGGAACACGCTAGTTGGTCATATACCAGACGTCAGATGGCAGTTCCCTGGTGACATGTGAGCAGGTTAGTTCATCGACCTGGGGATCGTCATTTGTCTCGTGTGAGTTCCCACTGTACTTTGATTACTACCCTACCACAGCTCAAAGGAGTCGTACAAACAGGTTTTAGTTGGGTGCAGTCCCGAGCCACATGGAGGCAGTGAGCGTATCTTCAGGGGTTCGTCTCTCCCGGTATTGGGGGTGAGGTCGTGCTGTGTCTAGGAGAGCCATTACACGAAGTCCTTGGCCAAGGCAAGGAGATTTACTGGTAGGTATTCCAGTAGTATCTCAGGGTGTTCTGGGCTACACTCCGACACGACTTGTACCGCTTTTGGGGGTCTGACTTTTACCAACCCCCTAGGCCCGCCATGCGATGCTCATAGACGAACGGACCGGACTGCACGGATATTGTCACTGACAGGCTCAGTAGGGTGTCAGGATGAGTTCGCTCATCGACGTCCCTTTTAGTCAATAGCTGGTGGCCCGTTACGTATTGGCTTATACCTCTGACGTGCTAGTGGTTAAATCCACAGCCATAGTATTGACGAGTCTTTAGAGTCCACCACACTTTCAGTTACTCAAGCTTTCGGGCGAAACGCTGTAGAGGCCGTATGGAGATATGGCAGGGTTCGATCAGATACGTGCGGTATTGCACGGATCGTGATCGGACGGTTTTTACTAGCCGGCTTCGGCTTAAGCCGGATTCTAGTTTTAAATAGTGTAGTTTTGTCTCTTTACATTTGTATTTCGGTCGAAATACAAATGCGGGTGTGTATGCACAGTATCGGGGTTTTTCCTGTAATTTATTACGGGACCAGTTTTCTGGAGTTGCCAGTTTGCATTCCGTTCCAGCCGGTTTTCCTTTGTTCTTTTCCGGCCGGACTTTTCCGATGGAGGGGGTTATTTGCAATTGTGCAAATAACTTTAGTGGTGGGGTTTTATTGAAAAAGGTTTTATTATGAAATCTTTTTTTGGCTTTTCATGCATTAATTAAGGTATGGATGGGTATGGGTTTTGATGTGATTTGGGATTGGGGTTTGGGCCGGCCACTGTTGGAGATTTTGTGTGAGTATGGGATTAATTATTGGAGTGAGGTTTTATATGTGTGGGGCCGGCCATGATTTCCAGGGAGAGAGAGAGAGGTTGATTTGTGTATTAATTTCCTTCCTTGATTATTTGTGGACCCCCCCATTTTGTGTGCAGTGTAGGAAATTTTGATTTCTTCCTTGGTATTAATTCACACATTCATTCATGAGTTGGGGGCTTCAATTTTCCAGTGAGCACTTTCAAGTTCTGGCCGAGCTCATCCTTCATGATATGCTCAAATTTTTTTGAGCTTCCATCCATGAAAATTCTTGTGCTAAATTTCTCCATAAATGGCAATCTCCTAAACCCCAAAGAGACAACTATTCTGCACTATTCTACAGCAAATCTTGGACGCGTCGGCCAGCCATCTTCGCGCCCGAGTTGCCTCGGCATTGAGGTGGGAGCCCGTAAAAGACATAGGCGATGTGGTGCCCTTCCGTCGACGAGGAGGAGACCGGACATTCCGCGGGAGATCGGGACGACGACGAGAAGACCGGAGGACTCGGATCACTCGGTATATCTCTAACCCATCTTCTAATTAGCTTAGACTTGTTAATGGTTACGATCCGGATGTTTAGTGCGCGGTGGTGCCGGTTTGCTAAGTCCGCAAAAATTAAAGTTTATCACCGTTTCCGCGTTTGGCCGTCGGATTGACGGCCGGGGCACCGCCGTGCACTTACACCTAGGACTAGGACAGTACACCCATTATGCTTATTGGATAGTCTTCTTCCAAACCATAGGCTGGTGCCGAACGGTAGGGAAGGAAGAAAACCATTTGGCCTAAGGGGTGTGCAGAAGGTAATGACTAAAGACATATAAAGGGATTTGGAGAGGTTGCAAAGAATTATACGGTTATAGTTGTGAATCTGGATAATGGTAGAGGCATTACTAAGAACACCAGGATACCCCATCGAAACATTTCAATGTTTCAGTTCAATTGTGTACCGTTAAAAGAAAACTGATTTCCCGATTAGACACTTGCTCCAGGGTATGTATTTACCAGTTTTGATTCTCACATCTGTATGGTTTTACAGATGATGAGTGGGAGTAAGTTATTGGGAATTGGGTGATCATCCTCATTATATCGGGATTCGTTGTAATCGGTGATATTTGAGGAGATCACCTGGGCTGTTTGCCGGTCGGCAAATATTTGGTTTTGAATATCCGCTTTTGTGCACCAATTTCAAATTGATATATCTGTACGTCTATTTTCATAGAGTGAGATATACCTTTTGATATTATGTCGATGACATTTACCTATATCAGTGGATGGTTAGGTAAGGAGCATTAAACAGCGGTGTAATTCTTCTTAACCATAAGTACAGATTTCAACCTACGACGCACAGTGAAAGAGTTGTTAGACTCAGCGGACTTATACAGAGTAATGTATGTTGTCCAGTGTCCATTAGGACAGAGGGGTTGGTCCTCATACTATATTCTGTTTACTTTTAACTTCTCTAGTTCTTAGACATGTGTTTCGTAGAAACACAGGGTCTAAGTTTTGAGGAGTTATAGGTATTTGAATAGAGTAGAGAACCAGGTGTAGCAAGTATCGGGATTCTTCAAAGTGATCGAAGATGTAGATACTTGCGTATGGTATTCAGTAATGATAAAGAGAAATTGCTTCTCTTTCAGGTTACTCATAATTGGAAGTGTTCCTAAGTTGAGTAACGCTGATCGGCCCCCTTCCATTTAGTTGACATGCACTGGGGACAGTTGCATGATTTGAATCTGGTTCAATTAAATCAGTGCCTCTGGTTCTATATTGGATATAGAACAGTTCATATCTTAACGTTGTTAAGGTACGGGGAGTTGTCCGGCTTATGATTAAAACCAGACTCTGGACAGCTCAAGGCACGTTTCTGTAATGGCTGTTTGTGGGTTGACCCAGGCTATGACGAGGGTTGATTTTCTACCATCTGGAAGATCAATAGTGATATTGTTCTTAACTCGCCACATTTTAAAAGAAATGGTTATTTTTCAGAAAACAGTAGTGGGAGTATGGTAGAACTGGAAGCGATTCCAGAACCGCAAACGATTACTGAAGATTTAATAAGGAACCTAAAGATTCAATCTGATTTGACATTCCATTGGCCACTCCGCAGATAAGGTGGGTAACTTCAGGCACCCGAGAGGTACTCCGGTAGCCTCAAGGACGGTGACAGGGAAGTTCTTGTTTACCCACACTTGCCATTGTTGTTGTTCCAGGCTGCGAGACCCGGCAGGAGGATGAGTATAGCGTCGTTCTAAACTAGCTTTAGAAGTGCACGTCTATATGACTCTGCCAGAGGGTTGTCGTAGTCAGTGGGAGCAGCGGAAGCATTGGTGGACATCGGGCTTATGTCTATTTATAGACTAAAGCAGATATAGCGGAGATAGATCATCTATTTCTGATGAGACAGTCATGGGTTTGACGTTATCAGAATAAGGGATGGATCAGTTGAGAAGGTAGTAGGGTGTGATATCCGGGTTTTGGATGACATACTCAAGGTAGGAAGTGACATTCCTATACTACGATCGGTTATACTTTGGTTGTCACACAGTGGTTTCTCCACAAAGGACTTGGACATAATATCAGACATACTGGTTACTAGATCTATGGTTTTAGATCTGGATTTGGGTGGTTTCCCAATCAGGGTACTTTGACAGCATTCTAAGAGTATTTAGAATGGACGACTCCTGGCACGGTAGTGTACCTGCAGGTGATGGAGTCACCCTCTCTAAAGGTGTCTTATAGACTAAAGTAGAGAGGGATGTGCATGATTGGCAGATCACTTGCTTTGGCAATTGAGTCAATCATGAGATGTCAAGTACCACACCAGATGTTGTTCTTGCACTAGATGCAATAAGTTGACATTGACCCAATCCTGGAGAAACAGTCGGAAGCAGTTTTAGAACATAAGTGGATGTTCTAGGGATATGATAACGACAGCCTCATTTGGGAGACAGTTATCATTCTAGGCTTCCAAGGTGACATGGACGACAAGGAGGTTGTCAGAGTTATATTTTTCCTTCTGACGAGGGGCAGTATTTTGGACAGGTGGTCCAAAGAAAATACTGAGGGTGGCATGGCGCAGGATACTGATTAAGTTCAGTTGACGATACAGTCTAAGAAGTTTGGATTTGGAGTTCATTTATGAGCTAAGTCCCATCAGACATCCAGACACTCTAAGACAGGTATTGCTCATTTCGGGAGATGGCTTTCTCCGCGAACTTGAGATATAGAGAGACATAGAAAGAAACTTCAGAGCGGATCCACTCGCTGAGGCTATTCCTCGAACGCAATAGTCTCGCAAACGAGCTTTGTGAGACTGACTAGTAGAGGAGTTGGGTGTTCGGTATCACACGGGCTGTGAGTATGCGACATCGCAATAATTAGCCTTGAGTGCAAGTGGGAGATTGTTGGAGATAGTGCCCTCAGAGTCAATTATTGGATCACAGGCACGTGATTGCAATGATTGAGGGAGGACCTATCCCGGTAGAACAGTCTTACTCGAGATGATAGTATGCTATCTGGTTTACCTTTATCATCGTGTACTGCTTTAGGTGGCCTGACAGGTCGCTATTGCACGTTGATAGAGCCCCTAGGATTCTTGCTTGACTGCCGGCAGTATGAGGGCGATCATATAAGTGAGAGCTGGAGTCTATAAGCACATCCTTAAAAGGTCCCTAGTCGTGGGAGTTTCGAGACATGGCATCGATTCTCCAGAGTAGACTAGTGTATACAGTCGAGACCCCGACGAGGGGCGGTGGCCGGTCTCACAGGCCACTGGTGTCAGTTGGTTCACCTAAGATGTATACAGGTGCTCATTGGGTTATGAGTACACCGGACAGGACTCGCCGGGAACATGCTAGTTGGTCTTATACCTGACGTCAGATAGCAGTTCCCAGGTGACATGTGTACAGGTTAGTTCATCGACCTGGGGATCGTCATTTGTCTCGTGTGAGTTCCCACTGTGCTTTGATTACTACCCTACCACGGCTCAAAGGAGTCGTGCAAACAGGTTTTAGTTGGGTACAGTCCCGAGCCACATGGAGGCAGTGAGCGGATCTTCAGGGGTTCGTCTCTCCCGGTATTGGGGGTGAGGTCGCGCTGTGTTTAGGAGAGCCATTACACGAAGTCCTTGGCCAAGGCAGGAGATTTACTGGTAGGTATTCCAGTAGTATCTCAGGGTGTTCTGGGCTACACTCCGACACGACTTGTACCGCTTTTGGGGGTCTGACTTTTACCCACCCCCTAGGCCCGACATGCGATGCTCATAGACGAACGGACCGGACTGTACGGATATTGTCACTGACAGGCTCAGTAGGGTGTCAGGATGAGTTCGCTCATCGACGTCCCTTTTGGTCAATAGCTGGTGGCCCGTTACGTATTGGCTTATACCTCTGACGTGCTAGTGGTTAAATCCACAGCCATAATATTGACGAGTCTTTAGAGTCCACCACACTTTCAGTTACTCAGCTTTCGGACGAAACGCTGTAGAGGCCGTATGGAGATATGGCAGGGTCCGATCAGATACGTGCGGTATTGCACGGATCAGGATCGGACGGTTTGTACTAGAGGCCGTATAGATATATGGCAGGGTTCGGTCAGATACGTGCGGTGTTGCACGGATCAGGATCGAACGGATATTACTAGCCGGCTTTGGTTTAAGCCGGATCCTAGTTTAGTACAGTGTAGATTTTGTCTCTTTGCATTTGTATCCGGACGGAATACAGATGCAGGTGTGTATGCACAGTATCGGGGTTTTCCTGTAATTTATTACGGGACCAGTTTTCTGGAGTTGCCAGTTTGCATTCCGTTCCGGCCGGTTTTCCTTTGTTCTTTCCCGGCCGGACTTTTCCGATGGAGGGGGTTATTTGCAAGTTTGCAAATAACACTTTGTGGAGGGGTTTCTTGCAAATGTTTTGATTATGATGGCATCTTTTCTTTTCCACCATCATTTTGATTCTCTTGCATTAATTGTGATTAAAGAGAGGGTATGGGTTTGATGTGGATGGAGTATGGTTGATGTTGTGGTCACCTCTTGCTTTATACTACCATCACCTCCCTTGTTTTATCATCTCCACCATTCTCACATTGGAATTGGCCGGCCACATTTAGATGAGGGGAGAAAAATGAGAGGCTTAATTTGGTGTGGGAAATTAATCATCCATCTCATTTTTCCATTGCTACCAAAATCCCCAAGTTCATATCTTGTTGATTCCTCCATCAAGGCAACATAACCCTAAAGAGACAAAGCACTACACATTCTACAGCAAACCTTGGGCACGTCGACTTGCCAGCTTCGTGCCCGAGTTGCCTCGGTATTGAGGTGGGAGCCCGTAAAAGAAACAGGCGATGTGGTGCCCTTCCGGCAAGGAGGCGACGACCGGAGTTTCCGCGAGAGATCGGGACGACGACGAGAAGACCGGAGGACTCGGATCACTCGGTATATCTCTTCCCTATCTTGTTACTTTGCTAGAACTAGTTTAATGGCCCGATCCGGGGTTTAGTGCGCGGTGGTGCCGGTTTGCTAAGTTCGCAAAGTTAAAGTTTATCACCGTTTCCGCATTTGGCCGTCGGTTTGACGGCCGGGGCGCCGCCGTGCACTTACAGGTGGAGCACCGGATCTACAAAGGTTGTATTTCCGTTTTCCCATTAGTTAATTGTTAACTAGTTATCTTTTCGCCTAAATATCTAGCAAACGATCCGTAGTCGGGTCTCTCGGCACCTAGATTTTTTGAAAATGGCATGTTCGATGCCTTGTGAGACCTCATTAGGGTGCCTAGGAACCCTATACAGACCACCTCCCCTGCTGGGATGAGAAGCGCATACGCTAGTCTACTCCGGAGTATCGATGCCCTGTCTCAATAGTTCAACGACTAGGGACCTGTATAAGGATGTGCTTATAGATTACCCAGCCCCCACAAGTGTGACTGCCATCACAACGCTGGTAATCAAGCAAAGATCCTAAGGGCTCCACTAATATGTATAAGCGATATGCTAAAAGAAACGCATGCACATATTGAAGTAGAGACAGACCAAGTAGCATACTACCATTTTGAGCAAGACTGTCAATATAACGATAGATCTGGATCCCCAGAATGTAGTTGGCATCGCCCAGGTCCTTCATAGAGAACCTCTGCGACAAGAATCCTTTGACTGACTGTAACATAGGAATATCATTTCCTATTAGGAGAATGTCATCCACGTACAAGACGAGGAATACCACAGTTCTCCCTACAATCTTACTGTAAATGCATGGTTCATCTAGGTTTTCGATAAAGTCGAATTCCTTGACAGTATCATCAAAGAAGATGTTCCAACTCTGCGATACCTGCTTAAGTCCATAGATGGACTTTAGCAACTTGCACACTCTACCGCTGCTCCTACTCTGAATGAATCCTTCCGGCTGATCCATATATACGCACTCTTCTAAATTTCCATTTAGGAAAGCCGTCTTTACGTCCATCTGCCAGATTTCATAATCGTAGAAAGCGGCAATGGCAAGTAGGATCCGAATGGATTTCAGCATAGCCACTGGAGAAAAGGTCTCGTCATAGTCCAAACCAGGTCTTTGACGACAACCCTTTGCAACAAGTCTAGCTTTATAGGTCTCAACCTGCCCATCTACACCAATCTTCTTTCTGAAGATCCATTTGCAGCCTACGGGTTTTACCCCTTCTGGAGCAAAGTCCAAAGTCCAAACTTTGTTGGTGTACATGGACTCCATCTCGGCCCGCATTGCATCCAGCCATTTTACCGAGTCGCCGCTCTGAATGGCTTGCTGGAAGCTAGTAGGCTCACCATAATCCATAGTGCAATCCTCTCTATCCCCGTCTATGAGAAAACCGTAGTATCTCTCGGGCGAATAAGATTGCCTACTACTCCTACGGAGTGGCGCTGGGATGTCCGGTCCTCTTGAAACTTCTGGTTCCTTCAAGCTTTCAGTAATAGTTTGTGGTTCTGGAATTTCTTCCAGTTCTATTGCGCTCCCACTTATCTGATTTTCTAAAAATTCAGTTTCCAAGAAGTGGGCATGCTGAGAAAAAAAAACCTTTTGTTCCTCTGCGGAATAGAAAAGATACCCCCTGGAGTTCTTTGGGTATCCCACAAACTTACACAGTACTGAGCGTGCCTCGAGCTTGTCCGCATGCTGCTTTTTTACAAAAGCTGGACATCCCCATGTCTTAAGGTACTTGAGACAGGGTTTCTTCCCACTCCACATCTGATATGGGGTGGTAGGCACAGTCTTGGTTGGAGCCTTGTTCAAGAGATAAGCAGCTGTTTCTAGCGCATAACCCCAGAAAGATTGCGGCAACTCAGCCTTACTCATCATGGAACGAACCAAATCCAATAGGGTTCGATTCCGCCTTTCCGATACACCGTTGTGTTGTGGTGTGTATGGAGGAGTAAGCTGAGAGAGAATTCCATTCTCTTTTAAGTAGCCCAGAAACTCGGCACTCAAGTATTCACCACCTCGATCAGATCTCAGTGTCTTGATACTTTTGCCTGTTTGTTTTTCAACTTCATTCTTGTATTCCCGAAATTTCTCAAAGGCCTCGGATTTGTGCTTCATCAAGAAGACATGCCCATACCTAGAGAAATCATCTGTGAATGTAATGAAGTATGAATAACCACTTCGCGCATGTGTAGACATTGGACCGCACACATCACTCTGTATGAGTCCCAAGAGTGAGCTCGCTCTTTCTCCGTGTCCAGTGAACGGAGTCTTTGTCATCTTTCCCATGAGACAAGATTCACAAGTGGCATAAGACTGATACTCGAACGGATTCAAGTATCCCTCTTTATGTAACTTTGTTAATCGTGTCTCATTAATGTGACCCAGTCTACAATGCCATAAGAAAGCCTGATTTGTTTCCGGAGACTTTCTTTTAAGTGTGTTCTGGACACTGAAGATCTGAGCTTGATTCAATACGTATATTCCGTTTTGTAATGTACCTGACCCAATCAGAACTTGATTTAGGTGGATGTTGACTACATCGCTTACAAAAGTAAAATCATATCCTTCCATAGAAATTAAGGATACAGATATGATATTACAAGTCGCACCTGGTACATAAAAACAGTTACGCAGAATCAATATCTGCCCAGTTGTCAGTCCTAGATGATATTCCCCTACGGATTCAGCATACATGCTCATTCCGTTAGCAACCCTGAGAGTCATATCACCTTTCCTGATAACCCTACGGTTTCTCAGAGCCTGTAACGAATTACAGATATAAGATCCTGATCCGGTATCCAATACCAAGGAAGTAGGGTTAACTGACATACAGTTCTCAATTACAAACACACCCGAAGCCGAAGCCACAACATGCTTCGAATTCTGGCTACTGGCTTTGCAAGCCCTGCAATCCTTCTGCCCATGTTCATTCCCGTAACAATAGGAACGTCCTGCTTTTACTACATCCAGTCCCGAAACTTCTGCCTTTCCCTTTTTTCTACTTCCCTGGTTTCTTTCAGGGTAGTAGGTAGAGACTGTTGAACTAAGTCAGCATCTGACCCGTTCTTCAACGTGGTCTTCAGGTCCGTGAGCTCAAAAGAGCTAGTCTCTGTAAGGACGTTGCCCCCTACAGATGACCCGATAGCCAACCTCGCTGGAAGCAATTCGTTCGAGGTCTCATATCTTGCGATACGAGATTGCTCTCCATATAAATCTTTGTTATGGAGGAAGATAGAAACAGAGTCCATCTTCTCGTGCTGTCTCTGGTATACACCATCATCTGAGGCTAACACGAGGCACTTGGCTTTCGCACAGTCTTTTTCCGATGTCCTATGGATATGAATATCCGTGACAAGGGAAGCTGGACCTGAGACGGCAGGGGTTGGATTAGTTAAGGGCTGGCCCAGCTTGTCATGGGCAATGGACATCTGGACAGACCTTTACTAGTCATAACAGTCAGATTCAGTCATTTTATTATCTAGATGTAACCTAGGTGCGGTCACTGGGTCGCTGCAATTAAGAGAGAGAGAAGAAAACACTTAGCATGATGCTCTTGCAAATTTAGATTGGTTTTTAATTTATCTAAACAGGATGGCTCCCACTGTCTCTCGAATCCCTCCTCAAACCATAAAGGAAGAATTAGCCGGGATCAATCTCACCGTACAATACTTGCTTAACCGTTCAGCCAGGCCAGTGTCGGTACTTCGAGGGAGGTTTTCCAACGCTTTCGCGAAGTTCCTTAATTAAGTAACCTCTTTTGCCTGTGGGCGTAGCCCCGCTAACACCTTTCTAGACACCTACTAGTTTTATAGCATTGATCGTTAAATGAGAAAGTTCCCGAGGAGTAGCATATACTCACAGTAGGATCGGGATCCAAATATCATCGCGTGACAAAACTGAAGGAATCCTACCAGAATCATCACACTCCAAATGGTATGCAGCGCAAGCAAGTTTCAGTACTTTTGAAACTCCCGATGTGGATTTTTGCCCCATGCTCTTATGACCTTGACGAAGGTCAACAAATCATAAGTCACATGTCAAGTTCTACCCGTCATTGTCCAGGTTAATTTGAACCCACCCGTACATACCCTTGACGAAGGTCAACATGGTAATACGACTGTCCCAAACCAACGCATCTATCTATGCTACATATGAACACCCAACAGCTACCAATCACTATGCCTTGACGAAGGTCAAAAAACATAGCTTGAATACTATTGAATATCTATACGAAATGACGGAGGGCTACGAATGGTTTTGGCGAAACCGTGAACGTAGTGAACTTGATATAATCGATGGAACGAGATAGCTTTTAAAAGGAGTGGTTCAAGCTCTGCGTTTAAAAAGCTGGGTTTTTTTTGAAAAGAACCGAGTGGTTTTGAAAGTGTTCCAACGACTTTTACTTGGTTTATTTTCTTGCATTAATTCCAATGTGTCCCATCATTTAATCCTACCATTGCAGAAAACAACCAAAATATGGTGTACGCTTATGCCATCCGCATTCGCCACGGGGCCCCGTCATCACCCGTTAGGTTACTTAACTAACGACAGAGCGGGGGCTAGACTAGCGCGGATGCAAAACATAAGCAACACCTAAATAGATATCATATATAGATATATAGCAATGATAGCCATTACAGATCACAGATGAACACTTTGGATATACTAGGAATCCGTGATTCGTTCGAGCCTGCAACGAAAAGCGGATTACACAGTCGCGATGAATAGCCAAACCCCACCCTAGACCCCTACGGGTGCGGCAAACTACCCGCCAAGTACCCGAAGCGAAGCAACCTCCCTCAACCCGTGAGTAGGCCACTCGGCACTTCGAGATACCCGGTAGTTTGTGCACCCCACCTTGGGTCTATCCTAGGAGCAAAAAAAGTAAAAAGAAATTATACAATGACGGCTACAACCCCGACCCGGTTGTGTAGCCATACAAATAATATTACATCAATTTAAAAATTTTACAATGAATGAAAGAAAAAGAAACTCTCATCTCACATCCATTCCCGGCTATTCATCCGCGACAATCCAACGAGTTCATATCCACAAACCATCAACATTACAGATCACAGATATGTATAACCCCCACTAATTGACGTATAGCGATTAGCGGACGTTCAATACATATATCACATCACAGATAATATCCATTAGCCAAAGTGTACGGAATATCGATCAAAATACGGATTTTTAACCACCCCAAAAGTCAATTTACTCTCTGGAAAATCTGGGTAGAAAAAACATGTATTAAAAATCCCAAAACAGACAAACTAAGATACTGCACAAAACCCGGTCCACTGCCGAGTCAAATCGGCCGCGGAACCACGGCAATAAGCATGTCATTGCCGCGGAACCGCGGCGGTTTGATCGAATCACTGGATCGTTTTTCTGCAGTGTTTTTACAAAACCCTGAGACGATTTTTCATATATTTTAAATCACTTTTTGAGCAGTATAAAAATCGACAGAAACTTGAGGTTTTGCGGACGTGTTTTGCGACTTTTTTCCGATCGATATTCTAAACACTTTGCTAACTTACTAGTTTATTTTTAGATAGGCTCCGATACAACTGTAAGTCCACGTTGCTCACCCCGGTTCTTACGGGGAGGCGGAAACGATGAAAAACAATGATTTGGCGCAAGGCAACATGGACTCAAAAGCAAGGATCTTGGCTAAACTAGAAACTAGCAAACAAGTAGAGGCCTTAACTACTATGCTGTAGAAAATATACCTCACGGAACCGGTCCTTCGGGTCTTCTCTCCGCTGTCCGGCTCGTCCATCCACGCTCCAAGGGTCGATCCGGATCTTGGTCACCTCCGCAACCTTCTTGAGTCGAAGACGATCCACCCGAGAGTTGTACACTAAGCTCCACCTCAAGCCGAGGCAACTAGGGCAACAAGATCGCTAATCTAGATGCTCTAGGTTGTGTAGAAGAGAAAGATGGAAGTGTTTGTCTATGTGGATTCTTTTTCTCTCAACACATGAGATCAAAAGAATTATCAAGAGGAGGAAGATGAAGGAGAAACTTTAGCAACCATGGAGCTTTTCTTTTCTTCTCACTTCAAGAGAGAGAATGAGAAGAGAATAATGAAAAGATTAACTAAAGAAAATGAACCATGGTTGCAATAATACACCCAAAACCATCATTACTAATCCTATCATGATAAAATTGATGGCACAAATGACTTGACCATTTTCATAACTCAAGAATTAAGAAGAAAATCAAAGAAGAGTGTAGACCTCTCTTGAAGGTCAATGGTCAACACGGTCAACGGGTCAACAAAGTCAAGAGAGTTCTAAGTGGTCAAATGGTCAATGAAATTAGCCATCACAAATCTATCATTAAAAGGATTAGTAAACAATGTCTCCGGCTCATAATGGTTTTGACCAAACGAATTGTCAAAACCCTAATGAGCCTGCCACATTACGGTTTTGGCCGAACCAACTGCCAAAACCCTAATGGGGCACCTCCTCCTTCATCACTCCTCAAAACCGTGCATACACACCCGCATCCGCATTCCGTAGAATGCGAATGCACAGAAGACAAAACAAATCCATCTGTGCAATACTAGGATCTGGCTTAAACCAAAGCCCACTAGTATTGCCTGCCCGAACAGCATACGTACACAAGTGCACGTAAGTGATCGTAACCCTGCCGTAAAACCATACGGCCTCTACACGTTTCACTCAGTGCAGGGAAACTCTCTGTGTGGAACTCTAAAGACTCGACACTGTGCTGGCAGTGGGTTTAACCACAGACCGCAAGCGGCACTAGCTGTACGTAACGGTCCCCAGGTAGATGTCGATAAGAAGGCCGATGAGGTAAACCCATCCGAACTCCTACTGAGCCTGTATGTGACAATCTCCGTACAGTCCGGTCTGTTCATCTGATACATCGCATGGCGGGCCTAGGGGGGCGGTGAACGTCAGTCCCCTAATAGCGGTACAAGTCGTGTCGGAGTGTAGCCCAGAACACCCTGAGATAACACTAGAAACCTACCAGTATATCTCGCTTGCCCTGGCCAGGGACTACTCGTGTAATGGCTCTCCTAGACACAACACGATGTCAGCCCCCAATACCGGGAGAGACGAATCCTGTCTAACCGTCACTGCCTCCAAGTGCTTCGGGACTGCACCCAACTACTACCTGTTTGCACGACTCCTTTGAGCCGTGGTAGGGTAGTAATCTAAGTACAGTGGGAACACACTCGAGGCGAAGTGACAGTGTCAAGTCAGCGGACTAAGCTGTACTCATGTCACCTGGGAACTGATAACTGACGATAGGTATAATACCAACCAACAGTTCCCGATGAGTCCTGTCCAGTGTACTCGTAACCTAACGAGCACCCGCATACTATCTCCAGTACAACGTACTGATGGCTGTGGGACAGACCACCTCCCCTGCTGGGATGAGAAGCGCATACGCTAGTCTACTCCGGAGTATCGATGCCCTGTCTCGATAGTCCAACGACTAGGGACCTGTATAAGGATGTGCTTATAGATTACCCAGCCCCCACAAGTGTGACTGCCATCACAACGCTGGTAATCAAGCAAAGATCCTAAGGGCTCCACTAATATGTATAAGAAATATGCTAAAAGAAACACATGCACATATTGAAGTAGAGACAAACCAAGTAGCATACTACCATTTTGAGCAAGACTGTCAATATAACTGTGAATATCCCAAGCTTCCATTAAGTAATATACAAGCTAGTATGATACAGTAATGGCCTCTGAGGCATATACACTAACAGATCTAGCCTCATCAGTACCAGTTATGGTTTTGCTGCCACGATTACGGGCAGGGAGAGCTACGGCTAGAGTTGCGGTCAGCATGAGCTTGTCACGAACGAGGACTAACCAGGGCGTGATTCTGGCGACACATGATTGCAGAGATGTGTCTTTTTACTATGTTTTCGCGCCACGAGCGTGGATGGATCGCTGTATGAGATTACTCGGACGTGCGGATTGGCACCAGAGGATCGAGCCACTGATAGAGGCCAGCCAGATGTTGATGATCGTTGATGTATGGCTTATTCACGACGATTGAGGCGCTGTTCACCGTGCAGACGAGTGAGCCAGTCATTGCTGCGAATGACGAGATAACGCCCCAGATGTTGGAGCTATTGCAGTACAAGTTGTACTAAGAGATGATAGAAGGCCGCTAGTCACCAAGGATGAATGACTAGGACGTGTAGATCGTTCTCTACCCCGATGCAAGGTCATCAGATAGATTGATTCCAGCTAGAGACGATTTCACGCGGAGACGTTGAGAGTCGACAGAGACGATCGAATGTCAGCAACCTATTATTCCAAGTTTAAAGTATTCGGAAAAACATGCAGGCAATTCTATGGACCCTCTAGAAGAATGAAACCCTAACTCGACATAATGACCATGTGAAAGCCTTTGAACCTTAGGGTTTACGGCAGTTCCTCGGTGCCATTAGTGAGGCTTGGGTTTGCCCTTCTACGGCTGGACCACCGATGCTGTGGTATGTACTCGATACTATTATACTGTACCCAAGATGTTGAGAATTTGGGGGATTATAAGGTTTTGACGACTCGATCGAATGGCTCGACTTCATTCGGATGCTAGATGGTGAGATACACTTCTTGGGAGACTCCAGATACGAGGATAGCCGTTGGAGCTCAGTCCATGCAGCCATGACGAGACGAGTCCGAAGCAGTCGACATTAGAGAAAAGTGGAGTAAAAGGTTCGTACCAGATCTAGATGTGATGACGTTCCACTCCGCCGACATCAGAGATGCGATGCGCATGCCGAGGCATTGTACTTGGATATACCTTCCAGAAGGAGTCACGGTGAGTATGCAGCCGTTTCGGAACAAAAAGCAGATATAGTAAAGGACGATGACTTCTGGACAGTTGGCACAGATGAGACTTGGAAGAGACCTTGAGCAGGATTCCCTCCAGGACACTGCTGCAATGATATTTTCACCCAGGATTAGATGTGTCACGTGCATTCAGAGAGCCAGAGGCCGACGCCAGTGACACGCTACCTTATGAGTGGCCGTGAGGATTGACCGAGAAATGACCAGAGAGTGCCAAAAACAGAATCGTCCCCGTTAGCACACCTAACATGGCCGATGAGCCGATGGATCGTGAGATTGGTAATCCACAGAGAAGATAAGGACCTTTCTGGGATAAATTACGAGAAGACTTGGACCCAGGAGTGGTCACGTTACGCACCCCAGCAGGCCAGAGTTCAGGATCGCCGACGAGATATGCTACGAGTGACCACGACAGTTGCCAGAGATTCTTGGAGGATGTGCTTGAGCGGAACTATTCCGCCATACTTGATTTCGATGTTTTGGGCGATCTATTCGCATGACTGGTTTTGATGATCGGGTTTCATGACATTTGTTTTCATGCATAATGGTGGCACTTGCTGAGTATTTACGATTTTTGCACAGTGGTTGCACTTGATATCGTTTTCGTGCCTTGGTTTTCCATATTTATGATTTCATGGGTTTCATACATTTGAGTTGATTTCGTGTGTATGCACGCACACGATTTGGTTTTTGCACTCGGTATAGTTCACATATGCTTGCAGTGCAGTGTTTCGTATTTTGTGCACTTGGATGCACTGGACTTCGATTTCGATGGTGATGCTCGATATTTGTTTTGTGCACTTTATGCACCTAATCGGATTTTGCGTGTGTTCGGCGCTTGATATTGGATTTCATGATTTCGTGCATGATGGATGCACCGGATTTGGATTTTTAGCGCATGTTGGGCGCATGTTATGAGATGCGATTTGGTGCACACCAGATTCACTAAATCGAGATTTTTCGTGCATGTTAAGATGCACCTGATTTTGCGGTCAGGCACACACGTTGCCTATGACAGATGTTTCGTGCACACCTGATGCACTTAGATGTCATTTTGTGCACCTGCTTTGCACATGTATGGATTTTGATTTCCGTGCGCACCGGACGCACAGGATTTTCATACGCACTTTTGGATTGATTTCTATGGAGCAGTACGTTTTTATGATATTTGCTATGTGTTTTCGTACTGAGCAGGACTGGCCAAATGACAGTACCTGACATATTTTGCATGCATTGATAGATTTCAAAGGGATTTCCAAAAGCGAGCTATAGTCTCATTATTTACATACGTGTCCAATATGACACGAAACGTTTAAAACAGGGAAGCCTTCTAAATTGTTTTCAAAACGGCGGATCGTGCATACTAAACAAAAGATATATATGTATATGGCTATTTTCTTATAGAGACGTCCGCCACTATACAGCGTTATGCGCATTGCACATCGATTTTAAAGGATTTGACGTGCATTTCCTTCAGATATTTACATGCACGGATTTGGTATTTACATGTATAGTTCCGATTTATAGCATATCGGTTTTGCCTTGGATTTGGCATTCGTGTTTTCACCTTGACTCCGATGATTGCGAGATGCTTGACGGAGTTTTGTTTTCGATTTAGCTGCTCGTTACCATGCGCATGTATTGTGCTACGAGGCGTTTTATGTATTGATGGTTTCGGAGCCCCGTTGACTTGGACATTTTATTGGAATGTTTTAGAATATGGGGGTTTAAATTTAAATTCGGGGACCGAATTTCTTTAAGGGGGGAAGACTGTAACATTTCAAAAAAATAAAATATTATTTTTGGGAATTTTCATAATTTAATATTAATTTTTAATGAATATTTTAATAGTCGGTATAATTAAATACCGATAAATGGTGAAAATTCCGGAGAAAATTTTGGAAATTCTAAAATAGGGTATTTTGTGGAAATATGTCATTTTTAAATTTTTATGGTTAAGTATATGCCATTTTAGTGTTAACCGCGATTAAAAATCGCTAATTGGATTTTTGGCTTTTTGTGCAAAAATGTGCACATAACATTTCCACACTTGTCACACTTGTTCCATGTTTTGGACTCATGCTAGCCTAGGATTAACCATGCTTAGATGACCATTGTGGCTTAAACCTTTTAGCTAAGATAATTGGGGTTACTTAAGGGTTTAGCTTTGTTAAGAATTAGTTAAGATTAGGGTGACTTGTGTAGGGAGAGAGTGAGCCATGATGGCTTGTGTGTGCTAGCATTTAGAGAGAGAGATAATGGTGGCTTAAGCGAGTGTCACACCCCATTTCATTTCAAATCTTTTGCTTCCCTCTCACTCACATCACTCTCTCTCACACTCACATCTCTCTCTTACACCTACACATTTCAGCCACCCCAGCAGACATCAAAAGCATCAGCAGCAGCATCATCTGCTGCAACAGCAGCTGATGTAAATCTTCAGCCCCCAATATCAACACTTCAGCCCCAACCCATCAGCCCTTATCAGCACATTTTCAGCCATATTTTTATCAGCCACAGCAGCAACAACTTTATTCCAACCAACACCCCACAACACCATCATCAAACCACAACTACAATACTTCATCTCACCACAAAAACAACCCCAGCCCCTGCAGTAGCTGCTGCAAACAGCAACTAAGAAAAAGAGAGAGTAACAAGCAGCAGCAGCAGGAAACAACATCAGCTCCAGGAACAAAGGAAAACAGCTTCAGCAACAGGAGTAACCCAGCAGCAGCAACCCACATCCCCACCTCCTCCTCCTTCCCTTCTCCTTCATTCTAGGACCCTTAAGGTATAATCTCGCAACCCAACTCCTATCTTGTTAAGTTATAGTTGTTTAGCTGAAAATTTAGTGTTATTAAGTAGATTAGTGCTAGTTTTAGGTCAATTTGAGTGAGATTTGGCCAAGTGTTGGTTGTGAATGTTAGTATAACCTTATTAGATGTGTTTGAGACCAGTCTAACCAAGATTTGTCCCAGGTTTCACCAAAATACCAGATTGTTTAGAATCGGCGAAACTTAGCGATTTTGTCGACTTTTTGACCTTTCTGAGATCTGCTTTCACCCCGGGACCCCCAAAATAAAATTGACTTGGCAGATAGCTGTGCAGGCACCCTGGAACCACCCCACACAACCCTAGCCCCTAATCCCTTACTGTGGCCGCAAATTTAATCCCTATGGCCGCAAATTGCGGCCATAGTAGGAGGGAACCCCCTCGATTTTGGTGCACAGCTCTTTTACCTATAAACTTGACCCTGGGTATGTCTAGTTTTGTCTGGTTCCAACCAGGATAGAATCTGGGTTGATTTTCTTGAGTTAGCGCATGATGTACGACTTTTTTTCGTATGGATTTTGGTATTTGGTGATTCGTTTCTGTCGGGCGGCGTTTGGACGTCAACGACAAATGGATATTGGCTGTGTTTGCACGCGAGACTATAGGTTTTTACTTATAGACGTAGCGTGTACCGTTTTGGGTTTCCGACATGGTTTTCATGTGTTTTAGCATGTGATATTCTTGTAGGTACTCACGTGGCGTCGAGGCGTTGGAGATGCAAATGGCGACATCGGCACCGGCACACATAAGCAAGGTGAGTAGATTTATATCTACGGGGAGAAGTCGGGTGGATGGCGTATAGCACCCCCGCAATTCGTCGTGATGTATACGGATGCGTATACACACATATAATTATCTTATGTTGTTTTGGAGATTATTGATGTTTAGGATGGATATTGGTGTGTGGGATTGGTGAAAGGTTACGAAACCCTAGGTAGTGGGTGCACTACACATACATATACACACATACATACCTGCATACATCCTTATTTCATATGTGGTTATGGGATTCTATATAGTTATGTGTTCACGTGGGTATCGGACTATGTGTTCATATACGGATTTGAGGATGATATTTGGGTTTGAGATGAGTCGATGATATTGATCTGGGATTATGATATCGGTGATATGGTAGGATTCGTACTAGAGATACGTCCTGATATGATAGCGGGTCTTGGATGACGATGCTATGTCCATAGTGATTTATATAAAATGATCGACATGTGATTATGATACGAGATAGGATATGATATGATATGATATGACAAGATATTTATGATAGGCCGCCTTGGGCGATGTATACTCCTTGAGATGATATGTGCTGATGATATCGATTCATACGGGATTGTCGATCAGTAGTCAGATCATGATTATAGTGATGATATTAGCTTTGTACTAGACGTAGGTCAGTACCCGGATTATGATATTGATTAAAGAGAATACCAGATGAATGATATGACGAATGTGATATTGACCCGTACCCAGATTTGGGGATGCCGTACGACCGATTTACGTACGAGCTATATTTGATGTTTGATCCGCCCTCTTGACTTGGGAATAACCGATTATAGAGATATGGTATCAGATGTGACATTATCGAGGCGGGATCACCGACTATATATATACATATATGTATCGACTCAGAGGTTAGGCGGTTTCCCTTACCTACTGTTGGCTTTAGCTCAGCCTTATAGTGGTGTAGCTGTATGACTCTTATGATATTAGATGCAGCCTAGTTACCATTGTGTTAGTATTCAGCTCCCGCACATTATTATTGTTGCTCTGCTTTGCATACTGTTGTGATTCATATTCCATTTTTGATATCATGCTGTTAGGACACCAGCACCATTACCGATGATGCGTATGTACCACGTACACTTATTTGCCGGCGCACACACTTCTTCATCGGTAATTGCCATGTCACGTGCACTTAGAGAATAATGATTGCTTGATTTAGCTTGTTAGCTAGTAGTGACATGACATTAGTATACTTGCCTTGTATGCCAGCTTGACATTGTAGTTATTACTTGTCATTTCATGCATACTGTTATCCATTATATGCCGCATTTATGGATTCTCATGCTTATATTCATGGTTTACATGCTATTGATGATTCGGATTTCCATGATATTTTCTGGATTTGGAGGAAAACCGCAAAACATATACAAACTGCTTTCTCTCTTTTTAAATAAAAATGTGGTTTTCCCATGATGTATGAGTCGTCCACCATGAGTTTTGCTGATGGATTTCGAGACCCGATTCGAGGAGGCGGATGAACCGTTTCGGGTACATGGTGGGCCCGGTGCGGTACCCCGGGGCAAGAAGATCGCAGGAGATGGCGTTGAGCCTGTGCAAGGGAGCACGACCGACCGGTGATATTACCCGACGCATCGGATATCCGGAGGACACCGTCGTGGTCTTGAGATGGATGGTAGGGGCCGGTCTGGATTGACGGCGCCCTAAATATTGTGATTGAGACATTGAGATTTCCAGATATTGGGGTACCGAGTTTGTGATACAGAGATATCGAGATATTGAGATTTATGTTTTGTGCCGATTCTAGGCACTGTTTTATGCTGATTTCATTATGATACCTCATTTTAAAATACAGAAATCTCACTAATTTACGAAAGCATTTTCTTCAGTACATGCATTCTGCCTTATGCATTCATACATCATCCATATGATACATTGCTACCTGATGCACTGACACGGGCACATGGGATTATACTCGGGTTAGACATCTTCCCTAGTCATTGTTATAGACTGCCGGTTTTATATTTGAGGATTATATATTATGATCGTATGACCTAGGATTGCGTCATACATGCGATTTTCTGTTCGTAGATCCTTTTCTACTCAAGAGTTGGCAATTCACCCCCGTTGTGCCCCAGTTTCTTGCAGGTCTGCCGTACAGGTTTCATTACGGCTTTGCGGGCACTGTTCCTTTCGGGTGACTTGCTAGTAGGTGGGTTTACTGTATCGTACCCATCATTTTACATTGTATATTATATTTCAGTTGTATCTAGAAGTTCCATCAACCAAACGTGTATTTTTTGAGATAGAGACCAGTGATGTTTATTCTTTCGACCTTAGAGTCGCGCGTTATATTTCTCTGGGTTTCATGCTGTTGAGTTTCCTTTTCTGTTGTGATCCTCGCCTTTAAGCGCTGTATTTTATGTTGCATACTGGTTGATTTACATATGGTTCTCCCTACTCTCTACTACTTTTCTTGGTTTGGATTTCTGGGCTCGGCTTACTTAGAGTATGCACGCCTCGAGACGTTCGTAGTCTAGGTGCCGGTCAAGTTCCGTACTTTCGGGACGTGACACTATAACTCAAGCTCTCTCTCTAATGAGGTGAACACCCAAATCTAATTGGCTAGATTAGATGTGGATGATGGAGTAGGAATATTGCTCTCTTTTGTTTTCAAATTCTCACTTTTATTCACCACAAAATGAAAAACTAGAAAGCTTTCTCAAAGCTTATGGTTGAAGAAGAAGAAGAATGAATGGATAATTTCTTTTGTGATGAACAATGAATTATTGTAGTGGTTACAAATCTAACCTAGGGTTAAGCATGAAGGAGTTAACCCTTGTAGAGAATTAACTTGAGTTAATGGTTTGGATTGGGTTAACATAATATCTTCACAAAATATCAAGCCAAGACAAAGTCAAAGCTTCATGAAACTTCATGGAAGCTTCATGCAAAAGCTAACCCTAATCCAAACCCTAACCAAGTTTAAACCCTAAACCATTGTTAAATTTGTAACCCTAACATGTTACAATATTATATATCATATATACAATATATTTTGTAATAATAGAAAATAATACAATTAACATATATCGCATATATATTAATGTATTATCCCGTGAGAAATGAATCAATAAAGCGAGCTTATATTAGTTAACGTAACTTAATTGATTCATTTCGGGACTATATAATTATATAGTTAACGAAAATGAATGTATTTCGGGTACATATATAATTAGTCCATGTATTTCAGGACTGTACCTAAAAGCCACCGCTTTGCACGCCCTCTTGGACGTGGTAAGGTGGAAATCAAAGCACAGTGGGAATCACACAAGACTCTATGACGATCTCGGGTCTACAGACTAACCTGTACCGGTGTCACTGGAGAACTGCTATCTGACGATAGATATAATACCATCTAGGAGTTCTCGGCGAGTCCGTTCAGTGTACCCAGTCTCCATTGAGCACCCGTACACCATCTTTGATGTCAAACACCAATGGATATGGGATCATCCATCGCCCATCATATGGGTCAAGATGCGTATACGCTAGTCTACTCTGGTGTATCGATGCCCTGTCTCGACACACCTTCGACTAGGAACAATTATAGGATGTACTCTTTGACTACCCAGGCCCCACTAGTGTGATCTCATCACAGTCCCAGTAGTCGAGTACATATCCTAAGGACTTTATCAACATGTGAGAGCAAGACAGTAAACTAATATAAGTCAACATGTTAAGATAAAGTGAAACCAAATAGCATACTATCATGACGAGCAAGAAAGTCCTCTCTATATATATCCAAGCATCCATTATAATATACATCATATGTACAACAGTAGCCTCTAGGGCATATATATCACTAATAATTACTGGCCAGGGTTGCTGAGATTTACTGGTAAGTATTATTAGTAGTTTCTCGAACTGTTATAGACCTCATATCGACACGACTTATCAAGCTTCTGGGGTCTGACGTATACCACCCCTAGTCGAGATATGCGACATATCAGACGACGAGACCGGACTGTACGGAAGTGTTACTGATTTGATTCACAGGAGAATGTACATGCTTTCTTGTTGATCTTCTGATCGCTCAATACCTGGGTGGCTGTTATGTTTAGCTGACCGCTTGCAGCTTGTGGGTGGTTGATATGATCATCACCGGCGTATTGACGATTCTTTAGAGTCCTACACAGAGCTTTCTTGGCTCAGGCAAAATGGAGTAGGAGCACATATGTGATATGTGCGGGACCGCGAACAATACGTGTATGTGATACCGTGTTAGATTCTCATGATATGAGATATCGGCCGGGTATATGTGATATAGCCGGGTCGTCGGATCAAGTGTTGATTCAATGAACTGATACAGATTATATTAGTCGGTTATTTGTGAAATAACCGGATTATCGGATCATGTGTTGATTCGATAATTTAATGTATAATTATATATTTGATATATTAAATTGCATTAACTAATATAAGCTCACTAAAAGATTCTTTTTCTCACTCGGGTAATACATTGATATATATGCGATATATGTTAATTGTATTATTTTATTTTGTTACAATAAATATTATATATGTGATATATAATATTGTAACATGATATGGTTATTAATGCAACATGTTTAGTGGAGATTAAACATGGTTAGGGTTTGATTAGGGTTAAGCTTTTCTAGAAGTTTCTAGAAGCTTTGCTTTTGTTTCTTGCAAAGATATTTGTTATGATATCTTGCAAGATATTTCCTTAACCCAACCAAACCTTTTAACCTTAGTTAAATCTCTACAAGGGTTACTTAACCCATGGTTGCATTTTCCAACCTCACTTTAGTTATTCATTATTCATCACAAAAGGATTCTTCGTCTTCTTCCTTGAGTTCTTGATGAAAAAGCTTACTAGCTTTTTCATTAGTGATGATTTTGAGTGAGATTATGAAAACCAATGAGAGCTAAAATCCAACTTCATCATCCTAATATATCCTAGCCATTTAGATTAGGGTGTTCACTTCATTTAGTGAGTGAGGGCTTGTTTTAAAGAAACATCAAGGTAGATCATCTTTGTTATCGAAGATCGGAAGCAAGCTTGCATCTTTCTCTTCGTGGAGCCTCTCGAGGGTCCGGATACTCGATGATCGCAGCGAAAGGACCTCAACACGGAGCTTTAGAAGTGAAGGACCGGACTACAAAGGTTGTAATCCCAAACTCTTAGTGTTAATGTGTTTAACATGCTTTGTTTCACCTAATCTCTAGTTTAAGATCTTAGTTAAGGGTTGTTCGGTACGTCTAAATTTTAAATCATGCATGGTTGATACCTTGTAGACCCTTGTGAGAGTGCCTAGTAACCCTACATTATAGACCCTTGTATGAGTGCCTAGGAACCTACAGTGGTATCAGAGACTAGCTAGAGCATTAGGCGACGTGTATACGAAGTTAAAAGTCTGATCGAACCCCGATACCTCGAAATTGACCCCCTCTCTGGAAATTTTGTGAAAATGTGATTTTTTCTGCATTAAAAATACTAAAAAAAATCGGCAGGGAATTCTAAGGATAACCCTAAAACACGAGCCCCCAAGGCTCTCAAAGAGCCGCGGAACCGCGGCAAGAACATGCTTTCCGCGGCGGTTCCGCGGCCAAAAGAGTGACTGGGGGACACGTGTTGGTACAGTAATATCCGTAGCTGTTCATTCATATTTCTGGGTATTTTTAATCTGACTCAAGTGTTGAGTGTTCTGGGGTTTATTTTGAATTCGTTGATTTGATCGGAAAGTTTAATTTCGTTCTGTTTTCCGGATAATTTAGAAACTGTTAAAATGTTCGAACGGATATCATTAACTCATTTATTCCCGGCACGAAAAACTTTCAAGTGTTGAATTTTTCTTGAGTTTAAATCTTTCGGAAAAACGTGCAAGTAACGCGGTGGACCCTCTAGAAGAACACAAACCTTAACTCGATTATGTGACCGTCTGAACTGCCTGTAAACCTTAGGGTTTGGGGCAGTACGGCGTGCCACATGTGAGGCGTTGGCTTGATCCTTCTACGGCTGGACCATTGGTACTGTGACATATTCTGGGATTTTTTGAACTCCGCTCAAGTGTTGAGCTATTTAGGTAATCTTGGGTATTTGATTATTCGATCGGAAAGTTTAATATTGTCTATTTATCTGAAATGTGATACAATATGTGGAATTCACGTAGTTAGGCATGAAATGCGAAGTATGTGATATTTCGGATTTACGATGTCTAAAGAGATTGTGGATTCCAAATGTTGTAGTTTTACACTTTCTTTTCTTTGACCGTAAGTGTAGTATGTAGTTGTATTGACTGTTTTCGTTGCTGTACATTAACGACGATCGGTGTATGCATACTTACTTACGTTGATGATATGAGATATTATGTGTTGCTGTGATATGTTATATTGGATCGTCGTGTTCTGAATAGCCGGGGTTTTTATGTGAGATGAGGGTTTTTATTTTCATTCATGTAAAATTCATTTGTATGTAATATTCTTTTATTGGGACACTTCCGGGATGAGGTTGATTTCACCAGTGTATATTATTTACTTTTTCGCATTAGGTAGACCCAAGGAGGGGAGCACAAGTAACCGGGTTCTAGGGTCCAGTGGAAGGCCATCTCGAGTAGTCGAGACCGGGTCTCCTAACCCTAAAATTGGCAGTGTTACTTTCCGCTCTCGTAGGGGTCTAGGGATGTGGGTTTGGCTATTCATCGCGACCGTGGAATCCGTGTTTTATACAGGCTCATATTAAAAACACAGACATCCTAGTATATCCAATATTTCATATATGTTCTTCTGCTGCAATGTTCTGTGATGAGATCATATTACTGCCTGAGATGAATGTTTATACTATATATATATGCTGATATATAAATATTACTGCTTTCGTTTTTACTGTGATGCTTAGGAAGCATAAGCTGATGGGATATTATAATGAGATTAATAAAAGAAAAGAAACCTAAAAGATGTTGTAGAATCAAAACTTTATAAAAAGGGTAGCTACAGTTTTGCTTTGCATAGTGGTATATATGATATACCCTGCACCTTATTCGATGAGGAAAGAGCCGAGATCCCTTCACCGGGAGTGATCTCTTTAGCAAAACTGGCAGATGCTACAAACTCACGGTTTAGTTTTTGACAGCTTAAATAGTTCTTGCTTTGCACAGCGGTATATATGATATACCCTGCACCTTATTCGATAAGGAAAGAGCCGAGATCCCTTCACCGAGGGTGACCTCTTTAGCAAAACAGGCAGATGATACAAACTCACGGTTTAGTTTTTGACAGCTTAAATAGTTCTTGTTTTGCACAGTGGTATATATGATATATTCTGCACCTTATTCGATGGGGAAAGAGCCGAGATCCCTTCACCGGGAGTGACCTCTTTAGCGAAACTAGAAAAGCCTCAAAAACACTCCTTTTCAAAAATCACTTGTTTCTACAACGATATCAAGTTCATTACGATCATGGTTTTCTGAAAAACCTGCGTAGCCCTCCGTCATTTCAGATAAGTAAAGTTTAGTATTCGTGCTGCGGTAGTTTGGCATGCGTCAAGACGTAGTGTACGGCAGCTGATTACTACTTATCTGTAGCATGAGATGCGATTGGATTAGGGTATTCGTACGGTGTTGTTTGGCATGCGTCAAGGGTCGTACGGGTGGGTTTAATTCAATCACGAAATGTACGGGTTGAACTTGACTAGCGGACTATGGGTTGTTTGGAATGCGTCAAGGTCATAGCATGCTAGAGGTAAAAGTATTATCGGGAATTTCAAGTGTTGAAATTTGCAATGAGATTGCATACCTTCTATGAGATAGATGGATCCTGATACCCACTACGAGTAAGAGTTACTACTGGGAGAATTTTACACAGGACAATTAGCCGATCAAGTAGGTGTCTAGAAAGGTGTTAACGGGGTTATGCCTCTAGGAAGACGAGCTTTATTTTAATTAGGTCCGTACGAAAGCACGGGGAACCTCCCTCAAGTACCGACACTGATCTGGCTGAAAGATTGACGAAATTCTAGGGTGTAATTAATCCCGGCTAAACTTACCTTTTAGGGTTTGAAGGAAGATTTGATAAAAACAGTGGGAGACATCCTGATTAGATAAGATAATAACCAATCTAATCTTGCAAGAGCATACGCTAAAGTGTTTCCTTCTCTCTCTCTCCAGGTAGCGACTATGTCAGGACTTAATCAAGATAAAAATATGGATGTATTGACTGAAACTACTTATTATACTGAGCAGGGGATCGTTGGTCCCGTTCTTTCTTATAAGAATTATAAGAGTGAGCGGGAAACAGGAGAAAATCTGGATTCTCACGCCGCCCAAACGAAGAACAAGCATGTTGATGCATTTTCTTCGGGTGTGTTAGTTATTGAGAACTGTTTCTCAGTTCACCCTACGTCCTGGGTATTGGATATCAGATCGGGATCCTACATATGTAAATTGTTACGTGGGCTACGTAAAGGTAGAGAACTAGGAAAGGGTGATCATTCCTTACAAGTAGGGAATGGTGCAAATATTGCAGCCAAAGCAGTTGGCGAATACCACCTTATATTACCAAGTAGTAATTGTAAGTGCACGGCGGCGCCCCGGCCGTCAATCCGACGGCCAAATGCGAAAGCGGTGATAAACTTTAATTTTCTTGAACTGGCAAACCGCCGCGCACTAATACCCGGATCGAACCACTAACTAGTCCTAGCTAACAATAAGATGGGAAAGAGATATACCGACGATCCAAGTCCTCCGGTCTTCTCATCGTCGTCCCGATCTCCTGCGGAATGTCCCGTCTCCTCCTCGTCGCCGGAAGTGCACCACATCGCCTACTTCTTTTACGGGCTCCCACCTCAATGCCGAGGCAACTCGGGCACGAAGCCGGCTACTCGACGTGCCCAAGATTTGCTGTAGAATATAATGTGGATTACATGTCTCATTTGGGATTATGGAGTTGCCTTTTGTGGTGGAGGAATTGAAGTGAACTTTTGGAGAGGGAGTTGTAGGGATTTTTCAAAGCTCAAGATACAAAAAAAATCCCACACCATGAAATGAAAATCCCCTCTTCCTCAAGGAAATGGCCGGCCCCCCCAATATTGGTGTGATTGGAGAGAGAGAGAGAGAAGCTTGATCAATAATGCAAAGAAAATGATGGCTAGGAAAGTCCAACACTCAACAACCATCTCCTCTCCCATCATCACAACCAAAGTCAAGAAATCATGAAAACAAAGTCAAGAAGTCAAGGTAAGGTGCAACCATGATGAAATCAAAAAGTTAAGCAAGGTCAAGGTATGGTGAGCCATCATGATACAAGGAAATATGCAAAGACCCCCTCCACAATTGCTTATTTGCAACAATGCAAATAAGCCCTCCTCCACCAATCTTCGGCCAATGAACGGAACAATGGAAATCGGCCGAAACGGAAAGAAAACTGGCAACTCCAGAAAACTGGTCCCGTAATAAATTACAGGAAAACCCCGATACTGTGCATACACACCCGCATTTGTATTCCGACCGAAATACAAATGCAATGAGACAAAGTCTACACTGTACTATACTAGGATCCGGCTTATACCAAAGCCGGCTAGTAATACCTGTTCGATCCTGATCCGTGCAATACCGCACGTATCTGATCGAACCCTGCCATATATCCATACGGCCTATAGTACAAACTGTCCGATCCTGATCCGTGCAATACCGCACGTATCTGATCGGACCTTGCCATATCTCCATACGGCCTCTACAACTTTTCGCCCGAAAGCTGAGTAAATGAATGTGGGGGACTCTAAAGACTCATCAACACCTTGGTTGTGGATTTAACCACTAGCACGTTAGAGGTATAAGCCAATACATAACGGGCTACCAGGTATTGACTAAAAGGGACGTCCGTGAGTGAACTCAGCCTGACAACCCTACTGAGCCTGTCAGTGACAATATCCGTACAGTCCGGTCCGTTCGTCTATGAGCATCGCATGGCGGGCCTAGGGGGTTGGTAAAAGTCAGACCCCCAAAAGCGGTACAAGTCGTGTCGGAGTGTAGCCCAGAACACCCTGAGATACTACTGGAATACCTACCAGTAAATCTCCTTGCCTCGGCCGAGGGCTTCGTGTAATGGCTCTCCTAGACACAGCACGACCTCACCCCCAATACCGGGAGAGACGAACCCCTGAAGATACGCTCACTGCCTCCATGTGGCTCGGGACTATACCCAACTAAAACCTGTTTGCACGACTCCTTTGAGCCGTGGTAGGGTAGTAATCAAAGTACAGTGGGAACTCACACAAGACAAATGACGATCCCCAGGTCGATGAACTAACCTGTACACATGTCACCAGGGAACTGCCATCTGACGTCTGGTATATGACCAACTGGCATGTTCCCGGCGAGTCCTGTCCGGTGTACTCATAACCCAATGAGCACCTGTATACATCTTAGGTGACCAACTGACACCAGTGGCTTGTGAGACCGGCCACTGCCCCTCGTCGGGGTCTCGACTGTATACACTAGTCTACTATGGAGAATCGATGCCCTGTCTCGAAACTCTCACGACTAGGGACCTTTTAAGGATATGCTTATAGACCCCCAGCTCCCACTTATATGATCGCCCTCATACTGCTGGTGGTCAAGAAAGAATCCTAGGGGCTCTATCAACGTGTAATAGCGACGTGTCAGGTCACTTAAAACAGTACACGATGATAAAGGTAAACCAGATAGCATACTATCATCTCGAGTAAGACTGTCCTACCGGGATAGGTCCTCCATCAATCATTACAATCACGTACCCGTGACCTAATAATTGACTCTGAGGGCACTATCTCCAACAATCTCCCACTTGCACTCAAGGCTAATTATTGCGATGTCGCATACTCACAGCCCGTGTGACACCGAACACCCAACTCCTCTACTAGTCAGTCTCACAAAGCCCGTTTGCGAAACTATTGCGTTCGAGGAATAGCCTCAGTGAGTGGATCTGCTTTGTTGTTTCTTTCTATGTCTCTCTATATCTCAAGTTCGCGGAGAAAGCCATCTCCCGAAATGAGCAATACCTGTCTTAGAATGTGTCTGGATGTCTGATGGGACGTAGCTCATAAATGAACTCCAAATCCAAACTTCTTAGACTGTATCGTCAACTGAACTTAATCAGTATCCTGCGCCATGCCACCCTCAGTATTGCCTTGGACCACCTGTCCAAAATACTGCCCTTCGTCAGAAGGAGAACTAAAACTCTGACAACCTCCTTGTCGTCCATGTCACCTTGGAAGCCTGGAATGATAACTGTCTCCCGAATGAGGCTGTCGTTATCATATCCCTAGAACATCCACTTATGTTCTAAAACTGCTTCCGACTGTTTCTCCAGGATTGGATCAATATCAACTTATTGCATCTAGTGCAAGAACAACATCTGGTGTGGTACTTGACATCTCATGATTGACACAATTGCCTAAGCAAGTGATATGCCAATCATGCACTTCCCTCTCCACTCTAGTCTGTAAGACACCTTTAGAGAGGGTGACCCCATCATCTGCAGGTACACTACCATGCATGGAGTCGTCCATTCTAAATACCCTTAGAATGCTGTCAAGTACCCTGATTGGGAGACTACCCAAATCTAGATCTAAAACCATAGATCTAGTAACCAGAATGTCTGATATAAAATCCATTTCCTTTGTGGAGAAAACACTGTGTGACGACCAAAGTATAACCGATTGTAGTATAGGAGTTTCTTTTCCTACTCTGTGTATGTCATCCAAATACCAGCACATCACACCCTACTACCTTCTCAACAGATCCATACCCTATTCTGATGAAGTCAAACCCATGACTGTCACGTCAGAAGTAGATGATCTATCTCCGCTACATCTGCTTTAGTCTATAAATAGACATAAGCTACTTGTCCACCAATGCTTCCGCTGCTCCCACTGACTACGACAACCCTCTGGCAGAGTCATATACCCGTACACTTCTGAAGCGAGTTCAGAACGACGCTATACTCATCCTCCCGCCGGGTCTCGCAGCCTGGAACAACAGCAATGGTAATTGTGGGTAAACAAGAACTTCCCTGTCACCGTCCTTGAGGCTACCGGAGTATCTCTCGGGTGCCTGAAGTTACCCACCGTATCTGCGGAGTGGCCAATGGAATGTCAATCCAGATTGAATCTTTAGGTTCCTTATCAAATCTTCAGTAATCGTTTGTAGTTCTGGAATCACTTCCAGTTCTACTATACTCCCACTACTGTTTTCTGAAAAAATCCATTTTTATTAAAACTGTGGCGAGTCTAGAACAATATTGCTATTGTTCATCCAGATGGTAGAAAATCAACCCGCGTCATAGCCTGGGTCAACCCACAAACAGCCATTACAGAAACGTGCCTTGAGTTGTCCAGTGTCTGGTTTTAAGCATAAGCCGGACAACTCCCCGTACCTTAACATCGTTAAGATATGAACTGTTCTATATCCCATATAGGACCAGAGGCACTGATTTAATTGAACCAGATTCAAATCATGCAACTGTCTCCAGTGCATGTCAACTAAATGGAAGGAGGCCGATCAGCGTTACTCAACTTAGGAGTGCTTCCAATCATGAGTAACCTGAAAGAGAAGCAAGATCTCTTAATCATTACTGTCAACTGAATACCATGCACAAGTGTCTACATCTTCGATCACTTTGAAGAATCCCGATACTTGCTACACCTGGTTCTCTACTCTATTCAAATACCTATAACTTCTCCAAATTCGGACCCTGTGTTTCCACGAAACACTTGTCTAAAAACTAGAGAAGTCATAAGTAAACCGAATATAGTACGAGGACCAACACCTCTGTCCTGATGGACCCTGGACAACATACAATACTCTGTATAAGTCCCTTGAGTCTGATAACTCATTCACTGTGTGTCGTGGGTTGAAAACTGTACTTATGGTTAAGAAGAATTACACCGCTGTTTAATGCTCCTTACCTAACCATCCACTGATATAGGTAAATGTCACAGACATAATTTCAAAAAGGTATATCTCACTCTATGAAAATAGACGTACAGATATATCAATTTGAAATTGGTGCATAACAGCGGATATTCAAAACCAAAATATTTGCCGACCGGCAAACAGCCCAGGTGATTTCCTCAAATATCACCGATTACAACGAATCCCGATATAATGAGGATGATCACCCAATTCCCAATAACCTACTCCCACTCATCATCTGTAAAACCATACAGATGTGAGAATCATACCTGGTAAATACATACCCTGGAGCAAGTGTCTAATCGGGAAATCAGTTTTCCTTTAACAGTATACAGTGAAACTGAAACATTGAAATGTTTCGATGGGGTATCCTGGTATTCCTAGTAATGCCTCTTCCAGATTCACGACTGTAACCGTATAGTTCTTTGCCACCTCTCCAAATCCCTTCATATGTCTTTAGTCTTTACCTTCTGTACACCCCTTTAGGCCAAATGGTTTTCTTCCTTCCCTACCGTTCGGCACCAGCCTATGGTTTGGAAGAAGACTATCCAATAAGCATAATGGGTGTACTGTCCCAATCCTAGGAACACTCGCAATGAGAGAGGGTGAAGATAAAAGACAACCGAATAAACCTTATTCCTATTTCTCCTGGACCAGAATCCATCCCCGAACTGGAACAAGTTCCATTCGAGTTCGTATATAACCATACGATGGAGTATCCAAATAAACTGTGGATCTTCGTAGTGATACGGAGTGTCCTGGAGAAATACAAAGGTGATGTGGGAGTGGTAACGAAATATTTGGTTTGGTCGTGAATATCTGTTGCAATTTACTTTGCCCTCTTACTAATCCCTTACTTTGTCTGAACTTAATACCTTCCGCACACCATCGTTATGCTAATTGGTGTTCTTCATTCCCTACCGGTCGGCACCTGCCTATGGTTTGGAAGAAGACTATCCAATTTGCGTAATAGGTGTACTATCTCCTAAACCAAGGAGTACTCACAACTTGAGAGAAGGTAAAAGGAAAAGACAACTGAATAATCCTATCCGTTTTCTCCAGAACCGGAAACCATCCTCGAATAAATCCCTTCGAGTTCGTATCTAACCATACGATGGTTTTGTCCAATGGAAGTGGACGTTCGTAGTAACACGGGGTGTCCTGGAGAAAAGGGTAAAAGTAGGAGTGGCAATGAGGTTTGCAACTCTGACAATCCAAAAGCCAGTGTTAAGAAGGTTCGGTCAACTTGGTCACTGAGTCATAGTCTTAGGGTCGGGTCAAAAGGTCGCTGCCAGAGAGAGAGAGAAAAGAAACACTCAGCGTGCACTCTAACCTAGATCAGAATGGTTACCAATTTATCTAATCTGGAATCCTCCCACTGTACCTCAAATTCTCCTCCAAACCTGAAAGAAGAATTAGTCGGGGTCACCCGAGGAGTAAACTAACTCATCAGTGGGAATCGGGATCCAACTATCATCGCATGATAACGTGACGGAATCCGCTCACGGTGTCACACTCCAGAAGGTATGCGCATATCTGGCAAGTTTCAGTTCTTTTGAAACTCCCGATGTGATTTTTGCCCCATGCTCTTATGACCTTGGCGAAAGTCAACAAATCATAAGTCACATGTCAAGTTCTACCCGTCATTATCCAGGTTAATTTGAATCCACCCGTACAAGCCCTTGACGAAGGTCAACAAGGCTATACGACTGTCCCAAACCAACGCATCTATCTATGCAGCAGAAAGGTAACAAGCAGCTACCATACACTATGCCTTGACGAAGGTCAACAAACACAGCATGAATACTACGTGCTACCCGTCTGAAACGACGGAGGGCTACGAATGGTTTCTGGAGAAAACCTTTAACGTAAAGAACTTGATATCGTCGAAGGAACGGATAGCTTTTAAAAAAAATAGTGACGAAAACCGTTGCTAAAGAGGTCACTCCCGGTGAAGGGATCTCGGCTCTTTCCCTGTAGAATGGGGTGCGGGATATTCCAACTGAATACCACGGTGCAAAGCAAAAGTAATCGGCTATAGTGAAGTCATTGCCCTGACGCAAACTTTTTGTCCAAGGGGTCACTCCCGGTGAAGGGATCTCGGCCCTTGCCTCGTCGACTGAGGAGCAGGATATTCCAACTGAATACCACGATGCAAAACAAAAGAGAACGTCCTTGCAATAACAGCTTTTTGAAAAGTGTTCCAACAACATCAGATTAGGTTTGTTTTTAACTTGCATTGATCCGAATCAACGCAGTCCCATCAATTGATCACACCAAAAAGAACGAAAATATACTGATGTACGTATATGCCATCCGCATTCGCCACTGGGTCCCGTCATTATCTGTTAGGTTAGCTAACTAACGACAGAGCGGGGACTGGACTAGCGCGGATGCAAAACATATACAACATCTACTAATATATATACCAATATATTATATTCGCTCAAGGCGTGAATAAAATGCAACATCACAGATATGTACAGCATCACAGAAACAATACAGATATCTGGGATCCCCGGGTTTCACAGAGCCGCTGAAACCCGACGTTCCCCTGGTCGTGTGGATAGCCTGTGCAATGAAATCCTAGACCCCTACGGGCGCGGCAAGTTACCCGCCAAAACCTGAAGCGAGGCAGCCCCCTTCAGCTCCGTGAATGGACCACCCAGCACTTCACGGAATCCGGTAACTTGGGCACCCCTCCTGGGTCAACCTGTACCCCCTACGAGTGCGGCGAACAGCCCGCCAATCCTAGAGCGAAGCCCCCTCCGTCCCAATGCCATGAGATGCGGGCTTGTTGCCCTCTAGAACCCGGCTATCCGTGCACCCCTCCGCGGGGCAATCCTAGTACAGAAAGTAAAATATACATACACCGGGTACATCGACCGCAACCAGGTCGTGCCCCAAAATAATAATACAAACAGGCAGTGACGGCAGTCCACATATCGGACGCTCGTCCCGCAATATCAAATGTACATAATACAACCACAACTGTACTAGCATTGCATCCAGGCTATCCCCCACGACCGATCCGCAACATCACAGCAAAAACAGAACATCAACGTGAAAGTCACGTTCGCAAATCCGTCTAACCGGGCTATAGCAGTTAGACCGGATTTACCGATCGAGTGACATTCACGGTCGCAGATATAATGTAAATACTGTGAAATAATGTGTTTAAAATATCCGATCGATCAAATTTTAACAAGTGGGCCCCAAAGCATTACTGTAGCAGATCAAGAAATTCTGGGCCCAATATTAATATTCCAAAACCCCAATTTTCACCCCAGAAGCCCACTGTAAAAACCCGACATACTGATTCCTCCATACTGCGGCGGAACCGCGGCAACAAGTGGGTTTTGGCCGCGGTTCCGCGCTCTGGTTAGAAGATCAGTGCGTCGAATTTGTACAGTAGTCTTACAATTTCTAGTACATCAATATTTTACAACCTGAAAAATTTTTGGACACCAAAAAATTTCAACAGAAACTGATGCGAACTAAAATGCAGTTTTGGAACATTCGATCGATCGAAACAGAAAAACACATTACACCAAGCTAGACAATGTTAATGGCGAGGCTCTGATACCACTGTAAGTGCACGGCGGCGCCCCGGCCGTCAATCCGACGGCCAAATGCGGAAGCGGTGATAAACTTTAATTATCTTGAACTGGCAAACCGCCGCGCACTAATACCCGGATCGAACCACTAACTAGTCCTAGCTAACAATAAGATGGGAAAGAGATATACCGACGATCCAAGTCCTCCAGTCTTCTCGTCGTCGTCCCGATCTCCTGCGGAATGTCCCGTCTCCTCCTCGTCGCCGGAAGTGCACCACATCGCCTACTTCTTTTACGGGCTCCCACCTCAATGCCGAGGCAACTCGGGCACGAAGCTGGCTACTCGACGTGCCCAAGATTTGCTGTAGAATATAATGTGGATTACATGTCTCATTTGGGATTATGGAGTTGCCTTTTGTGGTGGAGGAATTGAAGTGAACTTTTGGAGAGGGAGTTGTAGGGATTTTTCAAAGCTCAAGATACAAAAAAAATCCCACACCATGAAATGAAAATCCCCTCTTCCTCAAGGAAATGGCCGGCCCCCCCAATATTGGTGTGATTGGAGAGAGAGAGAGAGAAGCTTGATCAATAATGCAAAGAAAATGATGGCTAGGAAAGTCCAACACTCAACAACCATCTCCTCTCCCATCATCACAACCAAAGTCAAGAAATCATGAAAACAAAGTCAAGAAGTCAAGGTAAGGTGCAACCATGATGAAGTCAAAAAGTCAAGCAAGGTCAAGGTATGGTGAGCCATCATGATACAAGGAAATATGCAAAGACCCCCTCCACAATTGCTTATTTGCAACAATGCAAATATGCCCTCCTCCACCAATCTTCGGCCAATGAACGGAACAATGGAAATCGGCCGAAACGGAAAGCAAACTGGCAACTCCAGAAAACTGGTCCCGTAATAAATTACAGGAAAACCCCGATACTGTGCATACACACCCGCATTTGTATTCTGACCGAAATACAAATGCAATGAGACAAAGTCTACACTGTACTATACTAGGATCCGGCTTATACCAAAGCCGGCTAGTAATACCTGTTCGATCCTGATCCGTGCAATACCGCAGGTATCTGATCGAACCCTGCCATATATCCATACGGCCTATAGTACAAACTGTCCGATCCTGGTCTGTGCAATACCGCACGTATCTGATCGGACCTTGCCATATCTCCATACGGCCTCTACAACTTTTCGCCCGAAAGCTGAGTAACTGAATGTGGTGGACTCTAAAGACTCATCAACACCTTGGTTGTGGATTTAACCACTAGCACGTTAGAGATATAAGCCAATACATAACGGGCTACCAGGTATTGACTAAAAGGGACGTCCGTGAGTGAACTCAGCCTGACAACCCTACTGAGCCTGTCAGTGACAATATCCGTACAGTCCGGTCCGTTCGTCTATGAGCATCGCATGGCGGGCCTAGGGGGTTGGTAAAAGTCAGACCCCTAAAAGCGGTACAAGTCGTGTCGGAGTGTAGCCCAGAACACCCTGAGATACTACTGGAATACCTACCAGTAAATCTCCTTGCCTCGGCCGAGGGCTTCGTGTAATGGCTCTCCTAGACACAGCATGACCTCACCCCCGATACCGGGAGAGACGAACCCCTGAAGATACGCTCACTGCCTCCATGTGGCTCGGGACTGTACCCAACTAAAACCTGTTTGCACGACTCCTTTGAGCCGTGGTAGGGTAGTAATCAAAGTACAGTGGGAACTCACACAAGACAAATGACGATCCCCAGGTCGATGAACTAACCTGTACACATGTCACCAGGGAACTGCCATCTGACGTCTGGTATATGACCAACTGGCATGTTCCCGGCGAGTCCTGTCCGGTGTACTCATAACCCAATGAGCACCTGTATACATCTTAGGTGAACCAACTGACACCAGTGGCTTGTGAGACCGGCCACTGCCCCTCGTTGGGGTCTCGACTGTATACACTAGTCTACTATGGAGAATCGATGCCCTGTCTCGAAACTCTCACGACTAGGGACCTTTTAAGGATATGCTTATAGACCCCCAGCTCCCACTTATATGATCGCCCTCATACTGCTGGTGGTCAAGCAAGAATCCTAGGGGCTCTATCAACGTGTAATAGCGACGTGTCAGGTCACTTAAAACAGTACACGATGATAAAGGTAAACCAGATAGCATACTATCATCTCGAGTAAGACTGTCCTACCGGGATAGGTCCTCCATCAATCATTACAATCACGTACCTATGACCTAATAATTGACTCTGAGGGCACTATCTCCAACAGTAATACATTGATTCTGAACGAGTGCTATTATATACCGAACATGATGTGCAACATTATATCAGTTTCTTTATTAAGTAAAGAAGGATATAATTTTGTAGTACAGGATAATTTTATGAACATATTCCTGAATCAAAAGTTGATTGGATCAGGCTCGTTATATAATGGCATATTCATTCTCAATCAAAATACAATCCTTAATATACAAAACACACACAAGAGGAAGAGTTCAGAAATGAACGAATCTTTCTTGTGGCATTGTAGACTTGATCATATCAATGCAACACGGCTAGCTAAGTTACATAAGGATGGATATTTGAATTCGTTCGAATTATCATCTTATGATACTTGCCATTCATGTCTCAAAGGAAAAATGACCAAAACTCCGTTTAGTGGACACGGAGAAAGAGTTACGGAACTCTTAGGACTGGTACATAGTGATGTATGCGGTCCTATGTCTACGCATGCCAGGAACGGTTCTTCCTACTTCATTACATTCACTGACGATCTCTCTAGATACGGACATGTGTTCCTAATGAAACACATGTCTGAAGCTTTTGAGAAATTCAAAGAATATAAGCACGAAGTAGAGAGCCAAACGGGCAAAAGTATTAAGATCATTCAATCTGATCGAGGAGGAGAATACTTGAGCAATGATTTTCTGGATTATCTAAAAGAGAATGGGATTCTCTCTTAGCTTACTCCTCCTTATACACCACAGCACAACGGTGTATCGGAATGGAGGAATCGCACCCTATTAAATATGGTGCGCTCTATGATGAGCACTGCTGAGTTACCTATTTCCTTCTGGGGGTATGCGCTTGAGACAGCCATAGACCTATTGAATAGGGTTCCCACCAAATCTTTGTCAACCACTCCATATGAGATATGGAAAGGAAAGAGACCACATCTTAATTATATTAAGATATGGGGTTGTCCGGCATATGTGAAAACACAAAATCCGGACAAACTCGAGGCAAGATCAGTTCTTTGCAAGTTTATTGGATATCCTAAGCATTCGCAAGGGTATATCTTCTACCACTCTGAGGAACAAAAAGTGTTTGTTTCTCGACATGCCACCTTCTTAGAAAAGGGTTTTCTTATGAAACAAGATAGTGGCAATGAGGTAGAACTGGATGAAGTTCCAGCGATACAAACTGCAACTGAAGATTTAGTGGAACCAGATGATTCAGTAGTACCCGACGAACCCCAGCCTCTCCGCCGATCCAGTAGGGTTTCTCATCCACCTGAGAGATACTACGGTTTTCTCATTGATGGTGGGAGCGAGGAATGCATCATGGAAGATGATGACCCGACTATTTTCGAGCAAGCCATCACGAGTGGTGACTCTGTGAAGTGGCTGGATGCAATGTGATCTGAGATGGAATCCATGTACACCAACAAAGTATGGACTTTGGAAGTTGCTCCTGAAGGGGTAAACCCCATTGGGAGCAAGTGGATCTTTAAAAAGAAAATTGGTGTAGATGGAAAAGTTGATACTTTCAAATCTAGACTTGTTGCAAAGGGTTTTCGTCAATGACCAGGTGTGGATTATGACGAAACCTTTTCTATAGTGGCTATTCTTAAGTCCATCCGGATCTTACTTGCCATTGCTGCATACCATGACTACGAAATCTGGCAAATGGATGTTAAGTCCGCCTTTCTAAACGGTGATTTAGAAGAGAGCGTGTACATGACTCAACCAGAGGGCTTCGTAGATAGTGGGAGCAGCGGAAAGGTGTGCAAGCTGCTCAAATCCATTTATGGGTTAAAGCAAGCATCGCGGAGTTGAAACATCTGCTTTGATGTTGTAGTTAAAGAGTTTGACTTCATCAAAAACGTAGATGAACCTTATATCTATAAGAAGGTTGCAGAGAGTAAGGTTGTCTTCCTCGTATTGTACGTCGATGACATACTCTTGATAGGAAATGATGTTCCTATGCTGCAATCAGTCAAGCTCTTCTTATCACAAAGATTCTCAATGAAAGATCTAGGTGATGCCTCCTGCATACTGGGAATTATGATCTATAGAGATAGATCTAAACGGATATTGGGATTGTCCCAATCCAGGTACATTGACACCATACTAAAGAGGTTTAGTATGGAAGAATCCAAGCATGGGAACCTACCCACGATCTCTGGACTCACTCTCTCCAAAGAGATGTCTCCCAAGACTGATTTGGAGAGAGTTCGCATGCAAGGGATACCCGATGCTTCGGCAGTAGGCTCTATCATGTATGCGATGCTATATACCAGACCCGATGTAGCATACTCACTAAGTGTAGTGAGTAGGTATCAAGCAGATCCTGGAGAGAGTCACTGGGTAGCTGTGAAGAACATTCTCAAGTACTTGAGAAGGACTAAAGAGATGTTCTTGGTGTATGGTAACGGAGAACTCCAGGTGGAGTCCTTTACCGATTCGAGCTTCCAAAGTGATAAGGACGACTCTAAGTCGCACTCGGGATTTGTCTTTACCCTCAATGGAGGGGCGGTGTGTTGGAAGAGTTCCAAACAGGATACCGTTGCAAACTCGACGATGGAGGCTGAATACATCACTGCCAACGATGCTGCCAAAGAGGCTATTCGGATAAAGAAGTTGTTAGTTATATGTATGCCCTAGAGGCCATTACTGTACATAGGATGTACATTGTAGTGGATGCTGGGACATATATAGGGAGGACTTTCTTGCTCGACATGATAGTATGCTATCTGGTTGAACTTTACCTTAACGTGTATACTGATTGTCTCTCTGTTACATGTTGGTAAAGCCCTTAGGATGTGTACTTGACTACCTGGACTATGATGCGGATCATACTAGTAGGGACATGGTAGTCTATAAGTACATCCTTCAAAGTCCCTAGTCATGGGTGTATCGAAACGGGGCATCGATATACCAGAGTAGACTAGCGTGTACCTTCTCGACCCATACAGATGGGCGATGGATGATCCCATATCCATTGGTGTTTGACATCAGAGATGATATACGGGTGCTCAGTAGAGACTGGGTACACTGGACGGACTCGCCGAGAACTCCCAGATGGTATTATACCTCACGTCAGATGGCAGTTCTCTGGTGACACTGGAACAGAGTAGTCTGTTGACCCGAGATCGTCATAGAGTCTTGTGTGGTTCCCACTGTGCTTTGATTTCCATCTTACCACGTCCAAGAGGGCATGCAAAACGGTGGTTTTTGGGTACAGTCCCGAGTCACATGGAGGCAATGAGCGATAGGAGGGGATTCGTCTCTCCCGGTATAGGGAGTTGATGTTGCGCTGTGTTCGATTGGCTATAACAGGAAATCCGTGGCCAGGGTTGCTGAGATTTACTGGTAAGTGTTACCAGTAGTTTCTCGAAGTGTTATAGACCTCATATCGACACGACTTATCGAGCTATTGGGGTCTGACGTTTACCATCCCTAGGTGAGATATGCGACATATCAGACGATCAGACCGGACTGTACGGTAGTGTTACTGGTTGGATTCACAGGAGTGTGAGCGGGCTTGCTCGTCGATCTTCTGATCGCTCAATACCCGGGTGGCCGTTACGTTTAGCAGACCGCTTGCGGCTTGTGGGTGTTTTATATGATCATCATCTGCTGCCGGCGTATTGACGAGTCTTTAGAGTCCTACACAGAGGTTTCCTGGCTCAAGCGAAACGAAATAGGAGCGCATATGAGATATGTGCGGGACCGAGAATAATGCGTGTATGTGATACCGTATTCTATTCTCGCGATGAATGTATCGAATGGTTATATGCGATATAACCTAGTTATCGAATCGAGGGTTGATTCGATAAACCGATACATTGGATATTAGTCGGTTATATGCGATATGACCGGATCATTAAATCAAGTGTTGATTTAATGATTTAATGCATAATTATATATTTGATATATTACTTTGCACTAACTAGTATTGGTTCATTTTAAATGGATTTTCTCACTCGGGTGTGCGCATTGCATATGCGATATGATTTTGTGCACTAGATTGTATCATGTTTGATGATACATGAATGCTAGGGTTTGTGTAAAGAGTTAAACCTTAGTTAAGTAAATGGTTAGGGTTATTATATATTTATTCATTCATTTATTGAATGGTTTATTTCATTTTGGCAAAAGGAAAATGGTGGCTAATTTTGTTCTTTGTTGAAGCTTCATGAAGCTTTGAATAAAGTCCACCATTTTTGTTTTATGCCTAATCTAACCATTCACCTAACTATAGTTTGCTCTCTACACATAACCATGGTTGGATTATGATAAGTTTTGATTTTCTTTTCTATTTTAAAATTAATTCTTATCATAACACTTATCTTCTTCTTCTTCTTCCTCACAAGAAGAAAGCTTTCTTCATCAATGGTGATTGATGTATTTGAGTGAGAAATCCAATTCTAAAGTGAACCCACTTCATATTTCTTCATCCTCTACCTCTTGCCAAGTAGTAGACAAGTTTTCATGGCTTGGTGAAGGTGGAGCTTGATCTAGTGATGCTTCGACGTAGATCATCTTCGGCACGTCGTCGATGACCTAGCCCGCTTCTTCTCCGATGAAGCCGACGTAAGAGCCCGGATTTCGATTTGGACAGCGAGGATACTTCGTTGTGGAGCTATGGAGGTGGAGAACCGGATCTACAAAGGTTGTATTTCCGTTCACTTAGTTAAAGTAGTTAACTAGTTGCTTTTTCGCCTAGACATCTAGCCAACGATCCGTACACTAGGGCTTCTCGGCACCATAATTTTTCTAATTGGCATGGTTGATGCCTTGTGAGACCTCTTGAGAGTGCCTAGGAACCCTACAGTGGTATCAGAGCCAGGTTAGAGCCTTAGGCGAAGTCTAGACGGAATTTGAAGTCCGAACGAACCCGAAACCCGATCACAAAAATGCTCTCTGTCCTTTTTTCAAAAACTGGGATTTTTCCAAATTAAAAATTGCTAAAAAATTCAGCAGGGAAAAATAAGAATTACGATGCAAAAATATTTCGATGAACAGTATTTATTGCGGCGGAACCGCGGCAGAAGCCTAGCTTCTGCGGCGGTTCCGCGGCTATCTGGTGACGTCAGCCCTCATTGTTTGCACAGTAATTCCTGATAAATTATGCTGAGTTTTCTGGGAATTTTTAAAATTTATTCAAGAGTTGAATTTTCTGGGTTGTTTTGGGGATTCGAATGTTCGATCGGATTATCAGATTTTGTCTATGTGGCTTTCCGGATAATTTTTAGAATATGTTAAAAAGTTCGACCGGATATAAATACCCAATTTTTCCCCTGTCGGGAAATTTCCAAGTGTTGGATTTTTCCGTAGTTTAACGACGTTCTAAGTAGTGCAAGTAACGCAATGGACCCTCTAGAAGACAACAAACCTTAACTCGATTATGCGACCGTCTTGAACTGCCCTTTGAACCTTCGGGTTTGGGGCAGTACGGCGTGCCACATGTGAGGCGTTGGCTTGACCCTTCTACGGCTGGACCGTTGGTACTGAGGCACGAACTGAATGTTTTTAGACTTGTTTCATGTGTTGATCTGTATTGGGAAAACTTGGGTGTTTGACTGTTCGATCGGAAAGTTTAACATTTTCTAATTATCTGGAATGGGATACAATAATTGGAATTCACAAAAGTTATGTGATAACTGAATGAATGTTATAAACATAGCACTTTAGTCTCACTTGATCGGTTGCCACGGAATTTTGATGTGATCAAAAGTCCGTCGCAATCACGTAGCGTACGCGGATACTCGCCGGGTAAACTTAATAGACAACCCCACCCCATAGCCCCGACCAAGTGACTGTAGGAGAACCCCGTCGCCGAAAGAATCCATTCGGGTGCTCGCGGTGGCGGTGTTCCGCCTTGGTGCACTTCGTCGACGGTATCGGGGGTGCGGCCGTCTACTGAAGTTTGCGACGAGCATTCGATCAGGATGTTGGGAATCCTGTTGAATTGCCCGAATTGGTATTGAAAAGTGTTTTCGATTTTGAGACTAAAATGCGGGGTTTATAATTGTTAGGCATGCGATGTCTAAGTAATTCATTTGGTCAGGCATGCGATGTCTGAGGTGGTTGCGGATTCTAACTGTTGTAGTTTTACACTTTCTTTTCTGTGACCGTAAGTGTAATATGTGATATCGCCGGTTTCGTTGCTATATGTCAACGACAATTGGGATGGACATATTTACTTACGTTGATGACATGTGATGTTATGTGTTGCTGGATATGTTATATTGGATTGTCGTGTTTGAATAGCCGGGGGTTTTTATGTGAGATGAGTGTTTTTCATTTTCATTCATGTAAAAACTTGTATGTAATATTCTTTTATTGGGACACTTCCAGGTTGCGGAAGTTGTCACCTTTTGTATATTATTTACTTTTCCGCACTAGGATAGACCCAAGGAGGGGAGCACAAGTAACCGGGTTCTGGAGTCCAGTGGGAGACCAACTCGAGGAGTCGAGTCCGGGTCTCCTAACTCTAGAATTGGTAGGGTTACTTGCCGCTCTCGTAGGGGTCTAGGGGTGTGGGTTTGGCTATTCATCACGACCGTGGAATCCGTGTTTTATACTGGCTCGTATTGAAAACACGGACGTCCTAGTATATCCAATATTTCATATGATTCTTCTGCTGCGATATTTGTGATGTGATCATGTGATGTTCTGTGATAGATACATTATATAGTATATATGATATATTATATAGACGTTATTTATGTTTTACACCCGCGCTAGCCCTGCCCCGCTCTGTCGTTAGTTACCTAACCTAACGATGCACGAGGGGACATCGAGGCGAATGCGGATGGCATAAGCGTACGTCGTATTTATCTGTGATGTTTAGGTATTTAATTGATGGGACTTCATTAATGTGATTAATGAAATAAAAGAAACCTAAGATGTTGTAGAATCGAATTTCAAAATTAAAACAGGTAGCTACAGTTCTTGCTTTGCACAGAGGTATATGTGATATATCCTGCACCTTATTCGATAAGGAAAGGACCGAGATCCCTTCACCGGGAGTGACTCCTTTAGCAATAACTGGCAGATGCTACACACTCGGTTTGTCTTTTGATTGCTTTTAAGTGTTTTTGCTTTGCACAGTGATATATGTGATATATCCCGCACCTCATTCGACGAGGAAAGGACCGACGATCCCTTCACCGGGAGTGACTCCTTTAGCAAAACTAGAAAAGCCTCAAAAGCACTCCATTTCAAAATTCATTCGATCCTACAACGATATCAAGTTCATTACGCAATAGGTTTTCATAAAAACCTGTCGTAGCCCTCCGTCATTTCAGATAAGTAGTAGTTAGTATTAGTGCTGCGTTTGTTGGCCTTTGTCAAGGCGCAGTGTGCGGTAGCTAACTGGTGCTTATCTGCTTATGCATATGATGCAGATTGAGTTAGGGTAGTCGTGCGACCTTGTTGGCCTTTGTCAAGGGCCGTGCGGGTGGGTTTAATTCAATCAGGAAATGACGGGTTGAACTTGACTAGCATCCTATGGTTTGTTGGCCTTTGTCAAGGTCATAGGAGGTTAAGGGCAAAATATTATCGGGAACTTCAAGTGTTGAAATTTGCAATGAGATTGCATACCTTCTATGAGATAGTTGGATCCCGATACCCGCTGCGAGTAAGAGTTACTCCTGGGAGAGTTTTATACATTACAATTAGCCGATTAAGTAGGTGTCTAGAAAGGTGTCAACGGGGTTACGCCTCTGGGAAAACGAGGTTTACATTAATTAGGTTCGTGCGAAAGCACGGGGGACCTCCCTCAAAGTACCGACACTGGCCTGGCTGAAAGATTGGCGAACTTGTAGTGTGTAATTAATCCCGGCTAGTCTTTCCTTTTAGGGTTTGAAGGAAGATTTGATAAAAAGCAGTGGGAGCCATCCTGATTAGATAAAATAATAACCAATCTATTCTTACAAGAGTGCACGCTGAGTGTTTTCTTCTCTCTCTCTCCAGGTAGCGACCATATCACGCCTTAATCAAGATAATAATACGGAATATTGACCGAACCCGCTTGTTATACTGAGCTGGGGAACGTTGGTCCCGCTCCAACTTATAATTGTTATAAGACAGAGCAGGAAATTGGGGATTACCAAAATTCCCGTGCCGCCCAAACAAAGAGAGTGCATGCTGATGCATCATCTTCGGGTGTGTTCATTATACAGAACTGTTTCTCAGTATCCTCTACGTCCTGGGTATGTGATACCAGATCAGGATCCCAAATATGTAATCTGTTACATAGGGCTACAGATAGGTAGAAAACTAAGAACGGGTGATAAGTTTCATGAGGCAGAAAACGGGGCAAGAGTTGCAGCCAAGTCTGTTGGTCACTGTCACCCTGTATTACCAATACATTGATTCTGAACGAATGTTATTAGATACCGAACCTGATATACAAAATCATATCAGTCTCTTTATTAGTAAAGAAATGATAAAATTTTGTATTGTTGGATAATGTTTTGAACATTTCCTATATCAAAAGTTGATCAGTTCAGGCACGTTATCTAAAAGCATTGATGTTCTAAATCAAACTACAGTTCTTAGTATATGGAACACACACAAGAGGAAGAGTTCAGAAATGAACGGATTCTTCTTGAGGTATTGTAGACTAGGTCAGATCAATGTGACCCGACTAGCTGAAGTTATATTTAGATGTATATTTAAATCAGTTTGAATTTACATCTTGTGAAACTCGCCAGTCATGTCACAAAGATAAGATGACCATAGCCCTGTTTATTGGAAACAGAGAAAGAGTTAGTGAACTCTTGGGATGATACATGTTGATGTATGTAGGTCCCCTGTCTACACATGCCAGGACTGGTTCTTTGTACTTCATTACATTCTTTGATAATCTCTCGAGACTCAGACATATGTTCCTGTTGAAACACAAGTCTGGACCTTTTGAGATATTCACAGAATATAAGCTAGAAGTAGAGAACCAAAATACGGGTATAAGTATTATGTCCTTTGATGTGATCAAGGAGGAGAATACTTGAGCATGGAATTCCTAGACTTTTCTAAAGGAGAATGAGATTCTCTCTCAGCATTACTCCTCTGAATACACCATAGCACGATGGTATATCAGGGCGGAGCAATCACACCCTATATGATAAGGTGTGCTCTATGATGATGAGTACTACTGAGTTACCTGTTTCCTTTTGGGTGTTATGCACTTGAGAAGCTGCATACCTATTGAACAGGGTTCAAATCAAATCAGTTGCTTACCACTTCATATGTGATATGGAATGGGAAGAGCCCATGTGTTAAGCTAGTTAAGATTTGGGATTGTCCGGCCTACGTCAAAAAGCAAAATCCGGACAAGCTCGAGGCAAGGTCTGTAATGTAGAACTGGAAAGGTTCCAGCTATACAAACTACAGCAGATGATTTGATAGAACCAAAGGATTCAATAGTTACCAACGAACCTCAGCCTCTCCGCCGATCTAGTGAGGTTCCTCATCCGCCTGAGAGATACTTCGGTTACTCTATGACAGTGGGAGCGAGGATTGCATCATGAGATGATGACCCAACTAGCTTCGAGCAGGCCATCGAGAGTAAGACTCTGTAAGAATGGCTGGTTGTTTATCGATCTGAGATGGAATCCTTATACACCAACAAAGTATGGACTTTGGTTGCTATATCTGAAGGGTTAAATCCCCATCAGGAGCAAGTATATCTTGAGAAGATTACTTGGTGTACATGGAAAAGTTGAGACTTTCAAAGCAAGACTTGTTAAGGGTTTTCGTCATCGACCAGGCGTGGATAATGATGAAACCTTTTCCAGTGGCTATGCTTAAGTCCATTCAGATCCTACTTACCACGGCTACATACCATGACTACGATATCTGGTGGTTGGGTGTCATGACTGCTTTTCTAAATGATATTTTGGAAGAGAGCGTCTATAAGTACACAGCCAGAGGGCTTCGTAGACAATGGGAGCAGCGGAAACGTGTGCAAGATGCTTTATAGGATAAAGCAGGCATCGCGGAGTTGGAACATCTGTTTTGATGGATTAGTCAAAGAGTTTGACATCATCAAAATGGTAGATGAACCTTGTATAAACAAAAAGGTAGTAGGGAGTATGGTGACGATCTCGTAGAGTACGTGGATGACATACTCTTGATAGGGAAGTAGTTTCCTATGCTACGCTCGATCAATCTCCGATTATCACAAAGATTCTCCATATAGGATCATAGTAATACCTCCTAAATCCTGGATTTTGGATCTATGAGATAGATCTAATTGGATGTTAGGATTCTCACTAGTTGTAGTGAGATGGTATCAATTGATCCTGGGGAGAATCACTGGAAGGGTTCCAGGGTGATAATGACGACTGAAAGTCAGTCACAGGCATTGTCTTTACCCTCAGTAAAGGGACGGTATGTTGGAAGAGTTCCAAGCTAGATACCGTGACATACTAGAGGATAAAGGCAGGATACATCGCTACTTAAGATACTACCAAAGAGGCTGTTTGGATGTATAATGGTTCATGAGATGAACTATGTTCCTACCATTGTGAGACAATGGAGTTGTGGCTTATGCCAAGGAACGCCGGTCCCATCAGTGATCCAGACATATTCTAAGGCAGTGTCACCTGATCATGGAGATGGATGATCTCCAGGGTGATCGAGGTTAGGAGAGTAGATTCAGAGGACAACACAGCGGATCCACTCACAAAGGCCTGTTCCCAGAGAGAGATTTTTATGGGATGGTTGAGTATGAGATACTACAACCACTGCTACAGATGGCCCTAGTGCAAGTGGGAGATTGTTAGTTATTTGTATGCCCTAGAGGCCATTACTGTACATAGGATGTACATTGTAGTGGATGCTGGGACATATATAGGGAGGACTTTCTTGCTCGACATGATAGTATGCTATCTGGTTGAACTTTACCTTAACGTGTATACTGATTGTCTCTCTGTTACATGTTGGTAAAGCCCTTAGGATGTGTACTTGACTACCTGGACTATGATGCGGATCATACTAGTGGGGACATGGTAGTCTATAAGTACATCCTTCAAAGTCCCTAGTCATGGGTGTATCGAGACGGGGCATCGATATACCAGAGTAGACTAGCGTGTACCTTCTCGACCCATACAGATGGGCGATGGATGATCCCATATCCATTGGTGTTTGACATCAGAGATGATATACGGGTGCTCAGTAGAGACTGGGACACTGGACGGACTCGCCGAGAACTCCCAGATGGTATTATACCTCACGTCAGATGGCAGTTCTCTGGTGACACTGGTACAGAGTAGTCTGTTGACCCGAGATCGTCATAGAGTCTTGTGTGGTTCCCACTGTGCTTTGATTTCCATCTTACCACGTCCAAGAGGGCGTGCAAAACGGTGGTTTTTGGGTACAGTCTCGAGTCACATGGAGGCAATGAGCGATAGGAGGGGATTCGTCTCTCCCGGTATAGGGAGTTGATGTTGCGCTGTGTTCGATTGGCTATAACAGGAAATCCCTGGCCAGGGTTGCTGAGATTTACTGGTAAGTGTTACCAGTAGTTTCTCGAAGTGTTATAGACCTCATATCGACACGACTTATCGAGCTATTGGGGTCTGACGTTTACCACCCCTAGGTGAGATATGCGACATATCAGACGATCAGACCGGACTGTACGGTAGTGTTACTGGTTGGATTCACAGGAGTGTGAGCGGGCTTGCTTGTCGATCTTCTAATCGCTCAATACCCGGGTGGCCGTTATGTTTAGCAGACCGCTTGCGGCTTGTGGGTGTTTGATATGATCATCATCTGCTGCCGGCGTATTGACGAGTCTTTAGAGTCCTACACAGAGGTTTCCTGGCTCAAGCGAAACGAAATAGGAGCGCATATGAGATATGTGCGGGACCGAGAATAATGCGTGTATATGATACCGTATTCTATTCTCGCGATGAATGTATCGAATGGTTATATGCGATATAACCTAGTTATCGAATCGAGGGTTGATTCGATAAACCGATACATTGGATATTAGTCGGTTATATGCGATATGACCGGATCATTAAATCAAGTGTTGATTTAATGATTTAATGCATAATTATATATTTGATATATTACTTTGCACTAACTAGTATTGGTTCACTTTAAATGGATTTTCTCACTCGGGTGTGCGCATTGCATATGCGATATGATTTTGTGCACTTGATTGTATCATGTTTGATGATACATGAATGCTAGGGTTTGTGTAAAGAGTTAAACCTTAGTTAAGTAAATGGTTAGGGTTATTATATATTTATTCATTCATTTATTGAATGGTTTATTTCATTTTGGCAAAAGGAAAATGGTGGCTAATTTTGTTCTTTGTTGAAGCTTCATGAAGCTTTGAATAAAGTCCACCATTTTTGTTTTATGCCTAATCTAACCATTCACCTAACTATAGTTTGCTCTCTACACATAACCATGGTTGGATTATGATAAGTTTTGATTTTCTTTTCTATTTTAAAATTAATTCTTATCATAACACTTATCTTCTTCTTCTTCTTCCTCACAAGAAGAAAGCTTTCTTCATCAATGGTGATTGATGTATTTGAGTGAGAAATCCAATTCTAAAGTGTACCCACTTCCTATTTCTTCATCCTCTACCTCTTGCCAAGTAGTAGAGTGCATTTCCCTCACAAGTTTTCATGGCTTGTTGAAGGTGGAGCTTGATCTAGTGATGCTTCGACGTAGATCATCTTGGGCACGTCGTCGATGACCTAGCCCGCTTCTTCTCCGATGAAGCCGACGCAAGAGCCCGGATTTCGATTTGGACAGCGAGGATACTTCGTTGCGGAGCTATGGAGGTGGAGAACCGGATCTACAAAGGTTGTATTTCCGTTCACTTAGTTAAAGTAGTTAGCTAGTTGCTTTTTCGCCTAGACATCTAGCCAACGATCCGTACACTAGGGCTTCTCGGCACCATAATTTTTGAAATTGGCATGGTTGATGCCTTGTGAGACCTCTTGAGAGTGCCTAGAAACCCTACAGAAGTTCATTACTGAACTTGGTGTGGTTCCGTCCATTGAGCTTCCAATACCTTTGTATTGCGATAGAAATGGAGCTGTGGCTTTGGCCAAGGAACCCAGGTCCTATCAGAAGTCCAGACATATTCTGAGATGGTATCACCTGATCAGGGAGATAGTTGATCGCCGGGAGATCGAAGTCAGGAGAGTTGATACGAAGGACAACACTGCGGATCCACTCACGAAGGCCATTCCCCAGATACAGTTTGAGAGATTATTCGGGATGCTAGGTATGAGATACTACAACAGCTGGCCTTAGTGCAAGTGGGAGATTGTTAGTTATGTGTATGCCCTAAAGGCCATTGTTGTGCATATGATGTATATTATAATGGATACTTGGATATATATAGAGAGGACTTTCTCGCTCGTTATGATAGTATGCTATTTGGTTTCACTTTATCTTAACATGTTGACTTATATTAGTTTACTGTCTTACTCTCATATGTTGATAAAGCCCTTAGGATATGTACTCGACTACTGGGACTATGATGAGATCATACTAGTGGGGCCACGGTAGTCGATGAATACATCCTATAACTGTTCCTAGTCGAGGGTGTGTCGAGATAGGGCATCGATACACCAGAGTGGACTAGCATATACGCATTTTGACTCATATGATGGGCGATGGATGATCCCATATCCATCGGTGTTTGATATCAAGGATGGTGTACGGGTGCTCAGTGGAGACTGGGTATACTGGACGGACCCGCCGAGAACTCCCAGATGGTATTATACCTCACGTCAGATGGCAGTTCTCCGGTGACACTGGTACAGGTTAGTCTGTAGACCCGAGATCGTCATAGAGTCTTGTGTGATTCCCACTGTGCTTTGATTTCCACCTTACCACGTCCAAGAGGGCTTGCAAAACGGTGGCTTTTGGGTACAGTCCCGAATCACATGGAGGCAATGAGCGATAGGAGGGGATTAGTCTCTCCCGGTATTTGGAGTTGATGCTGTGTTGTGTTCGATTGGCTATAACTGGAAGTCCCTGGCCAGGGCTGATATATAGATTTGCTGGTAAGTGTTACCAGTAGTTTCTCGACCCGTTATGAGCCTCATATCGACACGACTTATCGGTTACTGGAGTGTGACGTATACCACCCCTAGACTAGATATGCAACATATCAAACGAAGAGACCGGACTGTACGGGAGTGTTACTGTTTGGATTCACAGGAGAATGTACAGGCTTGCTTGTTGATCTTCTGATCGCTCAATACCTGGGTGGCTGTTACGTTTAGCTGGCCGCTTGCAGCTTGTGGGTGTTTTATATGATCATCACCTACTACCGGCGTATTAACGATTCTTTAGAGTCCTACACAGAGGTTTCTTGACTCAGGAAAAACGGAGTAGGGGCACATATGTGATATGTGCATGACCGAGGATAATACGATATGAGATACCGTATTATTTTCTCGCGATATTTTGGTATGAGCCGGGTCATCGGATCAAGTGTTGATTCGATGAATCGGTACATGATATATTAGTCGGTTATATTCGATATAGCCGGATTGTCGGATCAAGTGTTGATTCGATAATTTAATGTATAATAATATATGTGATATATTGAATTACATTCTCTAATATTGGCTCGCTTTATTGATTCATTTTCTTACCGGATAATACATTGATATATATGCAATATATGTTAACTGTATTATTTTCTTTTGTTACAAATATATCTTATATATGTGATAGGTAATATTGTAACATGATATGATTACTAATGCAACATGTTTAGTGAAGATTAAAGAAGGTTAGGGTTTGATTTGGGTTAGCTTTTTCTTGTAGCTTCTAGAAGCTCTTAGTTTGTTTCTAGCAAAGATATTATGCTAGATATTTTGCTTGATATTTTCTAACCTAACACAAACCCTTTACCCTAGGTTAAGTCTCTACATGAGTTAGCTTCTTCATATTCAACCATGGTTGCATTTTTAATCATTATGATATTTTTCATTATTCCTCACAAAAGGATTTTTCCTTCTTCTTCTTCCTTTGATCTTTGAGAAATCTTTCTAGGTTTTCTTTAGGTGATGAATTAAAATGAGAATTTGATATAAAAAGAGAGCATAAATACTACTTCATCATCCTCATCTAATCTAGCCAATTAGATTAGGGTGTTCACCTCATTAGAGAGAGAGAGAGCTTGAGTTATAGAAACTTCGAGGTAGATTATCGGAGAAAAGGAAGACTACAAGCTAGCATGGATCATTCGGGTTGTAGAGCCTCTCTTGAGTCCGGGAGATCATGGATCGCGGCGAAGGGACTTCTACTCGGAGCTTATGAAGCGAAGGAGCGGACTACAAAGGTTGTAATCCCTCACTCTTAGTTGTAAAGATGTTTACTTGCATGTTAAACCCTAATTATCTAGCAAAGATGTTTACTTGCATGTTAAACCCTAATTATCTAGCAAAGATCCTGGCTTTGGGTTGTTCGGCACGTCTAAATTTTAAATCGGGCATGGTTGATGCCTTATAGACCCTTGTATGAGTGCCTAGGAACCCTACATTTCCTGCTCGGACTTATAACAGTTATAAGATAGAGCGGAACCAACGTTCCCTAGCTCAGTATAATAAGTAGGTTCGGTCAATGCATCCATATTATTTATCATGATTAAGGTGTGACATGGTCGCTACCAGGAGAGAGAGAGAAGAAAAACACTCTGCGTGCGCTCTTGCAAAATTAGATTAGTTATTATTTTATCTAATCAGGATTGCTCCCACTGTTTTAGTCAAATCTTCCTTCAAACCCTAAAAGGTAAGACTAGCCGGGATTAATTACACCCTACATGTTCGCTAATCTTTCGGCCAGGCCAGTGTCGGTACTTTGAGGGAGGTTCCCCGTGCTTTCGCACGGACCTAATTAAAATAAACCTTGTTTTCCCTCCGGCGTAACCCCATTAACACCTTTCTTGACACCTACTTGATTGGCTAATTCTAATGTGTAAAACTCTCCCAGGAGTAACTCTTACTCGCAGTGGGTATTGGGATCCAACTTTCGCATAGAAGGTATGCAATCTCATTGCAAATTTCAACACTTGAAATTCCCGATAATGTTTTACCCCTAGCGTCCTATGAACTTGACGAAAACCAGTAAACCATAGTGCGCTAGTCAAGTTCAACCCGTCATTTCCTGATTGAATTAAACCCACCCGCACGACCCTTAACGAAAGCCAACAAAGCCGTACAACTACCCTAATCCAATCAAATCATATGCTTAAGCAGATAAGCACAAATCAGCTACCGCACACTACGCCTTGACGAAAACCAACAAACGCAGCACGGATACTAAATATTACTTATCTGAAATGACGGAAGGCTACGACAGGTTTTTTAAGAAAACCCTTTGCGTAATGAACTTGATATCGTTGTAAAATCGAGTGATTTTGCAAAGGAGTGTTTTTGAGGCTTTTACTAGTTATGCTAAAGAGGTCACTCCCGGTGAAGAGATCTCGGCCCTTTCCTCGTCGAATGAGATGCAGGATATTCACAATACCACTATGCAAAGCAAAAACTATAGAAGCAATCAAAAATCAAACCGAGTGGGTTGTAGCATCTGCCAGTTTCGCTAAAGAGCTCACTCCCGGTGAAGGGATCTCGGCTCTTTTCTTATCGAATAAGGTGCTGGATATTCTACAAGGAATACCGCTATGCAAAGCAAGAACTAGAGCTACCAGTTTTTAAACAAGTTTCTACAACATCTTTAGGTTTCTTTTTCTTTTATTTCATTAATCCCATTAATGAAGTCCTATCTGATATGCTTCCCAAGCATCACATAAGAACTAAAAGCATCAATATTTATTATATCTCATATATATAATATAAGCATTCATCTCAGAACAGTTCAAATGACCACATCACAGAATATCAGCAGCAGAAGAAACACATATGAAATATTGGATATACTAGAAATTCCGTGTTTTATTTAAGCCAGTAAAAACACGGATTCCACGGTCGTGATGAATAGCCAAACCCACATCCCTAGACCCCTACGAGAGCAACAAGCAACCCTACCAATTCTAGAGTTAGGAGACCCGGTCTCGACTCCTCGAGATGGTCTCCCACTAGACCCTAGAACCCGGTTACTTGTGCTCCCCGCCTTGGGTCTATCCTAATGCGAAAAAGTAAATAATATACAATGGTGACATCATCCTCAACCCGGGAGTGCCCCAATAAAAGAATATTACATACAAGTTTTTACATGAATGAAAATGAAAAAATCTTATCTCACACAAAACCCCCCGGCTATTCAGAACACGACGATCCAATATAACATATCACAGCAACACATAACATCAAATGTCATCAACGTAAGTAAATATGCGTATCCCAATTGTTGTTGACATATAGCACCGAAACAGGCGATACACCACATATTACACTTACGGTCCTAAAAAAGAAAATGAAAAACTACAACAGTTCGAATCCGCAATCAAATGAATGCCTTAGACATCTCGTGCCTAATATTATAAACCCCGCATTTTAGTTTCAATATTGAAAACACTTTCCAATAACCTGTCGGGTAATTCAACAAAATTCCCGATAACTTGATCGAATGCTCATCGGAAACTTTAGTAGATGGCCGCACCCCCCGACGCCATCGACGAAGTGCACCAAGGTGGAACACCGCAGCCGCGAGCACCCGAACAGATGCTTTTGGCGACGGGGTTCTCCTACAGTCACTTAGTCGAGGCTATGGGGCGTGGCTATCTAATAAGGTTACCCGGCGAGTATCCGCGTACACTACGTAATTGCGACGGATTTTTGATCAACATCGAAATCCTGTGGCAACCGATCAAATGAGACTGAACTGCTAGATTTATAAAATTCAAACTAGTTATCTCAAAACTATTTGTGGATTCCAAATATTGTATCACAATCACAGATAGCTAGACGAAGTTAAATAATTCGATAGAATCAATGAATTCCCAAAATTCCCAAAGAGAGCTCAACACTTAAGCAGAATTAAAAGTTCCCAGAGGCATGCCCAGTACCTACGGACCAACAGCTGAAGGGCCCGACCCAAGCCTCTCAAGTGGTGCCGCGGATCCGCCGCCAAAACCATGTTTTGGCCGCGGACAGCGGTCACTTGGACGAGTTAGCGTTTTGTTCTTCAGGTGTGTCCATAGAATTCCCTGCATGATTTTCTGAGTATTTTTAACATGGAAAAATCCAACTTTTGGAAAAATTTCCAGAAAGGGGGTCGTCTCAGGTTTTCGGAGTTCGATCGGATATTAAATTTCGTCTAGACAATGGCTAATCCTCTAGCTTGGCTCTGATACCACTGTAGGGTTAGCTTAGCACCTTGTGAAGGTTTTGGCAAGTATCAAACATGCTACATTAAAATTTTTGGGGTGCTAAACAAACCAACTAAGTAATCGAACTAGAGAATTAGGGTGAAACATGATATGTAAACTCTTTACATCTAAGTGAATAAGAAATACAAACTTTGTAGACCGGTCCTTCACTTCAATAACTCCGTGTAGTAGTTCCTTTGCTACGATCATGAACTTCCGGACTCTAGAGAGGCTCCCATGAAGAAACAAACAAGCTTGCTTCGAAGTCTTCGAGGCCGAAGATGATCTATGTCGAGGAGACACTAGCTCATGCTATCTCTTCACTAATTGTGTAGATTAGTGAAGCAAACGCCTTAAACTAAATGGCAAGTAGTAGAGGATGATGAAGTAGGAAGTGCGCTCACTTTAGATATATTTTTCTCACAAGTTATCATCACTTTTACAAAAGCTAGAAAGCTTGAAATGAGGAAGAAGAAGATGAAGCTCAAGTGATGAATGAATGAATTATTAAGGTTAAAATGCAACCATGGGTGAGTATATCAACCATATACTAACTCATGTAGAGAGTTAACCATAGTAAGGGGTTAATGGTTAGGTCACAAAATATCTTAAGAAAAACAAAAGAGTGGACTTAGTCAATGTTTATCCATAATGATTTAATCCACTAATTTGTAATTACTTAATGATAAATGAAACCCTAACATAAACCCTAGCATGGTATGAGTCTCTTACATACATGTTGTAAATCCCCGTTACCATCTTAATAAAAGTTTTTCCTATTTTCTAAATCCCAAAAATTTACTTTTCCTCATATATTTTTGTAGAAGGTGGTTGCTTGAATCCCAATGTTTATAATTTCCCTAAGCCCAACTTAAATTAAATTAATTTAACATTCAAAATTCTCAGCCTAATAATTTTCCCCCGGCCCTTTTCTCCCCCTCCAGCCCAACACTGCATTTTTCCAATTGAATTAATCAAAAGGGCTAATGAAAAATCAAACTTAATAAACCTTAAATCATTTTCTCCTCGGCCCGTTTCCTTTCCAGCCCAACTCCAAACCCAGAAGCCCGCGCCCGCCAACCCGAACCCGACCCGCTTCGTTTAACCCCTTCTTCCCTCAACGTAAAAGCTTTCCCGCTCTTTTTTTTCCATCGCGACCCACGTCCCCGAGCAGTTTCCCCCACGTCGCCACCCCACGACTCCACGCCGTTGCCCACGACCCGCGACCCCGGCCACGACTCCCTCTCACTCTCCAACTCCTTCTCAAACCCCCTCATTGCTCCCTCACACTTTTTCTCAAACTCCTCATCTCTCTCTCTACATCCACAGAGCCCCCACCGAGCACCTGACCCCGCCCACCTGACCGAAGACGACGACGACAACCTCCTCGTCGACTCCATCACTCCCTCGCTCAAACCCAAGCCACCATCCTTCCTTCCACTGCTTCACCGAGCCCCCTACACTCCCAAACCCACTCACATCCAACCACGGCCACCGCCTGCAACCGACGCCGGCGAGCCCCCACTGCATCTGTAACACCTCATCGACCTTCGACATCCTCAGCATCGTCACCATCACTCCAGACCGAGCTCTCTCTCTCTCTCTCTCCCCCCTTCTCTCCAAGCCCGCAATACCCTCCGAGCTCACTGTTGCTCTTCGCCGGAACACCGTCGTCAACCGCCGGCAATCCCAGCACTACTCAGGAGATCCACAGAGCCTACTCTACACTTCCAGCGAGCACGAGACGACTCCGGGAAACTCCGACGTCAAACCCGTGTCGCGAGCCAAGGTCGCGCAAATCGATTCACGACGTTCGTCGCGCGTTCGTGACGTTACCGCTGCCGTACATCCACAAAACGTTTCCAGGCAAGTGTTTACTTGCTTCATGCTAATATAGTTGTGGTACAAACCTAAATCATATAGTTTATAAATTTGCCGATTACCTATATATTATGTGACTTAAGTGTTCGATGCTAGTCTCCAATGAATATAATTGTTTAATTTGACGGAAATAAATGTTTTCTATTGTCCCTCATAATGATAAGTATTGTGTATGAATCTCACTGGAAAATACGATTGTTAGAGACTAAAATTGATACCCCCAATTACGCCGATAAAACTAGAATCTTTCCCGTATCTGAAAACGATTAAAATCACCGCAAATTATATACATACGGGAATGATGCGTTCGAGGGCTTAAATCGAAGACGACTCGACGAACTTTAACCCTATGTAAACTTCTAATGATTTCTGTTCTGTAACTGCGATGATATTTAGATCGGAGTGCGACTCTGGACTGCAGTCCAGAGCGACTCTGATTATTGTGTGCTGTCCCAAATTGTGTGTCACTGTGTTTGAAGTCGTATGTTACGGAACTCTACAGTAGATTAAAGATAATTCTGTTAGCGAAACAAAACAAGTGGTTCCATTCCGTTTCAGTGCCGTTTGCTATTTTAAACTGTAAATAAAAGGGCAGAACGTATAACTGTCCAGAACAGATTCAAAAGTGATATACTGATATTAAACTGTGTGTAACTTTCAACGTACAGATGCGATTGAGGATAAGTCTGTTGCGTTGGATACTCTATTGAAAACCCTAGATTTCATTACACTGTAGCATCGCTAAATTCTGAGCCCAACTGGGTACAATTCTTGTCGCGAAACGGACGTTCAGTTCTGAAACTGAATTTCCAGCCGCGAGCACTTAAAATGAAACAGCTATATCTTGAAAACCAGAATCCCAATTGAACTGAAACAAATTTTGATGAATTGCTGACTGAGTGTTCTATTTATCTTACTTGCATCATTTTGTTGAAATGTTAACATATGAATTTATGTAAATTTTTGTAAGATAATGACATGCTTATTGATTCATAGTACTCATAGCTTAATGATGGCGTACATACATATATCATACTCCATTTGCCATGTACATAGTGTTAGTGCGTGTTAGAGTCAGTGGATATTGCATTATCGTGCGTGGTTGATGTTGGTTTAGAAGTGACGAGTATACCAATGGGAAGTGAATACTCGTGACAGTGATTGATACAGTGAACAGTGATAAAACCGTGCCATTGGTATACTTGTACACGACTGAATCAAGATCATAAATAGTGTAAACCTGGGGATAAAGGGGAAATCGAAGTGGAAAGAGAATCATATTTAGCGGGACCGTGTTTTAGAGGATGATCATTCGAGCAGTGATATATATATTAGGAAGGATCTAGCGATCCGGCTGACAGGGTTATGTCCCGAGCATGTGGGCCGTTGTCTCGGGTATGTACGAGACTCCTGTTAAACATGATCCTCTTTCCACTATACGATTTCAAACATGACCTAGAGACCGATAGGGACACAGAACATATTCTGCATCATATAGTGACATAGTGATTACTTGCATAGTTCTTACACTAGTATTACCTCATTTACCTGTTTCATCTTATTTATAATAATATTGTTATTGTGTCGTTCTGACGACCTGAGTATGCATGCTCAGATCCCGTGGAAGGACCAGCGCAGGAGACAGATTTACCTTTCGAGTTCATGGAGATATAGTCTGGTGTACTTCCTATCTTTACTGCTTTTCATAAAAGTGATCGTGAGATTGAACTTGGTTAGTAATTGTTCTTGTTATCTGTAATTTGTGAACAATGGAATATTAATGTAATAAATTAGTGATGTGGTTCCTTTACTACTGTGCTTTATCTACTGATTACCATGTACTGCTAGAAGCCGAAGTGTGACTACGGCGGGATGTTTCCCTGACCGTAGGAGCATGGTTGGCCTAATCATGCCTCGTTTTCCGTATTTTGGGAAGCGGGGCGTGACATGGTTTAGTTGGTATCAGAGCCTGTGTTTAGTATCAAGGGATAACATTAACTATACTGTATTACGTTATTCTTGTTTCACTACTCTTGATTTTCATCCTTGAACCTGATATTATCCTTTTGAATCTTCCAGTGATATGACGTCCCCGAACGATCCCTCCTCGGACTCCAGCTCTCAGGACCGCACGGAAAGAATACTTACTGCACTGACCACTCTCACGGAAGCTCAGGAGAGGAAGACAGATTTACTCACTGAAGGACTCAGGGCGATTACCGCCGCAGGAGGACCCTCCGCACTCATTACCGCCCCCGAGGGCGCTACTCCACCAGCTTATCAGGCTAGGGCTGGTACCGTATCAGACTTCCGACGGTTACACCCAGCTGCATTCACAGGGCTAGCTGAACCCCTTGAGGCTGAGTAATGGCTGGTGAACATGGAAAATTTATTGACTGCCGCCTGGGTTCCAGAGGAAGATAGGGTGGACGTGATAAAGATACAATTGGAAGACGAAGCCCGTACGTGGTAGTCGGTGGAAGAAAGCAGACTTGACGGGCCGATCGAATGGAGCAAGTTTAAGGAGTGCTTCCTAGATCATTATTTTCCTTCCACAGCCAAGGCAGAAATGGAGGAGAGGTTCATTCTTTTGAAGCAGAATGGACGCCCAGGGGACGTTTATGCGGCAGAGTTCAACCACTTGAGTCGTTTTGCTCCATACATGGTCGCCTCAGAGGCCACCAGGGCCAGACGTTTCCTTCAGGGGTTAGATTTCGAGTTGCAGCAGTTGATTGCATCGTTGGATTTACAGACTTTCGCACAGGTACTCAACGCGTGAGAGTTCAGGAGCAATTGATTAACAAGTTCAGGAGCATTGCTGGCCTAGTCATCCTTCGTTTTCCGTATTTTGGGAAGCGGGCCGTGACACATGTTGCATGTGTAATCTAGCATGACACAACAATATATATCACACATATTTTGTGCAAAAAGAATACAATTAATATATATCACACATATATATAAATGTATCGAAAAGTGAGAAAAGAAATCTTAAATGAGCTAATATTAGTTAATGTAATTTAATATATCAAATATATAATTATATATTAAATTATAAAATCAACTCTTGATTTAATAATCCGGCTATAATACGTATAACCGACTAATATCAAATGAATCAACTTATCGAATCAACACTTGATACGATAACCCGGCTATATCACATACACCCGACCGATATCACATATCGCGAGAATAGAATATGGTATCACATACTCGTATTAATCTCGGTCCCGCACATATCACATATGTTCTCCTACTCCATTTCGCATGAACCAGGAAACCTCTGTATAGGACTCTAAAGACTTGTCAATACGCCGGCAGTAGGTGATGATCATATCAAACTGTTGGATATATGCGAACCGAAATGGAGTCCATGTACACCGACAAAGTATGGACTTTGGACTTTGCTCCAGATGGGGTAAAACCCATAGGATGCAAATGGATCTTCAAGAAAAAGATTGGTGTAGATGGACAGGTGGAAACCTATAAGGCTAGACTTGTTGCAAAGGGTTTTCGTCAAAGACCTGGTTTGGACTATGACGAAACTTTTTCTCCAGTGGCTATGCTCAAATCCATTCGGGTCCTTCTTGCTATTGCTGCCTTCCATGATTATGAAATCTGGCAGATGGACGTAGAGACGTCTTTTCTGAATGGAAATTTAGAAGAGTGCGTCTATATGGATCAGCCAGAGGGTTTCAATCAGAGTGGGAGCAGCGGGAAAGTATGCAAGCTGCTTAAGTCCATTTATGGACTAAAGCAGGCATCGCGGAGTTGGAACATCTGTTTTGATGAGACAGTCAAAGAATATGACTTTATCAAAAATCCAGATGAACCGTGCATATATAGTAAAGTTGTAGCCAGAAGTGTCGTATTCCTCGTCTTGTACGTGGATGACATTCTATTGATAGGAAATGACATTCCTATGCTACAATCTGTCAAAGGATTCTTGTCACACAGGTTCTCCATGAAAGACCTGGGTGATGCCTCTTACATTCTGGGGATCCGGATCTATCGTGATAGATCCAAGAGGATGTTGGGACTTTCACAGTCCAGGTATATCGACACTGTACTGAAAAGATTCAGTATGGAAGATTCTAAGCGCGGTAATCTACCGGCTTGTCACGGAATCACCCTCTCCAAAGAGATGTCTCCCAAGACTGATTTGGAAAGGGAACGCATGTCTATTATACCCTACGCTTCTGCAGTAGGCTCTATAATGTATGCGATGTTGTGCACCAGACCAGATGTAGCTTACGCACTAAGCGTGGTAAGCCGGTATCAGTCAGACCCAGTGGAGAAGTACTGGATAGCAGTAAAGAACATTCTCAAGTACCTGAGAAGGACTAAGGAGATGTTCTTGGTTTACGGCGGAAAAGACCTCAGGTTGGAGGCCTTTGCTGATTCCGGCTTCCAGAGTGATAAGGACGATTCCAAGTCCATGTCGGGTTATGTCTTTACCCTCAATGGAGGGGCGGTGTGCTGGAAGAGCTCCAAGAAGGACACCGTTGCTGACTCAACGATGGAAGCGGAGTATATAGCTGCTTGCGATGCCGCAAAAGAAGCAGTCTGGATGAAGAAGTTCCTAACAGAACTTCAGGTGGTTCCTACCATAGTTGATCCAATACCTCTGTATTGCGACAACAACGGAGCTATAGCTTTAGCGAAGGAACCAAGGTCCCATCAGAAGTCCAGACACATCTTGAGGCGGTATCACCTGATCAGGGAGATCATTGATCGTCGGGAGATCGAGGTTCGGAGAGTTGCTTCTGAAGAGAACATTGCTGATCCATTCACGAAGGCCCTACCTCAGATTCAGTTCGAGAGGCTACTCGAGATCATCGGTCTTCGATATGCCAGTACATGGCCCTAGTGCAAGTGGGAGATTGTTAGTGTATATGTCCGAGGGGCCATTATTGTATCATACTAGTTTGTATATTACTTAATGGAAGCTTGGGATATTCACATGTATATAACAGTCTTGCTAAACATGGTAGTATGCTACTTGGTTTTTCTATCTTAATATGTGAGTATACGTATTGATAGAGCTCTTAGGATCTTGCTTGACTACCAGCGTTGTGATGGCAGTCACACTAGTGGGGGCTGGGTAGTCCACAAGCACATCCTTATTCAGGTCCCTAGTCGTTGGATTATCGAGACAGAGCATCGATACTCCGGAGTAGACTAGTGTGTACGCTTCTCATCCCAGTTGGGGAGATGGTCTATCCCACAGCCGTCAGTACGTTGTACTGGAGATAGTATGCAGGTGCTCGTTGGGTTACGGGTACACCGGACAGGACTCACAGGGAACTGTTGGTTGGTTTTATACCAGTCGTCAGTGAACAGTTCCCAGGTGACATGAGTACAGCATAGTCCGCAGACTTGACACTGCTACTTCGCCTCGAGTGTGTCCCACTGTTCTTAGATTGCTACCCTACCACGGCTCAAAGGAGTCATGCAAACAGGTAGCAGTTGGGTGCAGTCCCGAGCACTTGGAGGCAGTGGCGGTTAGACAGGATTCGTCTCTCCCGGTATTGGGGGTTGATATCGCGCTGTGTCAGAGAGCCATTACGCAAAGTCCCTGGCCAGGGAAAGCGAGATTTGCTGGTAGGTTCCAGTAGTTTCTCAGGGTGTAATAGGCTTCGCTCCGACACGACTTATACAGCTATTAGGGGACTGACGCTTGCCGTCCCCCTAGGCCCGATATGCGATAGTCTTAGACGAACGGACCGGACTGTACGGAGATTGTCACATCAGACTCAGTAGGCGTTCGGATGGGTTTCTTCATCGGCCTTCTTATCGACATCTACCTGGGGACCGTTACGTACAGCTAGTGCCACTTGCGGTCTGTGGTTAAACCCACTGCCAGCGTAGTAGTCGAGTCTCTAGAGTCCCACGCAGAGAGTTTCCCTACTCCAGGCGAAACGATATAGAGGTCGTATGGTTTTACGACAAGGGTTCGGACGCATACGTGTGTTTACGCACGTACGACTTTCGGACAGTTTTTACTAGTTGGCTTTGGTTTAAGCCAGTTACTAGTATCCGGTTATTGGATTTATACAGTCTAAAGTTTTTCCGTGTTTTCACGGATAGGAGGGGCGTTCTCGTAATTGCGCGAGAAGCTTCTAAAAGATGGTGACTAAGGAGGTTTAGGTGGCATATACATTGAATGAGATTAGTGAGTCATATGGATGATTCATCCATGTCATTAATACTTCATAATTGCTTAATGACTCATGGAGATGAATCACCACAAGATATTTATCAAGCATGGTTGTAAATCATTTTCTTTTCTTTTCTTGATAAATAAAAATGCTTGATATATATTATGATAACTCATTTTCTCTTCTTATTATCATGTTCATCTTCTCTCTCCTCAAGCTCTCTCTCTTCAAACCCTAATCCTCCCCTCTCATGTGTTGAGTACAAGGATTAGTTAGACTACTTAATCCATAACCATACTCTATTTCATCTAGGTACTTTGATTAGCACTTAAAGATACCTAGTTACCTCAAGTTTAGATGCAAAGCTTGGAGTTTAGCTCACATGGTGGATCGTCTACTACTTGGAGAAGGCCGAGGAGGAGGTGGAGTTCGTAAAGACGAAGGACACGGTTCTTTAGGTATAATCCCTTTACATAGTAGTTGTTAACTTCTATCTTTGATGTTAGTTATCGTTTAGCTTCGATTCATGCGGTTAGTTGATGTTTAGCATAAAACAAGATCGTTTTTCATATTTCCGCCTCCCCGCAAGTCGTGGGGTATTGTACATCGACTTACAGTGGTATCAAAGCCTCGCTAAACAATAAATAACTCACTTGCAAAATTGTATGAATTTCGAACGGAAAAACGAAACCGGAAAACCCCGATATCATGAGTTTCTGTCGATTTTTAAATGAAGTCCAAAAATTTTTCAGGGAGGTTCAGAAAGCTCTAAATGACAGTATTAGAACACCCAAGAAAATTGGGCCCATGAATCGGCTAAAGCGCCACGGAACCGCGGCGGATCCCACCGATCCGCCGCGCTTCCGCCGCCGAGTTGCCGATTCATGAACCCAATTTTCCTGTGTTGGTTCTCTGTGATATTTGGTATTTTCTTGAATTTTTTTATTTTTGCTCAGGTTTCAGATTTACAGAGAAGTATTGGAGCAAAATGAAATGTGTTTAATTGATCGAAATTATACGGTATTTGTTTGTTGGATTATATCTGTGTTTGTATAATGTGTTCGTAAACCTCACCTAACTGCTAATATGTCGGTTGGCAGGGGGTTGCACATTTCTGTAATGGATTTTATATGTTTGTGTAAATGAACTGTGTTGGACTGTTGTGATGTATAGCCGGGGTTATGTGATGGGTTATTATTTAATTCATTTGATGTAAATGTAATTTGTTGTAATATTATTTTGCGGGGAACATCCAGGTTGCGGTTGTAGCCACCGTTGTATTATTTCATTTTACTGTTTTTGCTCTTAGGACAGACCCAAGGTGGGGTACACAAACTGCCGGGCGGGTAGTTTGCCGTACCCGTTGGGGTCTTGGGTGGGGTAATGGCTATTCATCACAACTGTGTAATCCGTCTTTTGTTGCAGGCTCAAAACAAACACGGATTGCTTGCAAATCCAATAAAGTTCATCTGTGATCCGGAATGCCTATTATTGCGTCTGACGAATGTACAATATCTATATATGATAGCTATTTAGACGTCACTTATGTTTTACACCCGCGCTAGCCCAACCCCCGCTCTGTCGTTAGTTAAGTAACCTAACGAGTGATGACGGGACCCCGTGGCGAATGCGGATGGCATAAGAGGACGTTGTATTTTCGTTGTTTTCTGCAATGATAGGTTAATGATGGGACGAATTATTTATAATGCAAAGAAAATAAACCAAAAGTTTAATCGTTGGAACAATTTAAAAGAAACCACTCGGTTAATTTTAAAAACAGATATTTTTAAATGCGGAGCTTTAACCACTCCTTTTAAAAGCTATCAGGTTCCTTCGGTTATATCAAGTTCACTACGTTCACGGTTTCGCCAAAACCATTCGTAGCCCTCCGTCATTTCATTTGGGTATTCAGTAGTATTCAAGCTATGCATTTTGGCCAAAGTCATAGCATAGTGTTTGGTAGCTGCTGGGTTTTCATTTGTTGCATAAGATAGATGAGTTGGTTTAGGACAGTCGTATTATCATTTGACCAAAGTCAGGGGTATATACGGATGGGTTCAAATTGACAAGATAATGACGGGTAGAACTTGACATGTGACTTATGACATTTTGACCAAAGCCAAGGTCATAAGAGCATGGGGCAAATATATATATCGGGAATTTCTAAAGAAACTGAAATTTGCAAAGAGTTGCATACCATTTGGAGTTTGATGAATGTTGGTAGGATTCCTTCAACATTATCATACAATGATATTTGGATCCCGATCCTACTGTGAGTATATGCTACTTATCAGGATATTCGTCACTTAACGATCAATGCTATAAACCAAGTAGGTGTCAAGAAAGGTGTCAGCGGGGTTACGCCCCCAGAGAAAAGAGGTTATTTAATTAAGGAACTTCGTGAAAGCGTTGGAAAACCTCCCTCGAAATATCGACACTAGCCTGGCTGAACGGTTAAGCAAGTATTGTACGGTGAGAATAGTCCTGGCTAATTCTTCTTTTATGGTTTGAGGAAGGATTCGAGAAACAGTGGGAGCCATCCAGTTTAGATAAACTAAAAACCACTCTAAACTTGCAAGAGCATCATGCTAAAGTGTTTTCTTCTCTCTCTCCTAATTGCAGCGACCCTGAAAATGACTGGACTTAAGTTACTTTTAGAGAAAAATATACTTACAGGGCCAAACTATAAAGATTGGCTGCGGAATGTCAAAATGGCTTTGACCAATGACAAATTGGGGTACGTTCTCACCGCTACGGCACCTGCTGTCCCTGGTCCCAAATCCAGTAATGCGGATAAGGAAATCCGCAAAACCTGGGATTTCGATTGCGCGAAAGCCAAGTGCATCGTGCTTGCCTCGATGAACAATGAACATCAGAGGAGGCACGAGGATATGGAACTAGATGGCATATTTCTCCATACAAAGGAACTTTATGGAGAGCAATCTCGTATAGCAAGATACGAGACCTCTAAGAACTTGTTTCGAGCGAGGTTGGCTGTCGGGTCATCGGTAGGAGAACATGTCCTAAAGATGATCGGCAAAATAGAAGAGCTCGCAGACCTTGGGACGACTTTGGATAATGAGCTCTATACAGACCTTATTCTCCAGTCCCTTCCTCACACCTACGCCCAGTTTATCCTGAACTTCAACATTCAAAGAAAAGAAGTTGAACTTCCGGAACCCCTGAACATGTTAAGGAGTGCAGAGGGCACCTTGCAGAAGACAAGGGAAACACCGCTATATTTGTTGGCGGTGCATCTTCTTCCGGGTCCAAGGCTAGGGCCAAAGGAAGGAAGAAAAAGGCCGCCACCAAACCTAGAGGAGGTGTTAGTAAGGTGGGAGGGAAGGGAAAGAAAAAGTTTGCGGTACCGGTAGTGGGCCAGGATGAGTGCTTCCATTGTCACAGGAAAGGGCACTGGAAGAAAGATTGCAAGGCGTGGAACGCCAAGAACCAGGAACCGAAGCAAGCTGTGGCTTCGACTTCAGGTGTGTTTGTAATTGAGAATTTTCTGTCAATTAACTCTACTTCCTGGGTATTGGATACCGGATCAGGATCTCATATTTGCAATTCATTGCAGGCACTGAGAAACCGTAGAGTGCTGAAGGAAGGTGATATGACCCTAAAGGTTGCTAACGGAGCTAGCGTGGGAGCTGCGTCCGTCGGGGATTATCACCTAGGATTAACAAGTGGACACATTTTGGTTTTACATAACTGTTTTTTTGTACCAAGCTTAACGTGTAATATCATATCAGTTTTCTTGTTATCAAATAAAGGTTATGATTTCACGTTTGTAAGAGATGTTGTTAACATCCACCTTAATCATGGTTTGATTGGGTCCGGTACACTAAATAACGGTATATATGTTTTAAACCAACTCCAAATTTTCAATGTCCAGAACACACTAAAAAAAAAGTCTCCAGATTTAATTAAAGCTTTCTTATGGCATTGTAGACTGGGTCACATCAATGAGAGAAGGTTGACTAAGTTGCATAGAGAAGGATATTTGGACTCGTTCGAATATCAAACTTATGACACTTGTCAATCTTGTCTCAAAGGAAAGATGACAAAGACTCCATTTAATGGACATGGAGTAAGAGCGAGCGAGCTCTTAGGACTCATACACAGCGATGTATGTGGTCCAATGTCTACGCATGCAAGAGGTGGTTTTTCCTATTTCATTACTTTCATGGATGATTACTCAAGATACAGATTCATTTATCTGATGAAACATAAATCCGAGGCTTTTGAGAAATTCCAAGAGTATAAGAATGAAGTAGAAAACCAAACCGGCAAAAGTATCAAGACACTTAGATCTGATCGAGGTGGTGAATACTTGAGTGCCGAGTTCCTAGGTTACCTAAAAGAGAAAGGAATTCTCTCTCAGCTTACTCCTCCATACACTCCATGTAGGGTTCCTATGCACACTAATGAAGTCTCACAAGTGATCAAACATGCCCAATTGAAATTTTACATGTGCCGAGAAAACCTAATACGGATCGTTAACTAGATATATAGGCTATGCGGTGCAAGTAAAAGAGTTTATCTAAAAGGAAAGGGGCTACAACCTTTGTAGATCCGGTCCACCACATCCTAAGCTCCGCGATGATGTCCCTCCGCTGTCCAAATCGGATTCCGGACTCTAGCATCGGCTTCATCGAGGAAATGGGCGGGCTTGGTCGTCGGCTTCGATGCCGAAGATGATCTACGTCGAGGCATCACTAGATCAAGCTCCCACTTCAACAAGTTATGAAACTTGTGAAGAAAACACCCTATACTACTTGGCAAGAGGTAGAGGATGAAGAAATAGGAAGTGGGTTCACTTTAGAATTGGATTTCTCACTCTTATTCTCAAGTTGCCATTGATGGTGGCATTGTTTTCTTCTTGTTCAAGATGAAGAAGAAGATAAAGATGAATATGATAAGTTAATAAGAATAGAAAAGAAATATAATACTTATCATATACTAACCCTTGGTTAAGTGTAGAGAATGAACTAGGGTTAGTATAAATGGTTAGGGTTAAGCATGAGACAAGAATGGTGACTTAGTCAATGCTTCATGAATCTTCAACTAAAAACAAACATTGCCACCATTCATTTATCTTTATCATTTTCTTTTGCCAAAATAAACAAAAAGAATAAATAAATGAATAAGTAAATAAAATGAAACCCTAACCATTCATATAACCATGGTCAATTCTTTACACAAACCCAAGCATGCATGTATCATCAAATATGATACAATCTTGTGCACAAAAAATATATCACATATACAATATGCACATCAAGTGAGAAAATCCAATTTAAGTGAACCTATACTAGTTAATGCAAAGTAATATATCAAATATATAATTATGCATTAAATCATTAAATCAACACTTGATTTAACGATCCGGTCATATCGTATATAACCGACTAATATCAATAGTAACAACTTATCGAATCAACACTTGATCCGATAACCCGGCTATATCGCATATAACCGATCAATGTTACAAATCGCGAGAATCAAATACAGTATCATATACTGGTATTATTCTCGGTCCCGCACATATCTCATATGCGCTCCTATTTCGTTTCACTTGAGCTAGGAAACCTCTGTGTAGGACTCTAAAGACTCGTCAATACGCCGGCAGCAGATGATGATCATATCAAACACCCACAAGCCGCAAGCGGTCTGCTAAACGTAACGGCCACCCGGGTATTGAGCGATCAGAAGATCGACGAGCAAGCCCGCTCACACTCCTGTGAATCCAACCAGTAACACTTACCGTACAGTCCGGTCTGTTCGTCTGATATGTCGCATATCTCGCCTAGGGATGGTAAACGTCAGACCCCAGTAGCTCGATAAGTCATGCCGACGTGAAGTCCATGACATGTGTGAAACTACTGAAAACACTTACCAGTAGGTCACTGCAACCCTGGCCAGGGATTTCCTGTTATGGCCAGTCGAGCATAGCGCAACATCAACCCCCAATACCGGGAGAGACGAATCCCCTCCTATCGCTCATTGCCTCCATGTGAATCGGGACTGTACCCAAAAACCACCTGTTTGCACGACTCAGTAGAGCCGTGGTAGGGTGGAAATCAAAGCACAGTGGGAGACACACAAGACTCTATGACGATCTCGGGTCAACAGACTAAGCTGTACCAGTGTCACCAGAGAACTGCCATCTGACGTGAGGTATAATACCATCTGGGAGTTCTCAGCGAGTCCGTTCAGTGTACCCAGTCTCCACTGAGCACCCGCATACCATCTCCGATGTCAAACACCAATGGATATGGGATCATCCATCGCCCATCACATGGGTCGAGAAGATATACGCTAGTCTACTCTGGAATATCGATGCCCCGTCTCGATATTCCCACGACTAGGAACAATGAAGGATGTACTCATTGACTACCCAGGCCCCACTAGTATGATCTTCATCATAGTCCTGGATGTCGAGTACACATCCTAAGGGCTTTATCAACATGTAATCAGAGAGACATAAAGTATACATGTTAAGATAAAGAGCAACCAGATAGCGTACTATCATGTCGAGCAAGAAAGTCCTACCTATATATGGCCCAGCATCCACTATAATATACATCCAATGTACAGTAATGGCCTCTAGGGCATACATATAACTAACAATCTCCCACTTGCACTAGGGCCATCTGTAGCAGTAGTTGTAGTATCTAATACTCAACCATCCCCTTAAAAGTCTCTCTTTGGGAAAAGGCCTTCGTGAGTGGATCCGCCGTGTTGTCCTCTGAGTCTACTCTCCTAACCTTGATCACCCTGGAGATCAACTATCTCCATGATCAGGTGATGCTGCCTAAGAATATGTCTGGGTCACTGATGGGACCAGGGTTCCAGGGCCAAAGCCACAGTTCCATTGTCACACAATGGTAGGAACCTAGTTCATCCTATGAACCAATATACACCCAAACTGCCTCTTTGGTAGTATCTTTAATAGCGATGTTACCAGCCTTTATCTTCTAGTTTGTCACGGTATCTATCTTGGAAATCTTCCAACATACCATCCCTTTACTGAGGGTAAAGACAATGCCTGTGACTGACATTCAGTCGTCTTTATCACCCTGGAACACTTCCAGTGATTCTCCCCAGGATCAACTGATACTATCTCACTATAGCTAGTGAGAATCCTAAAATCTATTTAGATCTATCTCATAGATCCAAATCCCAGGATTTAGGAGGTATCACTTTGATCCTTTATGGAGAATCTATGTGATAAGAGGAGATCGACCGATCGTAGCATAGGAAATTCCTTTCCTATCAAGAGTATGTTGTCCACGTACAATACGAGGATGACCACTTCACTCTCTACTACCGTTTTGTATATACAAGGTTCATCTACCATTTTGATGATGTCAAATTGTTTGACTAACTCATCAAAACAGATGTTCCAACTCCGCGATGCCTACTTCATCACATAAAACATCTTGCACACGTTTCCGCTGCTCCCACTGTTTACGTAGCCCTCTGGCTGTGTTCTTATAGACGTTCTCTTCTAAATCATTATTTAGAAAAGTAGCCATGGCACCCAACCACCAGATATCGTAGTCATGGTATGTAGCCGTGGTAAGTAGGATCTGGATGGACTTAAGCATAGTCCCTGGAAAAGGTTTCATCATTATTCGTGCCTGGTCGATGACGAAAACCTTTAACAAGTCTAGCTTTGAAAATCTCAACTTGTCCATCTACACCAAGTAATCTTCTCAAGATATACTTGCTCCTGATGGGGATTTAACCCTTCAGATATCGCAACCAAAGTCCATACTTTGTTGGTGTATATGGATTCCATCTCAGATTGCTAAGCATCCAGCCATTCTTACAGAGTCCCTACTCTTGATGGCCTGCTCGAATCTAGTTGGGTCATCATCTCATGATGCAATCCTTGCTCCCACTGTCATCGAGAAACCGAAGTATCTCTCAAGCAGGCGAGGAACCCTGCTAGATCGGCGGAGAGGCTGAGGTTCGTCGGGAACTATTGAATTCTTTGGTTCTGTCAAATCATCAGCTGCAGTTTTGTATAACTGGAACCTTTCCAGTTCTACACAACTGTCTTTACCTCGATCTTGTCCGGATTTTGCTTTTGACATAGGCCAGACAACCCCAAATCTTAACTAACTTAAGATATGGGCTCTTCCCTTTCCATATCACATATGAAGTGGTAGGTAACTGATTTGATTTGAACCCAATTCAATAGGTATGCAGCTTCTCAAGTGCACAACCCAAAAAGGAAATAGATAACTCAGTAATACTCATCATAGAGCACACGATATCTAATATTGTGCGATTGCTCCGCCCCGATACACCGTTGTGCTGTGGTGTATTCAGAGGAGTAATACGGAGAGAGAATCTCATTCTCCTTTAGAATGGTCCAGGAATGCCATGCACAAGTATTCTCCTCCCTGATCTTATCATAGGACATAATACTTATACCCGTATTGGTTCTCTACTTCTAACTTATATTCTGTGAATATCTCAAAAGGTTCGGACTTGTGTTTCAATAGGAACATATGTCTGAATCTTGAGAGATTATCAGAGAATATAATGAAGTATAAAGAACCATTCCTGGCATGTGTAGACAGGAGACCTTACATACATCATCATGTATCAGTCCCAAGAGTTCATTAACTCTTTCTCTGTTTCCAATAAACAGGGCTATGGTTATCTAATCTTTGTGACATGACTGGCAAGTTTCATAAGATGTAAATTCAAACTGATTTAAATATGCATCTAAAATGTAACTTCAGCTTGTCGGGTCGCATTGATGTAACCTAGTCTACAATGCCTCAAGAAGGATTCGTTCATTTCTGAACTCTTCCTCTTGTGTGTGTTCTGCATACTAGCAACTGTAGTTTGATTTAGAACGTCAATGCTTTTAGATAACGTGCCTGAACCGATCAACTTTTGATATAGGAAATGTTCAAAACATTATCCATCAATACAAAATTTTATCATTTCTTTACTAATAAAGAGACTGATATGATTTTGTATATCAGGTTCGGTATCTAATAGCATTTGTTCAGAATCAATGTATTGGTAATACAGGGTGACAGTGACCAACAGACTTGGCTGCAACACTTGCCCCGTTTTCTGTCTCATGAAACTTATCACCCTTTCTCAGTTTTTCTACCCTTTTGTAGCCCTATGTAACATATTACATATCTGGGATCCTGATCCGGTATCGAATACCCAGGATGCAGAGGATACTGAGAAACAGTTCTTTATAATGAACACACCCGAAGGAGGTGCATCATATGCACTTTCTTCATTTGGGCGGCATGGGAAATCTGGTATTCCCCAATTTCCTGCTCTATCTTATAACGATTATAAGTTGGAGCGGGACCAACGTTCCCCAGCTCAGTATAACAAGCGGGTTCGGTCAATACATCCATATTATTATCTTGATTAAGGCGTGATATGGTCGCTACCTGGAGAGAGAGAGAAGAAAACACTCTGCGTGCGCTCTTGCAAGATCAGATTGGTTATATATTTTATCTAATCAGGATGGCTCCCACTGTTTTTATCAAATCTTCCTTCAAACCTTAAAAGGAAGGACTAGCCGGGATTAATTACACTCTACAAGTTCGCCAATCTTTCAGCCAGGCCAGTGTCGCTACTTTGAGGGAGGTTCCCCGTGCTTTCGCACGGACCTAATTAATGTAAACCTCGTTTTCCCAGAGGCGTAACCCCGTTGACACCTTTCTAGACACCTACTTGATCGGCTATTTGCAAAGTGCAAAACTCTCCCAGGAGTAACAATTACTCGCAGTGGGTATCGGGATCCAACTATCACATAGAAGGTATGCAATCTCATTGCAAATTTCAACACTTGAAACTCCCGATAATTGGTTTTTACCCCTAGCACCTATGACCTTAACTAAGGTCAACAAATCATAAGTACTAGTCAAGTTCTACCCGTCATTTCGTGATTAATTAGACCCACCCACATGACCCTTAACTAAGGTCAACAAAGTCACGCGACTGTCCTAACTAATCGCATCATATGCGGTGTAGGAAGACATCACTTCGCTACCGTACACTGTGCCTTGACTATGGTCAACAAACACAGCACGAATACTAAGTACTCTACTTCCTAAAATGACGGAGGGTTGCGAATGGTTTTTATGAAAACCTTTAACGCTTTGAACTTGATCTCGTTACGGAATCAAATGGTTTTTAAATGGAATGTTTTTGAGGCTTTTCTAGTTTTGCTAAAGGGGTCACTCCCGGTGAAGGAATCGTCGGCCCTTTCCTCGTCGAATGAGGTGCGGGATATATCATATATATCACTGTGCAAACCAGAAACTATAGAAACGATCAAAAGACAAACCGAGTGTGTAGCATCTGCCAGTTATTGCTAAAGGAGTCACTCCCGGTGAAGGGATCTCGGTCCTTTCCCCATCGAATAAGGTGCAGGATGTTCTACAATGAACACCGCGATGCAAAGCAAGAACTGTAGCTACCTGTTTTTATTTTGAAATTCGATTCCACAACATCAATTAGGTTTATTTTCTTTCATTAATCTCATTAATGAATATCCCATCATTTAAGTCCACCTAAACATCACAGATAAATATAACGTACGCTTATGCCATCCGCATTCGCCTCGATGTCCCATCTGCACCGTTAGGTTAGGTAACTAATGGCAGAGCGGGGCAGGGCTAGCGCGGGTGTAAAACATAAGCAACGTTTATATAATATATCATATATACTATATATAATATCTGTCACAGAACATCACATGATCACATCACAGATAAATCACAGCAGAAGAAACATATGAAATATTGGATATACTAGGACGTCCGTGTTTTCAATACGAGCCAGTATAAAACACGGATTCCACGGTCGTGATGAATAGCCTATCCCACACCCCTAGACCCCTACGAGAGAGGCAAGCAACCCTACCAATTCTAGGGTTAGGAGACCCGGACTCGACTCCTCGAGATGGTCTCCCACTGGACCCTAGAACCCGGTTACTTGTGCTCCCCTCCTTGGGTCTATCCTAGTGCAGAAAAGTAAATAATACACATCAACGGTGACATCTTCCGCAACCTGGAAGTGCCCCAATAAAATAATATTACATACAAGTTTTTACATGAATGAAAATGAAAAACACTCATCTCATATAAAAAAACCCCGGCTATTCAAACACGACGATCCAATATAACATATCCAGCAACACATAACATCACATGTCATCGACGTAAGTAAATATGCGCATCCCAATTGTCGTTGACATATAGCAACGAAACCGGCGACATCACATATTACACTTACGGTCACAGAAAAGAAAGTGTAAAACTACAACAGTTGGAATCCGCAACCACCTCAGACATCGCATGCCTGATCAAATGAATTCTTTAGACATCGCATGCCTAACAATTATAAACCCCGCATTTTAGTCTCATTATCGAAAACACTTTTCAATATCAAGTCGGGCAATTCAACAAGATTCCCGATATTTTGATCGAATGCTCATCGCAAACTTTAGTAGACGGTCGCACCCCCGATACCGTCGACGAAGTGCACCAAGGCGGAACACCGCTACCGCGAGCACCCGAACGGATGCTTTCGGCGACGGGGTTCTCCTACAGTCACTTGGTCGGGGCTATGGAGTGAGGCTGTCTATTAAGTTTACCCGGCGAGTATCCGCGTACGCTACGTGATTGCGACGGACTTTTGATCACCTCAAAATTCTGCGGCAACCGATCAAGTGAGACTAAAGTGCTATGTTTATAACATTCATTCAGTTTTCACATAACTTTTGTGAATTCCAATTGTTGTATCACATTCCGGATAAACAGAAAATGTTAAACTTTCCGATTGAACATTCGAACACCCAAGTTTTCCCGAAACAGCTCAACACATGAAATAAGTCTAACAACATTCAGTTCGTGCCTCAGTACCAACGGTCCAGCCGTAGAAGGGTCAAGCCAACGCCTCACATGTGGCACGCCGTACTGCCCCAAACCCGAAGGTTCAAAGGGCAGTTCAAGATGGTCACATAATCGAGTTAAGGTTTGTTGTCTTCTAGAGGGTCCATCGCGTTACTTGCACTACTTAGAACGTCGTTAAAGTACGGAAAAATCCAACAATTGGAAATTTCCCGGCAGGGGAAAAAGTGGGTATTTATATCCGGTCGAACTTTTTAACATATTCTAAAAATACCCGGAAAAACACACTGACAAAATTAGACAATCCGATCGATACACCGAGTCCCCAATACAACCAAGAAAATTCAACTCTTGAAAAATTATTAAAAATTCCCAGGAAAACCAGCACTGAAAACTAGGAATTACTGTGCAAAATTTATTGCAAGAGGAGACAAAAGGGCCGCGGAACCGCCGCATTAGCATGCTAATGCCGCGGTTCCGCCGCGCTTTAATGGATTCAGGGGCCCCGTTTTATACAGTAATTCTTAGAATCTTGTACTGAGTTTTCTGCATATTTTTAATCTGGAAAAAACCACGTTTTTCAAAAATGTCCAGAGAGCAAAATGCGATTGGGGTTTCGGTTCAATCGGACTTCTAATTCCGTCTACGCATCGCCTAAGGCTCTAGCTAGTCTCTGATACCACTGTAGGGTTCCTATGCACACTAATGAAGTCTCACAAGTGATCAAACATGCCCAATTGAAATTTTACATGTGCCGAGAAAACCTAATACGGATCGTTAACTAGATATATAGGCTATGCGATGCAAATAAAAGAGTTTATCTAAAAGGAAAGGGGCTACAACCTTTGTAGATCCGGTCCACCACATCCTAAGCTCCGCGATGATGTCCTTCCGCTGTCCAAATCGTATTCCGGACTCTAGCATCGGCTTCATCGAGGAAATGGGCGGGCTTGGTCGTCGGCTTCGATGCCGAAGATGATCTACGTCGAGGCATCACTAGATCAAGCTCCCACTTCACCAAGTCATGAAACTTGTGAAGAAAACACCCTATACTACTTGGCAAGAGGTAGAGGATGAAGAAATAAGAAGTGGGTTCACTTTAGAATTGGATTTCTCACTCTTATTCTTAAGTTGCCATTGATGGTGGCATTGTTTTCTTCTTGTTCAAGATGAAGAAGAAGATAAAGATGAATATGATAAGTTAATAAGAATAGAAAAGAAATATAATACTTATCATATACTAACCCTTGGTTAAGTGTAGAGAATGAACTAGGGTTAGTATAAATGGTTAGGGTTAAGCATGAGACAAGAATGGTGACTTAGTCAATGCTTCATGAATCTTCAACTAAAAACAAACATTGCCACCATTCATTTATCTTTATCATTTTCTTTTGCCAAAATAAACAAAAAGAATAAATAAATGAATAAGTAAATAAAATGAAACCCTAACCATTCATATAACCATGGTCAATTCTTTACACAAACCCAAGCATGCATGTATCATCAAACATGATACAATCTTGTGCACAAAAAATATATCACATATACAATATGCACATCAAGTGAGAAAATCCAATTTAAGTGAACCTATACTAGTTAATGCAAAGTAATATATCAAATATATAATTATGCATTAAATCATTAAATCAACACTTGATTTAACGATCCGGTCATATCGCATATAACCGACTAATATAAATAGTAACAACTTATCGAATCAACACTTGATCCGATAACCCGGCTATATCGCATATAACCGATCAATGTTACAAATCGCGAGAATCAAATACAGTATCATATACTGGTATTATTCTCGGTCCCGCACATATCTCATATGCGCTCCTATTTCGTTTCGCTTGAGCTAGGAAACCTCTGTGTAGGACTCTAAAGACTCGTCAATACGCCGGCAGCAGATGATGATCATATCAAACACCCACAAGCTGCAAGCGGTCTGCTAAACGTAACGGCCACCCGGGTATTGAGCGATCAGAAGATCGACGAGCAAGCCCGCTCACACTCCTGTGAATCCAACCAGTAACACTTACCGTACAGTCCGGTCTGTTCGTCTGATATGTCGCATATCTCGCCTAGGGGTGGTAAACGTCAGACCCCAGTAGCTCGATAAGTCATGCCGACGTGAAGTCCATGACATGTGTGAAACTACTGAAAACACTTACCAGTAGGTCACTGCAACCCTGGCCAGGGATTTCCTGTTATGGCCAGTCGAGCATAGCGCAACATCAACCCCCAATACCGGGAGAGACGAATCCCCTTCTATCGCTCATTGCCTCCATATGAATCGGGACTGTACCCAAAAACCACCTGTTTGCATGACTCAGTAGAGCCGTGGTAGGGTGGAAATCAAAGCACAGTGGGAGACACACAAGACTCTATGACGATCTCGGGTCAACAGACTAAGCTGTACCAGTGTCACCAAAGAACTGCCATCTGACGTGAGGTATAATACCATCTGGGAGTTCTCGGCGAGTCCGTTCAGTGTACCCAGTCTCCACTGAGCACCCGCATACCATCTCCGATGTCAAACACCAATGGATATGGGATCATCCATCGCCCATCACATGGGTCGAGAAGATATACGCTAGTCTACTCTGGAATATCGATGCCCCGTCTCGATATTCCCACGACTAGAAACAATGAAGGATGTACTCATTGACTACCCAGGCCCCACTAGTATGATCTTCATCATAGTCCTGGAAGTCGAGTACACATCCTAAGGGCTTTATCAACATGTAATCAGAGAGACATAAAGTATACATGTTAAGATAAAGAGCAACCAGATAGCGTACTATCATGTCGAGCAAGAAAGTCCTACCTATATATGTCCCAGCATCCACTACAATATACATCCAATGTACAGTAATGGCCTCTAGGGCATACATATAACTAACACTCTACAGCATAACGGTGTATCGGAGAGACGGAATCGAACCCTATTGGATATGGTACGATCCATGATGAGCAATGCTGAGTTACCACGATCTTTTTGGGGTTATGCACTAGAATCAGCAACATATCTTCTGAACATGGCTCCTACCAAGACTGTGCCTACCACTCCATATCAGATGTGGACTGGGAAGAAACCCCATCTTCAGCATATGAAGATTTGGGGATGTCCAGCTTTTGTTAAAAAGCAGCATGTGGACAAGCTCGAGGCACGATCGTTAAAATGTAAGTTTGTGGGATATCCAAAGAACTCCAAGGGATATTATTTCTATTACGCAGAGGAACAAAAGGTTATTGTTTCTCATAATGCCCATTTTCTGGAACATCAGTTTTTAGAAAAGGAAATAAGTGGGAGCGAAATAGAACTGGAAGAAATTCCAGAACCACAAACTGCTACTGAAAGTTTGGTCGAACCGGTAGTTCAAGAAGAACAGGACATTCCCGCACCCCTCCGCAGGAGTAATAGGCCGTCTCATCCGCCTGAGAGATACTACGGTTTTCTCATAGATGGGGATAGAGAGGATTGCATCATAGATGATGATGAACCTACTGACTTCCAGCAGGCCATACAGAGCGGCGACTCGGTACGATGGCTAGATGCAATGCGAACCGAAATGGAGTCCATGTACACCAACAAAGTATGGACTTTGGACTTTGCTCCAGATGGGGTAAAACCCATAGGATGCAAATGGATCTTCAAGAAAAAGATTGGTGTAGATGGACAGGTGGAAACCTATAAGGCTAGACTTGTTGCAAAGGGTTTTCGTCAAAGACCTGGTTTGGACTATGACGAAACTTTTTCTCCAGTGGCTATGCTCAAATCCATTCGGGTCCTTCTTGCTATTGCTTCCTTCCATGATTATGAAATCTGGCAGATGGACGTAAAGACGGCTTTTCTGAATGGAAATTTAGAAGAGTGCGTCTATATGGATCAGCCAGAGGGTTTCAATCAGAGTGGGAGCAGCGGGAAAGTATGCAAGCTGCTTAAGTCCATTTATGGACTAAAGCAGGCATCGCGGAGTTGGAACATCTGTTTTGATGAGACAGTCAAAGAATATGACTTTATCAAAAATCCAGATGAACCGTGCATATATAGTAAAGTTGTAGCCAGAAGTGTCGTATTCCTCGTCTTGCACGTGGATGACATTCTATTGATAGGAAATGGCATTCATATGCTACAACCTGTCAAAGGATTCTTGTCACACAGGTTCTCCATGAAAGACCTGGGTGATGCCTCTTACATTCTGGGGATCCGGATCTATCGTGATAGATCCAAGAGGATGTTGGGACTTTCACAGTCCAGGTATATCGACACTGTACTGAAAAGATTCAGTATGGAAGATTCTAAGCGCGGTAATCTACCGGCTTGTCACGGAATCACCCTCTTCAAAGAGATGTCTCCCAAGACTGATTTGGAAAGGGAACGCATGTTTATTATACCCTACGCTTCTGCAGTAGGCTCTATAATGTATGCGATGTTGTGCACCAGACCAGATGTAGCTTACGCACTAAGCGTGGTAAGCCGGTATCAGTCAGACCCAGGGGAGAAGCACTGGATAGCAGTAAAGAACATTCTCAAGTACCTAAGAAGGACTAAGGAGATGTTCTTGGTTTACGGCGGAAAAGACCTCAGGTTGGAGGCCTTTGCTGATTCCGGCTTCCAGATTGATAAGGACGATTCCAAGTTCATGTCGGGTTATGTCTTTACCCTCAATGGAGGGGCGGTGTGCTGGAAGAGCTCCAAGCAGGACACCGTTGCTGACTCAACGATGGAAGCGGAGTATATAGCTGCTTGCGATGCCGCAAAAGAAGCAGTCTGGATGAAGAAGTTCCTAACAGAACTTCAGGTGGTTCCTACCATAGTTGATCCAATACCTCTGTATTGCGACAACAACGGAGCTATAGCTTTAGCGAAGGAACCAAGTTCCCATCAGAAGTTCAGACACATCTTGAGGCGGTATCACCTGATCAGGGAGATCATTGATCGTCGGGAGATCGAGGTTCGGAGAGTTGCTTCTGAAGAGAACATTGCTGATCTATTCACGAAGGCCCTACCTCAGATTCAGTTCGAGAGGCTACTCGAGATCATCGGTCTTCGATATGCCAGTACATGGCCTTAGTGCAAGTGGGAGATTGTTAGTGTATATGCCCTAGGGGCCATTATTGTATCATACTAGTTTGTATATTACTTAATGGAAGCTTGGGATATTCACATGTATATAACAGTCTTGCTAAACATGATAGTATGCTACTTGGTTTTTCTATCTTAATATGTGAGTATACGTATTGATAGAGCTCTTAGGATCTTGCTTGACTACCAGCGTTGTGATGGCAGTCACACTAGTGGGGGCTGGGTAGTCCACAAGCACATCCTTATTCAGGTCCCTAGTCGTTGGATTATCGAGACAGAGCATCGATACTCCGGAGTAGACTAGTGTGTACGCTTCTCATCCCAGTTGGGGAGATGGTCTGTCCCACAGCCGTCAGTACGTTGTACTGGAGATAGTATGCAGGTGCTCGTTGGGTTACGGGTACACCGGACAGGACTCACAGGGAACTGTTGGTTGGTTTTATACCAGTCGTCAGTGAACAGTTCCCAGGTAACATGAGTACAGCATAGTCCGCAGACTTGACACTGCTACTTCGTCTCGAGTGTGTCCCACTGTTCTTAGATTGCTACCTTACCACGGCTCAAAGGAGTCGTGCAAACAGGTAGCAGTTGGGTGCAGTCCCGAGCACTTGGAGGCAGTGGCGGTTAGACAGGATTCATCTCTCCCGGTATTGGGGGTTGATATCGCGCTGTGTCAGAGAGCCCTTACGCAAAGTCCCTGGCCAGGGCAAGCGAGATTTGCTGGTAGGTTCCAATAGTTTCTCAGGGTGTAATAGGCTTCGCTCCGACATGACTTATACAGCTATTAGGGGACTGACGCTTGCCGCCCCCTAGGCCCGATATGCGATAGTCTTAGACGAACGGACCGGACTGTACGGAGATTGTCACATCAGACTCAGTAGGAGTTCGGATGGGTTTCTTCATCGGCCTTCTTATCGACATCTACCTGGGGACCGTTACGTACAGCTAGTGCCGCTTGCGGTCTGTGGTTAAACCCACTGCCAGCGTAGTAGTCGAGTCTCTAGAGTCCCACGCAGAGAGTTTCCCTACTCGAGGCGAAACGATATAGAGGTCGTATGGTTTTACGACAAGGGTTCGGACGCATACGTGTGTTTACGCACGTACGAATTTCGGACAGTTTTTACTAGTCGGCTTTGGTTTAAGCCAGTTAGTAGTATCCGGTTATTGGATTTATACAGTCTAAAGTTTTTCCGTGTTTTCACGGATAGGAGGGGCGTTCTCGTAATTGCGTGAGAAGCTTCTAGAAGATGGTGACTAAGGAGGTTTAGGTGGCATATACATTGAATGAGATTAGTAAGTCATATGGATGATTCATCCATGTCATTAATGCTTCATAATTGCTTAATGACTCATGGAGATGAATCACCACAAGATATTTATCAAGCATGGTTGTAAATCATTTTCTTTTCTTTTCTTGATAAATAAAAATGCTTGATATATATTATGATAACTCATTTTCTCTTCTTATTATCATGTTCATCTTCTCTCTCCTCAAGCTCTCTCTCTTCAAACCCTAATCCTCCCCTCTCATGTGTTGAGTACAAGGATTAGTTAGACTACTTAATCCATAACCATACTCTATTTCATCTAGGTACTTTGATTAGCACTTAAAGATACCTAGTTACCTCAAGTTTAGAGGCAAAACTTGGAGTTTAGCTCTCGTGGTGGATCGTCTACTACTTGGAGAAGGCCGAGGAGGAGGTGGAGTTCGTAAAGACGAAAGACACGGTTCTTTAGGTATAATCCCTTTACATAGTAGTTGTTAACTTCTATGTTTGATGTTAGTTATCGTTTAGCTTCGATTCATACGGTTAGTCGATGTTTAGTATAAAACAAGATCGTTTTTCATATTTCCGCCTCCCCGCAAGTCGTGGGGTGTTGTACATCGACTTACATATTCAGTGTACATTTTTGCTCGACATGATAGTATGCTATCTGGTTCCTCTTTATCTGACATGTTGATTTGATCATGCTTTTATTCATTCACACATGTTGATAAAGCCCTGAGGATATAGGCTTGACTACTGTGATTATGATAGAGATCATACTAGTGGGACATCTGTAGTTTATAAGCATATCCTGGAATGTCCCTAGTCGTAGGTGTATCGAGACGGGGCATCGATATACCAGAGTAGACTAGCGTATATGATACTAGACCCATATGATGGGCGATGGATGTTCCCACATTCATCGATGTTTGATATCGAGATCGTATACGGGTGCTCAGTGGTGACTGGGTACACTGGACGGACTCACCGAGAACTTCTATATGGAATTATATCTATCGTCGGATAGCAGTTCTCAAGTGACACTGGTGCAGGTTAGTCTGTAGACCCGAGATCGTCATAGAGACTTGTGTGTTCTCCCATTGTACTTTGATTACCACCCTACCACGGCTCTACTGAGTCGTGCAAACAGGTGGCCGTTGGGTACAGTTTCGAGACACACGAAGGCGATGAGCGATAAGGAGGGGTTTCGTCTCTCCCGGTATTGGGAGTTGATGCTGTGCTGTGCTCGATTGGCTATATCAGTAAGTCCCTGACCAGGGCTGTTGAGATTTACTGATAAGTGTTATCAGTAGTTTCTCGATCTGTTATAGACCATTCATCGGCATGACTTATTGAGTTATTAGGGTCGACGTTACCATCCCTAGACTCGATATGCAGCATATCTGACGAAGAGACCGGACTGTACGGTAACGTTGCCGGTTGGCTCGACGGGAGTTGTGACAGGTTCGCTTGTTTTCTTCTGATCGTTCAATGCCCGGGTGGCCGTTATGTTTAGCTGACCGCTTGCGGCTTGGGGGTGCTTGATATGATCATCACCCACTGCCGGCGTATTGACGAGTCTCAGAGTCCCACAATGGAGTTGCCTAGTCCAGGCGAAACGATGTGGTGCGCATATGAGATATGCGCATGGACCCGGTTAAAATGCGCGTATGAGATACCGTATATTAATCGGGCGGTTTGCTTTTGGTCGGGTCGTATGCGATATGATCGGTTTGCTAAATCAAGTGTTGATTTATCATTGACCATTAGTTTCTCACTTTAAACCCTTTCTTGTCTTTTTTGTTGTATGCATGCATGTATGCATTTATTCTCATTCATGCACATACATGCATACATAATCTATCATGGTTGTTTATATAGTGGATAATGGCAATATAAGACTCACACCATATATAAATATATAGATATTATTTATTGGAAAAGAAAAATGGAAATGGAAATTGTTATCATGGTTTAATATTTTATTATTTCACTAACTCTTTGGTTTAACCATTATTCATTTTCTATGGCCATTTTTGTTCCAAACTAAAATATCTAGATATTTTATAACTATGGTTAAGAATGAGAAAGTGAAAATATATATATTTTCATTTCTCATTTTTATTCATAAGTTCATCATTTATCTTGAGCTCTTTACAAGCCATCATCTTCTTCCTCCTTTCTCTCTTGCTCTCTAGTTTTCTCAAGTGAGCAAAAGAGTCACCAAGTTAGGATTTTGATGTGAGAAAACAAACCACATCACCATTCTACACTAGTCTTGCCCATTAGTGTAGAGTGTTAGCTTCCATTTCTTCTCTTGATCTAGTGGAGCTTCAAGCTTAGACAAAGAGGACTCCGAGTGGATCGTCGTGGACCTAGAGGATCTCAAGCGAACCTTTTTACAACCTTTAAGTAGCCAAGGAGTCTAGCGTAGGGAGCTACAAAGATTGTACTCTCAAAACCCTAGCTTTTACTACTTGTGTTTGTGTTGCCCTAAATTTTCTAGCATGATCCTTAAGAAAGTTTCTTTAGCACCATATAAAATTTAAATATGGAATGTGTGTTGCCTCCAAACCCTTGTAGTGGTGCTGTAGGAAACCCTTCATGGTATCAGAGCCAAGTTAGAACTTTAGGCGACGTTTAGGCGAAGTTAAAACTCCGATCGAACCACGAAAAACGGATTTTGACCCTTCTCTGGACATTTTTTAAAACTGTGTTTTTTTCTGAATTAAAAATACTTAAAAAATTTAGCAGGTAAATATAGCAATACTGTAAAAACCGACGCCATAAGCCGTACATATCGCCGCGGAACCGCGGCCAGACTTTTCTTAGGCCACGGATCCACGGCCGTACAGATGTAATATAGCCTCGTTTTTGTACAGTAATGTTCTTAGCTGCTTGTACATATTTTTGGGTATTTTTAATCTGACTCAAATGTTGAGTGTTCTGGGGATTATTTTGGATTCGTTGATTCGATCTGAAAATTTAATTTCGTGCTATTTTCGGGTAATTTAGAAAGTATTAAAAAGTTCGAACGAATATCATTAACTCACTTTTTCCCGGCACGAAAAACTTTCAAGTGTTGAATTTTTCTCGAGTTTAAATCTTTCGGAAATACGTGCAAGTAATGTGGTGGACCCTCTAGAAGAACACAAACCTTAACTCGATTATGTGACCGTCTGAACTGCCTCTAAACCTTAGGGTTCGGGGCAGTACGGCATGCCACATGTGAGGCGTTGGCTTGACCCTTCTACGGCTGGACCACTGCTACTGTGACATGTTCCGGGATTTTTGAACTCCGCTCAAGTGTTGAGCTATTTAGGAAATCTTGGGTATTTGATTATTCGATCGGAAAGTTTAATACTGTCTATTTATCTAGAATGTGATACATTATGTGGAATTCATATAGTTAGGCATGAAATGCGAAGTATGTGATATTTCGGATTTACGATGTCTAAAGTGATTGTGGATTCCAAATGTTGTAGTTTTACACTTTCTTTTCTGTGACCGTAAGTGTAGTATGTCGCATATCGCCGGTTTCGTTGCTATACATCAACGACAATCGGGGTACGCATACTTACTTACGTTGATGATATATGATATTATATGTTGCTGAGATATGATGTGCAGGATTGTCGCAATTGAATAGCCGGGGTTTTTTTTATATGAGATGAGAGTTTTCTTTTCATTCATGTAAAATTCAAATGTAATGTAATATTCTTTTCTTTGGGGCACTTCCGGGTTGAGGTTGATGTCACCAGTGTTGTATATTATTTACTTTTCCGCATTAGGATAGACCCAAGGAGGGGAGCACAAGTGACCGGGTTCTAGGGTTCAGAAGGAGGCCATCTCGAGGAGTCGAGACCGGGTCTCCTAAACTCCAGAATTGGTTGGGTCGCTTGCCGCTCTCGTAGGGGTCTAGGGGTGTGGGCTTGGCTATTCATCGCGACCGTGGAATCCGTATTTTCTATTGTTGGCTAAATACTAAATACGGACGTCCTAATATATCCTATATTATCATGTGTGTTTCTGCTGCCTGTATTCTGTGATGTGATATCTGAGACGAATGATATATTATATATAAGATATATAGTAGACGTTGCTTTTGTTTTACACCCGCGCTAGTCCCGTCCCGGTATGCCGTTAGTTAAGTAACCTAACGGTGCATAACGGAACATTACGGCGAATGCGGATGGCATAAGCGTACGTTGTATTTTCGTTTCTTTTCTGTGATTGGCTTAAGGACTTAAATGATGGGGTTACATTAATATGATTAATTTAAAGAAAATAAACCTAAAAAGATGTTGTAGAATCGGATTTGAAAACCACTCGGCTCTTTATGAAAAAGCTACTTTTCAAAACTGCGGAGCTCAAGCCACTCCTTTTGAAAACCATTTGATTCTACGACGATATCAAGTTCAAAGCGTTAAAGATTTTCTTAAAAATCATCCGCAACCCTCCGTCATTTTAGAAAGTAGAGTACTTAGTATTCATGCTACGTTTGTTGACTATAGTTAAGGCGTGGTGTACGGTAGCTAAGTGATGTCTTCCTACACTGCATATGATGCAGATTAATTAGGACATTCATGCGACTTTGTTGACCATAGTTATGGGTCATGTGAGTGGGTCTAATTAATCAAGAAATGATGGATAGAACTTGATTAGTACTTATGATTTGTTGACTATAGTTAAGGTCATAGGTACTAGGGATAAAAACCACATCGGGAATTTCAATAGTTGAAATTTGCAATGAGATTGCATACCTTCCATATGATGGTTGGATCCCGATCCCACTGTAGGCAATAGTTGCTCCTAGGAGAGTTTTGCAGTTTACAATTAGCTAACCCATTAGGTGTCTAGAAAGGTGTTAACGGGGCTACGCCTCTGTGTAGACGAGGTTTACTTTAATTAGGTCCGTGCGAAAGCACGGGGAATCTCCCTCAAGTACCGACACTGGCCTGGCTGAACGGTTGGCGAAGTTGTAGACTGTCATTAATCCTGGCTAGTTTTCTTTTTAAGGTTTGAAAGAAAAACTTGATTAAAGCAGTAGGAGACATCGATTAGACAAGATAATAACCAATCTGATCTTTGCAAGAGCTTTCGCTGAGTGTATTCTTTTCTCTCTCTTAATGGCAGATACCAATGACAGGACTCAAGCTTCTACTATATAAAAATAAACTGAATGGGACCAATTATAAAGACTGGCTGAGCAATCTGAACATTGCCTTGACTTATGATAAGGTATCATATGTCCTCACGGCTCCAGCCCCGCCCGTCCCATGTCTAAAATCCTCAGTTGCGGATATTGAAGTCCGCAAGACATGGGATGCTGACTGTGCCACGGCCAAATTCCTCGTGCTTGCATCGATGGATAACACACATCAAAAGCAGCACGAGAATATGGACATTCACGCCATATTCCTCCATACAAAGGAGTTGTATGGAGAGCAATCCCGCGTATTACGATACGAAGCATCAAAGAAATTGTTTCAGATGCGAATGGCTTCTGGCACACCAGTAGGAGCTTGTTCTGAAGATGATAGCTCTCATAGAAGAGCTTGAGGACCTTGGATGGACGATGGACAATGAACAATATACGGATATTATTCTACAGTCCCTCCCCTCCACCTTTGCTCACAGTTAACTTCAACATGCACAACATGGAGAAGGAACTACCTGAACTCCTTAATATGTTAAGGAGTGCAGAGAGCACACTGAAATCAGTGAAAACTCCCGTTTTGAGTGTTGGGCAATCTTCCTCTTCTCGCCCAAAACTAAGGCTAAGGGAAAGATGAAGAAGAAGCCCACCAAGCCTAGGGGTGGAGTTAAAAAGGTTAAGGGGAAGGACACGTCCAAAGCTGGAGAATCAGGGAAAGGGGAATGTTATCACTGCAACAAAACAGGACATTGGAAGCGCAACTGTACAGAGTACTTAAATCTCAAGAAGAAGCATGTGGATGCTTCCGCTTCAGGTGTGTTTGTGACAGAAAACTGTTTTTCAATAAACTCTGCTTCCTGGGTATTAGATACCGGTTCAGGTTCTCACATTTGCAATTCTATGCAGGGGCTGAGAAATAGCAAGGTTTTGAAGACAGGTGACCATACTCTCCGCGTTGGAAATGGTTCCAATGTACATACAGTTGCAGTAGGAGAGTATCATTTAGGGTTGCTGTCTGGGTGTATATTGGTTTTGAACCCATGTTATTTTATACCTAGTATGCTTTGTGATATAATATCTGTTTCTTTTTTAGACAATGAAGGATATAATTTTGTATTGCTGAACAATGTTATGAACATTCACCTGAATCAAATGTTGGTTGGGTATGGTACGCTTAATAACGGGATATACGTCCTAAATCAACACACAGTTTTCAGCATACAACACACTAATAAAAGAAAACTTTCAGAAATAAATGAAGCTTTTCTTTGGCACTGTAGATTTGGTCATATTAACGAAACAAGACTAAACAAGTTACACAAAGATGGATATTTAAACCCTTTTGAATATAAATCTTATGCGACTTGCCAGTCTTGTATCAAGGGTAAAATGACCAAAACTCCGTTTACCGGACACGGAGAAAGAGCTACTGAGCTCCTAGGCCTCATACATAGTGATGTATGTGGGCCAATGTCTACACAGGCTAGAGGCGGTTTTTCATACTTCATTACTTTCACTGACGATTTCTCAAGATTCGGTCATGTATTTTTATTAAAGCACAAATCTGAAGCTTTCGAGAAATTCACTGAATATAAACTCGAAGTAGAAAAACAAACCGGCTTGAGTATCAAAATGCTTCGATCAGATCGAGGTGGGGAGTACCTCAGTACAGAGTTTGCAAACTTCCTAAAAGAGAATGGGATTCTCTCTCAGCTCACTCCTCCTTACACACCACAGCACAACGGTGTGTCTGAACGACGGAATCGGACCCTATTAGATATGGTCCGATCCATGATGAGTGATGCTGAGTTACCCGTCTCATTTTGGGGGCATGCATTGGAGACTGCAGCGTTTCTACTGAACAGGGTCCAACCAAAACTGTGTCTACCACACCATATGAGATATGGCATGGAAAGAGACCATCTCTTAAGACAATTAAGATTTGGGGTTGCCCGGCATATGTTAAAAAGCAGATCCCGGACAAACTCGAGACACGGTCGGTCATGTGTAATTTTGTGGGGTATCCAAAGAATTCTTATGGATATCTTTTCTACCACAAGGAGGAACAAAAGGCGTTTGTTTCTCAGTATGCCACATTCTTGGAAAAAGAGTTTTTCACAGATAAAGCTGATGGCAATGTGGTGGATCTAGAAGAGATTCTAGAGACACAAACTACAAATGACGACTTGGTTGAACCGGCTGTTGCAATAGAAACTGAGGAACCTCGACCACTCCGTAGGTCTGATAGGACTTCTCGTCCACCGGAGAGGTACTACGGTTTCCTCATTGATGGTGACAGAGAAGACTGTATCATGGAGGATGATGATCCTACCAGCTTTCAGCAAGCTATCACGAGTGGAGACTCTGTGAAGTGGCTGGATGCCATGAGATCCAAAATGGAGTCTATGTACACCAACAAAGTATGGACTTTGGACGTTGTACCCCCTGGGGTAAAACCTGTGGGCTGCAAATGGATCTTTAAAAGAAAGATTGGTGTAGATGGACAGGTAGAGACCTATAAGGCAAGACTTGTGGCTAATGGTTTTCGTCAAAGACCAGATTTGGACTATGACGAGACTTTTTCTCCCGTAGCCATGCTTAAATCCATTCGGATCCTACTTGCTATTGCTGCTCACTACGACTATGAAATCTGGTAGATGGACGTTAAAACGGAATTTCTAAATGGAGATTTAGAAGAATGCGTTTATATGGATCAGCCAGAGGGCTTCATTGACAGTGGGAGCAGCGGGAAAGCATGTAGATTGCTTAAATCCATATATGGGTTAAAGCAGGCATCACGGAGCTGGAACATCTGTTTCGATGATGTTATCAAAGAGTTTGATTTCATCAAAAATCCAGATGAACCTTGTGTTTATAAGAAGGCTGTAGGGAGAGCTGTCACATTCCTCGTATTGTACGTGGACGACATTCTTCTGATAGGAAATGATATTCCTATGCTACAGTCGGTCAAATCTTTCTTATCACTAAGGTTCTCCATGAAGGACCTGGGTGATGCCACATACATTCTGGGCATTAGGATCTATAGGGATAGATCCAAGAGGTTATTGGGATTGTCCCAAACCAGGTACATCAACACCATCCTAAAAAGGTTTAGTATGGAAGACTCCAAGCGGGGTGCCTTACCCGCTTGCCATGGGGTCACTCTCTCCAAGGACTCTTGCCCAAAGACCGATGAAGAGAGAGCTCGCATGAGCATTATATCCTATGCTTCGGCAGTAGGATCTATAATGTATGCGATGTTTTGTACACGCCCAGATGTAGCTTATGCACTTAGTGTTGTAAGCAGGTATCAATCCAACCCAGGGGAGAATCACTGGATAGCTGTGAAGAACATTCTTAAGTACTTGCAAAGGACTAAAGAATTGTTCTTGGTGTATGGTAATGGAGATCTCTAAATGGAGGCCTTTACCGATTCAAGCTTCCAGAGCGATAAGGACGACAGCAAATCTATCTCTGGGTTTGTATTTACCTTCAATGAAGGGGCGGTAAGTTGGAAGAGTTCCAAAAAGGATACCGTTGCAGAATCTACGATGGAGGCCGAGTACATTGCTGCGAATGATGCCGCCAAGGAAGCCGTCTGGATGAAGAAGTTCGTCTCGGAGCTAGGAGTAGTTCCAACCATTATTGATCTAATACCATTGTATTGTGATAATAATGGGGCTATGGCGTTAGCCAAGGAGCCCAGGTCCCATCAGCGGTCCAAACACATCCTGAGGCGCTTTCATTTGATCCGGGAGATTGTAGATCGCCGCGAGATCGAGATTAGGAGAGTAGACACAAAGAATAACACCGCGGATCCACTCACCAAGGCCCTCCCTCAGCCGCAGCATGAGCGACTTTTTGAGATGTTGGGTATGAGATACGCCAATAACTGGCCTTAGTGCAAGTGGGAGATTGTTGGATATATGTATGCCTTAGATGCCATTATATGATAGTGGATGTATTTATACATGTAAATATATATTCAGTGTACATTCTTGCTCGACATGATAGTATGCTATCTGGTTCTTCTTTATCTGACATGTTGATTTGATCATGCTTTTATTCATCCACACATGTTGATAAAGCCCTGAGGATATAGGCTTGACTACTGTGATTATGATAGAGATCATACTAGTGGGACATCTGTAGTTTATAAGCATATCCTGGAATTGTATGTGCACGGCGGCGCCCCGGCCGTCAATCCGACGCTGGAATGCGGAAGCGGTGATTTACTTTAAATTTTTTAAACCGGCACCACCGCGCACTATAAACCCGGATCGTGCCATTAAACTAGTCCTAGCTAACAATCTAGAGAAGGGGTAGAGAGATATACCGAGTGATCCGTGTCCTCCGGTCTTCTCGTCGTCGTCCCGATCTCCCGCGGAATCTCCGGTCTCCACCTCCTCGCCGGAAGGGCACCATGTCGCCGGCTTCTTTTACGGGCTCCTACCTCTACACCGAGGCAACTCGGGCACGAAGTTGGCGAGTCGACGTGCCCAAGGTTTGCTGTAGAATAGTGTAGTGAGCTATTTGTGTCTCTAGGGGTTTAGGGAGTTGCCATTGGTGGAGGATATGAGATAAGCTTTTGGAGGAGGAGCTAAAAAGATTTTTGCCTAGCCAAATGAGCAAAAATTCCCCACTACCAAATTGGGACAGCCCACCATCTCTTTGGCCGGCCATGGCATAGAAAAACAATGAGAGGAGAGTGTGTAGCCATGAGGTGAGTGAGTGGGCCAAATCAAAGAGAGAGAAAAGGGTATGATGAAAAGAAAATGATCACCAATCATAAACAACACTCCACCAACCTCATCATCATAACAAAGGTCAAGCCATCATGAAAGAAGAAGTCAAATGGTCAGGGGATGGTGCTCCATCATGAAACCATCATGATACAAAAGTATGCAAAGACAACCCTCCAAATAGCTAATTTGAACAAAAGCAAATAAGCCCTCCTCCACCAATCTTCGGCCAATGAAAGATACAAAGAAATATGGCCGAAACGGAAAACAAACTGGCAACTCTAGAAAACTGGTCCCGTAATAAATTACAGGAAAACCCCGATACTGTGTATACACACCCGCATTTATATTCCGACCGAAATACAAATGCAATGAGACAAAATCTACACTTTACGATACTAGGATCTGGCTTAAACTAAAGCCCGCTAGTATTATCCGTCCGATCCTGATCCGTGCAATCCGCACGTATCTGATCGAACCCTGCCATATCTCCATATGGCCTCTACAGCGTTTCGCCCGAAACTTGAGAAACTGATCTGTGGGGGACTCTAAACACTCGTCAACACCTTGGTTGTGGATTTAACCACTAGCACGTCAGAGGTATTAGCCTATACGTAACGGGCTACCAGGTATTGACCAAAAGGGACGTCGATGAGCGAACTCATCCTGACACCCTACTGAGCCTGTCAATGACAATATCCATACAGTCCGGTCCGTTCGTCTATGAGCATCGCATGGCGGGCCTAAGGGGTTGGTAAAAGTCATACCCCCAAAAGCGGTACAAGTCGTGTCGGAGTGTTGCCCAAAGCACCCTGAGATACTATTGGAATACCTACCAGTAAATCTCCTGCCTTGGCCAAGGACATCATGTAAGGGCTCTCCTAGACACAGCGCGACCTCACCCCCAATACCGGGAGAGACGAACCCCTGAAGATCCACTCACTGTCTCCATGTGGCTCGGGACTGAACCCAACTAAAACCTGTTTGCACGTCTCCTTTGAGCGTGGTAGGGTAGTAATCAAAGTACAGTGGGAACTCACACGAGACAAATGACGATCCCCAGGTCGATGAACTAACCTGTACACATGTCACCAGCGAACTGCTATCTGACGTCTGGTATAATCCCAACTAGCAGGTTCCCGGCGAGTCCTGTCCGGTGTACTCAAAACCCAATGAGTACCTGTATACATCTTAGGTGAACCAACTGACACCAGTGGCTTGTGAGACTGGCCACCGCCCCTCGTCGGGGTCTCGACTGTATACACTAGTCTACTCTGGAGTATCGATGCCCTGTCTCGAAACTCCCATGACTAGGGACCTTTTAAGGATGTGCTTATAGACTACCAGCTTCCACGTATATGATCGCCCTCATACTGCTAGCAGTCAAGCATGAATCCTAGGGGCTCTATCAACGTATAATAGCGACCTGTCTGGTCACCTAAAGCAGTACACGATGATAAAGATAAACCAGATAGCATACTATCATCTTGAGTAAGACTGTCCTACCGGGATAGGCCATCCCTCAATCATTGCAACCACGTGCCTGTGATCCAATAATTGACTCTGAGGGCACTATCTCCAACAATCTCCCACTTGCACTCAAGGCTAATTATTGCGATGTTGCATACTCACAGCCCGTGTGATACCGAACACCCAACTCCTCTACTAGTCAGTCTTACAAATCCCGTTTGCGAAACTATTGCGTTCGAGGAATAGCCTCAGCGAGTGGATCCGCTTTGATGTTTCTTTCTATATCTCTCTATATCTCAAGTTCGCGGAGAAAGCCATCTCCCGAAATGAGCAATACCTGTCTTAGAATGTGTCTCGATGTCTGATGGGACCTAGTTCATAAATGAACTCCAAATCCAAACTTCTTAGACTGTATCGTCAACTGAACTTAATCAGTATCCTGCGCCATGCCTCCCTCAGTATTTCCTTGGACCACCTGTCCAAAATACTGCCCCTCGTCAGAAGGAAAACTATAACTCTGACAACCTCCCTGTCGTCCAAGTCACCTTGGAAGCCTGGAATGATAACTGTCTCCCGAATGAGGCTGTCGTTATCATATCCCTAGAACATCCACTTATGTTCTAAAACTGCTTCCGACTGTTTCTCCAGGATTGGATCAATGTCAACTTATTGCATCTAGTGCAAAAAAAACATCTGGTGTGGTACTTGACATCTCATGATTGACTCAATTGCCTAAGCAAGTGATCTGCCAATCATGCACATCCCTCTACCCTTTAGTCTGTAAGACACCTTTAGAGAGGGTAACTCCGTCATCTGCAGGTACACTACCGTGCATGGAGTCGTCCATTCTAAATACTCATAGAATGCTGTCTAAGTACCCAGATTGGGAACTACCTAAATCTAGATCTAAAACCATAGATCTAGTAACCAGAATGTCTGATATAATATCCATATCCTTTGTGGAGAAACCACTGTGTGACAACCAAAGTATAACCGATCGTAGTAAAGGAATTTCACTTCCTACTGTGTGTATGCCATCCAAATACCAGGGCATCACACCCTACTACCTTCTTAACAGATCCATCCCCTATTCTGATGAAGTCAAATCTATGACTGTCACGTCAGAAATAGATGATCTATCTCCGCTATATCTGCTTTAGTCTATAAATAGACATAAGCCACTTGTCCACCAATGCTTCCGCTGCTCCCACTGACTACGACAACCCTCTGGCAGAGTCATATAGACGTTCACTTCTAAAGCTAGTTTAGAACGACGCTATACTCATCCTCCTGCCGGGTCTCACGGTCCGGAACAACAGTAATGGCAAGTCTGGGTAAACAAGAACTTCCCTGTCACTGTCCTTGAGGCTACCGGAGTACCTCTCGGGTGCCTGAAGTTACCCACCGTATCTGCGGAGTGGCCAATGGAATGTCAAACCAAATTGAATCTTTAGGTTCCTATCAAAATCTTCAGTAATCGTTTGTGGTTCTGGAATCACTTCCAGTTCTACCATACTCCCACTACTGTTTTCTGAAAAAATCCATTTTTATTAAAACTGTGGCGAGTCAAGAACAATATCACTATTGATCTTCCAGATGGTAGAAAATCAACCCTCGTCATAGCCTGGGTCAACCCACAAACAGCCATTACAGAAACGTGCCTTGAGTTATCCAGAGTCTGGTTTTAAGCATAGGCCGGACAACTCCCCGTACCTTAACATCGTTAAGGTATGAACTGTTCTATATCCAATATAGAAACAGAGGCACTGATTTAATTGAACCAGATTCAAATCATGCAGCTGTCTCTAGTGCATGTCAACTAAATGGAAAGAGGCCGATCAGTGTTACTCAACTTAGGAATGCTTCCAATTATGAGCAACCTGAAAAAGAAGCAAGTTCTCTTAATCATTACTATCAACTGAATATCATACACAAGTATCTACATCTTCGATCTCCTTGAAGAATCCCGATACTTGCAACATCTGGTTCTCTACTTTACTCTTATACCTATAACTTCTCAAAACTTGGACCCTGTGTTTCTACGAAACACCTGTCTAAGAACTAGAGAAGTCATAAGTAAACTGAATATAGTACGAGGACCATCCCCTCTGTCCTAATGGACACTGGACAATATACAATACTCTGTACAAGTCCCTTGAGTCTAATAACTCACTCACTGTGTGTCGTAGGTTGAAAACTGTACTTATGGTTAAGAAGAATTACACCGTTGTTCAATGCTCCTTACCTAACCATCCACTGATCTAGGTAAATGTCATAGACATAATTTCAAAAAGGTATATCTCACTCTATAAAAATAGACGTACAGATAAATCAATTTGAAATTGGTGCATTATAACGGATATTCAAAACCAAATATTCGCCGTCCGGCAAACAACCCAGGTGAATTCCTCAAATATCACCGATTACAACGAATCCCGATATAATGAGGATGATCACCCAATTCCCAATAACTTACTCCCACTCATCATCTGTAAAACCATACAGATGTGAGAATCATACCTGGTAAATTCATACCCTGGAGTAAGTATCTAATCGGGAAATCAGTTTTCCTTTAACAGTACACAGTGAAGCTGAAACATTGAAATGTTTCGTAGGGGTATCCTGGTATTCCTAGTAATGCCTCTTCCAGATTCACAACTGTAACCGTATAAATCTCTGCCACCTCTCCAAATCCCTTCATATGTCTTTCGTCATTACCTTCTGTACACCCCTTTAGGCCAAATGGTTTTCTTCCTTCCCTATCGTTCGGCACCCGCCTATGGTTTGGAAGAACACTATCCAATAAGCATAATGGGTGTACTGTCCAAATCCTAGGAACACTCGCAATGCGAGAGAAGGTGAGGATAAAAGACAACCGAATAAACCTTATTCCTATTTCTCCTGAACCAGAATCCATCCCCGAACTGGAACAAGTTCCTTTCGAGTTCGTATATAACCATACGATGGAATATCCAATAAACTGTGGATCTTCGTAGTGATACGGAGTGTTCTGGAGAAATACAAAGGTGAAGTGGGAGTGGTAATGAAATACTTGGTTTGGTCGTGAATATCAGTCGCAATTTACTTTGCCCTCTTACTAATCCCTTTCTTTGTCTTTACATAATACCTTCTGTACACCATCGTTAGGCTAATTGGTTTTCTTCATTCCCTACTGGTCGGCACCTGCCTATGGTTTGGAAGAAGACTATCCAATTTGCGTAATAGGTGTACTATCTCCTAAACCAAGGAGTACTCACAACTTGAGAGAAGGTAAAAGGAAAAGACAACTGAATAATCCTATCCGTTTTCTCCAGAACCGGAAACCATCCTCGAATAAATCCCTTCGAGTTCGTATATAACCATACGATGGTTTTGTCCAATGGAAGTGGACGTTCGTAGTAATACGGGGTGTCCTGGAGAAAAGGGTAAAAGTAGGAGTGGCAATGAGGTGTGCAACTCTGACAATCCAAAAGCCAGTCTTATAAGAAGGTTCGGTTAACTTGGTCTCTGAGTCATAGTCTAGGGTCGGGTCAATGGTCGCTGCCAAAGAGAGAGAGAAAAGAAACACTCAGCGAGCACTCTAACCTAGATCAGAATGGTTACCAATTTATCTAATCTGGAAACCTCCCACTGTACCGTCAAATTCTCCTCCAAACCTGAAAGAAGAATTAGTCGGGATCACCCGAGGAGTGAACTAACTCATCAGTGGGAATTGGGATCCAACTATCACCGCATGATAACGTGACGGAATCCGCTCACGTTATCACACTCCAGAAGGTATGCTCATGTTGGAGATAGTGCCCTCAGAGTCAATTATTAGGTCACAGGTACGTGATTGTAATGATTGAGGGAGGACCTATCCCGGTAGGACAGTCTTACTCGAGATGATAGTATGCTATCTGGTTTACCTTTATCATCGTGTACTGTTTTAGGTGACCTGACACGTCGCTATTACACGTTGATAGAGCCCCTAGGATTCTTGCTTGACCACCAGCAGTATGAGGGCGATCATATAAGTGGGAGCCGGGGGTCTACAAGCATATCCTTAAAAGGTCCCTAGTCGTGGGAGTTTCGAGACCGGGCATCGATACTCCATTAGTAGACTAGTGTATACAGTCGAGACCCCGACGAGGGGCGGTGGCCGGTCTCATAAGCCACTGGTGTCAGTTGGATCACCTAAGATGTATACAGGTGCTCATTGGGTTATGAGTACACCGGACAGGACTCGCCGGGAACATGCTAGTTGGTCATATACCAGACGTCAGATGGCAGTTCCCTGGTGACATGTGTGCAGGTTAGTTCATCGACCTGGGGATCGTCATTTGTCTCGTGTGAGTTCCCACTGTACTTTGATTACTACCCTACCACGGCTCAAAGGAGTCGTGCAAACAGGTTTTAGTTGGGTACAGTCCCGAGCCACATGGAGGCAGTGAGCGTATCTTCAGGGGTTCGTCTCTCCCGGTATTGGGGGTGAGGTCGTGCTGTGTCTAGGAGAGCCATTACACAATGTCCTTGGCCAAGGCAAGGAGATTTACTGGTAGGTATTCCAGTAGTATCTCAGGGTGTTCTGGGCTACACTCCGACACGACTTGTACCGCTTTTGGGGGTCTGACTTTTACCAACCCCCTAGGCCCGCCATGCGATGCTCATAGACGAACGGACCGGACTGCACGGATATTGTCACTGACAGGCTCAGTAGGGTTGTCGGGCTGAGTTCGCTCACAGACGTCCCTTTTAGTCAGTACCTGGTAGCCCGTCACGTATTGGCTTATACCTCTGACGTGCTAGTGGTTAAATCCACAACCAAGGTGTTGACGAGTCTTTAGAGTCCCCCACATTCAGTTACTCAGCTTTCGGGCGAAACGCTGTAGAGGCCGTATGGAGATATGGCAGGGTTCGATCAGATACGTGCGGTATTGCACGGATCGTGATCGGACGGTTTTTACTAGCCGGCTTTGGCTTAAGCCGGATCTTAGTATTTGATAATGTAGTTTTGTCTCTTTGCATTTGTATCCGGTCGGAATACAAATGCGGGTGTGTATGCACAGTATCGGGGTTTTTCTGTAATTTATTACGGGACCAGTTTTCTGGGGTTGCCAGTTTGCATTCCGTTCCGGCCGGTTTTCTCTTTTTCCTTCCCGGTCGGACTTTTCGTTGGAGGGTGTTAATTGCAAGTTTGCAATTAACATTTAGTGGAGGGGGTTTCTTGCAAAAGGTTTGATTTTGATATCATCTTTGCTATTCATGCATTAATTAAGGTATGGTTGGATGTGGGTTTTGGATGTACATTTGTGTTGGTTTTTTGGGCCGGCCACTGTTGGGTACAGGGAGAGGTTTGATTTGTTTGGATAATTCTTTCATGTTGATTTTCGTGGGCCCCCCCTCCACTTGAGTGTGCTGGAGGTTTTTTTTGAGCTTTTGGTATTAATTTCCTTTTTTTGAAATGAATGAGTATTAAAGGGAGCTCATTCTTTTCACTGTGAGAGAGAAAGCTTGCTTCATTATTTTTTTCCAGTGAGTTTTTTCATTCTGTGCCCGAGCTCATTCCTTATGGTTGCTCCATTTTCATTTCCTAAGCAAGCTCCATTTTTCATCAAGTGTTCATGAAAAATCCTTGTGCAAAATTCCTCCATACATGGCAATCTCTTAAACCCCAAAGAGACAAGTTTCTACATTTTTCTACAGCTAATCTTGGGCGCGTCGGCTAGCCAACTTCGCGTCCGAGTTGCCTCGGTATTGAGGTGGGAGCCCGTAAAAGAATCCGGCTACGTGGTGCCCTTCCGGCGACGAGGTGGAGACCGGACATTCCGCGGGAGATCGGAACGACGACGAGAAGACCGGAGGACTCGGATCATTCGGTATATCTCTTCCCTTTCTTGTTAATAGCTTAGACTTGTTAATGGTTACGATCCGGAGTTTAGTGCGCGGTGGTGCCGGTTTGCAAAGTCCGCAAAAATTAAAGTTTATCACCGCTTCCGCATTTGGCCGTCGGTTTGACGGCCGGGGCGCCGCCGTGCACTTACAGTGGTATCAGAGCCTCGCCATTAACTTAGTCTAGCTTTGTGTAATGTGTTTGCATTTCCGATTTATCAAAAAGTTCCAAAACCCGTATTGCCTTCGCATCAGTTTCTGTGGAAATTTTTTGGAGTCTAAAAATTTTTCAGGTGGTCTCAGAATGATGTGCAGGGAGTTATTAGAACACTGGAAAAATTTGGTCACACAATTCCTCCGTACGACCGCGGAAGGGCGGCCAAAACCCCCTTCTGGCCGCGCTTCCGCCGCAGGAGTATGGGCTCGTGTGGAAATTTTTTTGCAGTGGGCTCATGGGCTGTAATTAGGGGTTTTGGAATATTAAAGTTGGGCCAATTGTTTCTGTGAGTGCTACAGTTTTCTTTGGGGCCCACTTGTTAATTGTTTGATCAATCGGAAAATTTTAAACACATTTTTCACAGTATTTACATTATATCTGCGACCATGAATGTCACTCGATCGGTAAATCCGGTCTAACTGCTATAGCCCGGTTAGACGGATTTGCGAACGTGACTTTCACGTTGATGTTCTATGTATTTGCTGTGATGTTGCGGATCGGTCGTGGGGGATAGCCTGGATGCAATGCTAGTACAGTTTTGTTGTAATATGTACATTTGATATTGCGGGGCGAGCGTCCGACATGTGGACTGCCGTCACTGCCTGTTTGTATTATTATATTGGGGCACGGCCAGGTTGCGGTCGATGTACCCGTTGTATGTATATTTTACTTTCTGTACTAGGATTACCCCGCGGAGGGGTGCACGGATAGCCGGGTTCTAGGGGGCAACAAGCCCGCATCTCATGGCATTGAGACGGATGGGGCTTCACTCTGGAATTGGCGGGCTATTCGCCGCACTCGTAGGGGGTACAGGTTGACCCAGGAGGGGTGCCCAAGTTGCCGGATTCCGTGAAGTGCTGGGTGGTCCATTCACAGTACTGAAGGGGGCTGCCTCGCTTCAGGTTTTGGCGGGTGACTTGCCACGCCCGTAGGGGTCTAGGATTTCATTACGCAGGCTATCCACACGACCAGGGAAACGTCGGGTTTCAATAGTGGCTCTATGAAACCCGGGGATCCCAGATATCTGTATTGTTTCTGTGATGCTGTTCATTCTCTGTGATGTTGCATTTTATTCACGCCTTGAGCGAATATAATATATTGGTATATATATTAGTAGATGTTGTATATGTTTTACATCCGCGCTAGTCCAGTCCCCGCTCTGTCGTTAGTTAGCTAACCTAACGGGTAATGACGGGACCCAGTGGCGAATGCGGATGGCATATACGTACATCAGTATATTTTCGTTCTTTTTGGTGTGATCAATTAATGGGACTGCATTGATTCGGATCAGTGCAAGTTAAAACAAACCTAATCTGATGTTGTTGGAACACTTGTCAAAAAGCTGTTATTGCAAGGACGTTCTCTTTTGTTTTGCATCGTGATATTCAGTTGGAATATCCTGCTCCTCAGTCGACGAGGCAAGGGCCGAGATCCCTTCACCGGGAGTGACCCCTTGGACAGAAGTTTGCGTCAGGGCATTAACTTCACTATAGCCGATTACTTTTGCTTTGCACCGTGGTATTTATTTGGAATATCCTGCACCCCATTCTACGGGGAAAGAGCCGAGATCCCTTCACCGGGAGTGACCTCTTTAGCAACGGTTTTCGTCACTATATTTTCAAAAAGCTATCCGTTCCTTCAACGATATCAAGTTCATTACGTTAAAGGTTTTCGCCCGAAACCATTCGTAGCCCTCCATCATTTCAGTTAAATATTCGGTAGTATTCAAGCTATGTATTTTGACCTCACGCCAAGGCATAGTGTTTGGTAGCTGCCGGGTATTTATCTGTTGCATAGATAGATGCGTTGGTTTGGGACAGTCGTACTACTATTTTGGCCTACGTCGAGGGTATGTACGGGTGGATTCAAATTAACCTGGATAATGATGGGCAGAACTTGACATGTGACTTATGATATTTTGACCTCACGCCAAGGTCATAAGAGCATGGGGCAGAAATCACATCGGGAGTTTCAAAAGAACTGAAACTTGCCAGATATGCGCATACCTTCTGGAGTGTGATGACGTGAGCGGATTCCGTCACGTTATCATGCGATGATAGTTGGATCCCGATTCCCACTGATGAGTTGGTATACTCCTCGGGTGACCCCGACTAATTCTTCTTTCAGGTTTGGAGGAGAATTTGAGGTACAGTGGGAGGTTTCCAGATTAGATAAATTAGTAACCATTCTGATCTAGGTTAGAGTGCACGCTGAGTGTTTCTTTTCTCTCTCTCTTTGGCAGCGACCATTGACCCGACCCTAAGACAATGACTCAGTGACCAAGTTGACCGAACCTTCTTAAACACCGGCTTTTGGATTGTCAGAGTTGCAAACCTCATTGCCACTCCTACTTTTACCCTTTTCTCCAGGACACTCCGTTTTACTACGAACGTCCACTTCCATTGGACAAAACCATCGTATGGTTAGATACGAACTCGAAAGAATTTATTCGAGGATGGTTTCCGGTTCTGGAGAAAACGGATAGGATTATTCAGTTGTCTTTTCCTTTTACCCTCTCTCAGGTTACGAGTACTCCTTGGTTTAGGGGTAGTACACCTATTACGCAAATTGGATTGTCTTCTTCCAAACCTTAGGCTGGTGCCGACCGGTAGGGAATGAAGAAAACCAATTAGCATAACGATGGTGTGCAGAAGGTATTAAGTTCAGACAAAGCAAGGGATTAGTAAGAGGGCAAAGTAAATTGCAACAGATATTCATGACCAAACCAAATATTTCGTTACCACTCCCACATCACCTTTGTATTTCTCCAGGACACTCCGTATTACTACGAAGATCCACAGTTTATTTGGATACTCCATCGTATGGTTATATACGAACTCGAATGGAACTTGTTCCAGTTCGAGGATGGATTCTGGTTCAGGAGAAATAGGAATAAGGTTTATTCGGTTGTCTTTTATCTTCACCCTCTCTCATTGCGAGTGTTCCTAGGATTGGGACAGTACACCCATTATGCTTATTGGATAGTCTTCTTCCAAACCATAGGCTGGTGCCGTACGGTAGGGAAGGAAGAAAGCCATTTGGCATAAAAGGGTGTGCAGAAGGTAAAGACTAAAGACATATGAAGGGATTTGGAGAGGTGGCAAAGAATTATACGGTTACAGTTGTGAATCTGGATAATGGAAAGGGCATTACTAGGAATACCGGGATACCCCATCGAAACATTTCAATGTTTCAGTCTCACTGTATAATGTTAAAAGAAAACTGATTTCCCGATTAGACACTTGCTCCAGGGTATGTATTTACCAGGTATGATTCTCACATCTGTATGGTTTTACAGATGATGAGTGGGAGTAAGTTATTGGGAATTGGGTGATCATCCTCATTATATCAGGATTCGTTGTAATCGGTGATATTTGAGGAAATCACCAGGGCTGTTTGCCAGTCGGCAAATATTTGGTTTTGAATATCCGCTGTTATGCACCAATTTCAAATTGATATATCTGTACGTCTATTTTCATAGAGTGAGATATACCTTTCTGAAATTATGTCTACGACATTTACCTATATCAGTGGATGGTTAGGTAAGGAGCATTGAACAGCGGTGTAATTCTTCTTAACCATAAGTACAGTTTTCAACCTACGACACACAGTGAATGAGTTATCAGACTCAAGGGACTTATACAGAGTATTGTATGTTGTCCAGGGTCCATCAGGACAGAGGGGTTGGTCCTCGTACTATATTCGGTTTACTTATGACTTCTCTAGTTTTTAGACAGGTGTTTCGCGGAAACACAGGGTCCAAATTTTGAGAAGTTATAGGTATTTGAATAGAGTAGAGAACCAGGTATAGCAAGTATCGGGATTCTTCAAAGAGATCGAAGATGTAGATACTTGTGTATGGTATTCAGTTGATAGTAATGATAAAGAGATCTTGCTTCTCTTTCAGGTTACTCATAATTGGAAGTATTCCTAAGTTGAGTAACGCTGATCGGCCTCCTTCCATTTAGTTGACATGCGCTGGGGACAGCTGCATGATTTGAATCTGGTTCAATTAAATCAGTGCCTCTGTTTCTATATTGGATATAGAACAGTTCATATCTTAACGATGTTAAGGTACGGGGAGTTGTCCGGTTTATGCTTAAAACCAGACACTGGACAACTCAAGGCACGTTTCTGTAATGGCTGTTTGTGGGTTGACTCAGGCTATGACGCGGGTTAATTTTCTACCATCTGGATGAACAATAGCAATATTGTTCTAGACTCGCCACAGTCTTATTAAAAATGGATTTTTTTCAGAAAACAGTAGTGGGAGTATGGTAGAACTGGAAGTGATTCCAGAACCACAAACGATTACTGAAGATTTGACAAGGAACCTAAAGATTCAATCTGGATTGACATTCCACTGGCCACTCCGCAGATAAGGTGGGTAACTTCAGGCACCCGAGAGGTACTCCGGTAGCCTCAAGGACGGTGACAGGGAAGTTCTTGTTTACCCACAATTACCATTGCTGTTGTTCCAGGCTGCGAGACCAGGCGGGAGGATGAGTATAGCGTCGTTCTAAACTAGTTTTAGAAGTGTACGTCTATATGACTCTGCCAGAGGGTTGTCGTAGTCGGTGGGAGCAACGGAAGCATTGGTGGACAGGTAGCTTATGTCTATTTATAGACTAAAGCAGATGTAGCGGAGATAGATCATCTATTTCTGACGTGACAGTCATGGGTTTGACTTCATCAGAATAGGGGATGGATCTATTGAGAAGGTAGTAGGGTGTGATATCCTGGTATTTGGATGATATACACAGAGTAGGAAAAGAAACTCCTACACTACGATCGGTTATACTTTGGTCGTCACACAGTTGTTTCTCCACAAAGGAAATGGATTTTATATCTGACATACTGGTTACTGGATCTATGGTTTTAGATCTAGATTTGGGTGGTTTCCCAATCAGGGTACTTGACAGCATTCTAAGAGTATTTAGGATGGACGACTCCTGGCACGGTAGTGTACCTGCAGGTAATGGAGTCACCCTCTCCAAAGGTGTCTTACAGGCTAAAGGGGAGAGGGACGTGCATGATTGGCAGATCACTTGCTCAGGCAATTGAGTCAATCGTGAGATGTCAAGTACCACACCAGATGTTGTTCTTGCACTAGATGCAATAAGTTGACATTAATCCAATCCTGGAGAAACGGTTGGAAGCAGTTTTAGAACATAAGTAGATGTTCTAGGGATATGATAACGACAGCCTCATTCAGGAGACAGTTATCATTCCAGGCTTCCAAGGTGACATGGACGACAAGGAGGTTGTCAGAGTTATAGTTTTCCTTCTGATGAGGGGCAGTATTTTGGACAGGTTGTCTAAGGCAATACTGAGGGAGGCATGGCGCGCAGGATACTGATTAAGTTCAGTTGACGATACAGTCTAAGAAGTTTAGATTTGGAGTTCATTTATGAGCTATGTCCCATCAGACATCCAGACACATTCTAAGACAGGTATTGCTCTTTTCGGGAGATGGGTTTCTCCACGAACTTGAGATATAGAGAGACATAGAAAGGAACAACCAAGCGGATCCACTCACTGAGGCTATTCCTCGAACACAATAGTTTCGCAAACGAGCTTTGTGAGACTGACTAGTAGAGGAGTTGGATGTTCGGTATCACACGGGCTGTGAGTATGCGACATCGCAATAATTAGCCTTGAGTGCAAGTGGGAGATTGTTGGAGATAGTGCCCTCAGAGTCAATTATTAGGTCACAGGTACGTGATTGTAATGATTGAGGGAGGACCTATCCCGGTAGGACAGTCTTACTCGAGATGATAGTATGCTATCTGGTTTACCTTTATCATCGTGTACTGTTTTAGGTGACCTGACACGTCGCTATTACACGTTGATAGAGCCCCTAGGATTCTTGCTTGACCACCAGCAGTATGAGGGCGATCATATAAGTGGGAGCCGGGGGTCTACAAGCATATCCTTAAAAGGTCCCTAGTCGTGGGAGTTTCGAGACCGGGCATCGATACTCCATTAGTAGACTAGTGTATACAGTCGAGACCCCGACGAGGGGCGGTGGCCAGTCTCACAAGCCACTGGTGTCAGTTGGATCACCTAAGATGTATACAGGTGCTCATTGGGTTATGAGTACACCGGACAGGACTCGCCGGGAACATGCTAGTTGGTCATATACCAGACGTCAGATGGCAGTTCCCTGGTGACATGTGTGCAGGTTAGTTCATCGACCTGGGGATCGTCATTTGTCTCGTGTGAGTTCCCACTGTACTTTGATTACTACCCTACCACGGCTCAAAGGAGTCGTGCAAACAGGTTTTAGTTGGGTACAGTCCCGAGCCATATGGAGGCAGTGAGCGTATCTTCAGGGGTTCGTCTCTCCCGGTATTGGGGGTGAGGTCATGCTGTGTCTAGGAGAGCCATTACACAAAGTCCTTGGCCAAGGCAAGGAGATTTACTGGTAGGTATTCCAGTAGTATCTCAGGGTGTTCTGGGCTACACTCCGACACGACTTGTACCGCTTTTGGGGGTCTGACTTTTACCAACCCCCTAGGCCCGCCATGCGATGCTCATAGACGAACGGACCGGACTGCACGGATATTGTCACTGACAGGCTCAGTAGGGTTGTCGGGCTGAGTTCGCTCACAGACGTCCCTTTTAGTCAGTACCTGGTAGCCCGTCACGTATTGGCTTATACCTCTGACGTGCTAGTGGTTAAATCCACAACCAAGGTGTTGACGAGTCTTTAGAGTCCCCCACATTCAGTTACTCAGCTTTCGGGCGAAACGCTGTAGAGGCCGTATGGAGATATGGCAGGGTTCGATCAGATACGTGCGGTATTGCACGGATCGTGATCGGACGGTTTTTACTAGCCGGCTTTGGCTTAAGCCGGATCTTAGTATTTGATAATGTAGTTTTGTCTCTTTGCATTTGTATCCGGTCGGAATACAAATGCGGGTGTGTATGCACAGTATCGGGGTTTTTCTGTAATTTATTACGGGACCAGTTTTCTGGGGTTGCCAGTTTGCATTCCGTTCCGGCCGGTTTTCTCTTTTTCCTTCCCGGTCGGACTTTTCGTTGGAGGGTGTTAATTGCAAGTTTGCAATTAACATTTAGTGGAGGGGGTTTCTTGCAAAAGGTTTGATTTTGATATCATCTTTGCTATTCATGCATTAATTAAGGTATGGTTGGATGTGGGTTTTGGATGTACATTTGTGTTGGTTTTTTGGGCCGGCCACTGTTGGGTACAGGGAGAGGTTTGATTTGTTTGGATAATTCTTTCATGTTGATTTTCGTGGGGCCCCCCCTCCACTTGAGTGTGCTGGAGGTTTTTTTTTGAGCTTTTGGTATTAATTTCCTTTTTTTGAAATGAATGAGTATTAAAGGGAGCTCATTCTTTTCACTGTGAGAGAGAAAGCTTGCTTCATTATTTTTTTCCAGTGAGTTTTTTCATTCTGTGGCCGAGCTCATTCCTTATGGATGCTCCATTTTCATTTCCTAAGCAAGCTCCATTTTTCATCAAGTGTTCATGAAAAATCCTTGTGCAAAATTCCTCCATACATGGCAATCTCTTAAACCCCAAAGAGACAAGTTTCTACATTTTTCTACAGCTAATATTGGGCGCGTCGGCTAGCCAACTTCGCGTCCGAGTTGCCTCGGTATTGAGGTGGGAGCCTGTAAAAGAATCCGGCTACGTGGTGCCCTTCCGGCGACGAGGTGGAGACCGGACATTCCGCAGGAGATCGGGACGACGACGAGAAGACCGGAGGACTCGGATCATTCGGTATATCTCTTCCCTTTCTTGTTAATAGCTTAGACTTGTTAATGGTTACGATCCGGAGTTTAGTGCGCGGTGGTGCCGGTTTGCAAAGTCCGCAAAAATTAAAGTTTATCACCGCTTCCGCATTTGGCCGTCGGTTTGACGGCCGGGGCGCCGCCGTGCACTTACAGCTCATATCTGGCAAGTTTCAGTTTCTTTAGAAACTCCCGATGTGATTTTTTCCCCATGCTCTTATGACCTTGACTTTGGCCAACATATCATAAGTCACATGTCAAGTTCTACCCGTCATTCTCCAGGTTAATTTGAGCCCACCCGTGCATACCTTTGACTTTGGCCAAAATAGTAGTACGACTGCCCCAAACCAACGCATCTATCTATGCTGCATATGAATACCCAATAGCTACCAATCACTGTGCCTTAACTTTGGCCAACATACACAGCTTGAATACTATTGACCACCCATATGAAACGACGGAGGGCTACGAATGGTTTTTGGCAAAAACCTTTAACATAATGAACTTGATATCGTTGAAGGAACGGATAGCTTTTTAGAAAAATATAGTGACGAAAATCTTTGCTAAAGAGGTCACTCCTGGTGAAGGGATCTCGGCTCTTTCCCCGTAGAATGAGGTGCAGGATATTCCAACTGAATACCACGATGCAAAGCAAAAGTAATCGGCTGTAGTGAAGTTATTACCCTGACGCAAACTTTTGTCCAAGGGGTCACTCCCGATGAAGGGATCTCGGCCCTTACCTCGTCGACTGATGAGCAGGGTATTCCAACTGAATACCACTGTGCAAAACAAAAGTGAACGCCCTTGCAAATAACAGCTTTTTGAAAAATGTTCCAATAACATCAGATTGGGTTTGTTTAACTTGCATTGATCTGAATCAACGCAGTCCCATCAATTGATCACACCACAAAGAACGAAAATATATTGATGTACGTATATGCCATCCGCATTCGCCACTTGGTCCCGTCATTACCAGTTAGGTTAGCTAACTAACGACAGAGCGGGGACTGGACTAGCGCGGATGCAAAACATATACAACATCTACTAGTATATATATCAATATATAATATTTCGCTCAAGGCGTGATAAAATGCAACATCACAGAAATGTACAGCATCACAGAACAATACAGATATCTGGGATCCCCGGGTTTCACAGAGCCGCTACTGAAACCCGACGTTCCCCTGGTCGTGTGGATAGCCTGTGCAATGAAAATCCTAGACCCCTACGGGCGCGGCAAGTTACCCGCCAAAACCTGAAGCGAGGCAGCCCCCTTCAGCAACGTGAATGGACCACCCAGCACTTCACGGAATTCGGTAACTTGGGTACCCCTCCTGGGTCAACCTGTACCCACTACGAGTGTGGCGAATAGCCCGCCAATTCTAGAGTGAAGCCTCCTCCGTCTCAATGCCATGAGATGCGGGCTTGTTGCCCTCTAGAACCCGGCTATCCGTGCACCCCACCTTGGGGCAATCCTAGTACAGAAAGTAAAATATACATACAACGGATACTTCGACCGCAACCTGGTCGTGCCCCAAAATAATAATACAAACAGGCAGTGACGGCAGTCCACATGTCGGACGCTCACCCCGTAATATCAAATGTACATAATAAAACAAAAAGAACTGTACTAGCATTACATCCAGGCTATCCCCCACGACTAATCCGCAACATCACAGCACAATCACAGAACATCAACGTGAATGTCACGTTCGCAAATCCGTCTAACCGGGCTATAGCAGTTTGACAGGATTTACCGATCAAGTGACATTCACGGTCGCAGATATAATGTAAATACTGTGAACTAATGTGTTTAAAATTTTCGATCGATCAAATTTTACCAAGTGGGCCCCAAGCACTACTGTAGCACATAAAGAAATTCTGGGCCCAAAAAGAATGTTCCAAAACCCCTATTTCCCTGCAAAAAGATCACTGTGAAAAATTGGTGCACTGAAGGCACTGTACTGCGGCGGAACCGCGGCCAGAAGGGGCGTTTTGCCGTGGTTCCGCGGTCATCCTACAGTATCAGCTTACCAAATTTTCACAGAAGTCCTATCTTTCTCTGTACATCATTCTGCAACTACCTGAAAAAATATTCGAGACAAAAAAAATTCGACAAAGAATTGTTGCATGGAAAAACACGGTTTTGGAATATTTGTTCGATCGGAAATATAAACACACTAGACAAAGCTAGACTAGGTTAATGGCGAGGCTCTAATACCACTGTAAGTGCACGGCGGCGCCCCGGCCGTCAATCCGACTCCGGAATGCGGAAGCGGTGATTTACTTTAACTTTTTGAAACCGGCACCACCGCGCACTATAAACCCGGATCGTGCCATTAAACTAGGCCTAGCTAACAATCTAGAGAAGGGGTAGAGAGATATACCGAGTGATCCGTGTCCTCTGGTCTTCTCGTCGTCGTCCCGATCTCCCGCGGAATCTCCGGTCTCCACCTCCTCGCCGGAAGGGCACCATATCGCCGGCTTCTTTTACGGGCTCCTACCTCTACACCGAGGCAACTCGGGCACGAAGTTGGCGAGTCGACGTGCCCAAGGTTTGCTGTAAAATAGTATAGTGAGCTATTTGTGTCTCTAGGGGTTTAGAGAGTTGCCATTGGTAGAGGATATGAGATAAGCTTTTGGAGGAGGAGCTAAAAAGATTTTTGCCTAGCCAAATGAGCAAAAATTCCCCACTACCAAATTGGGACAGCCCACCATCTCTTTGGCCGGCCATGGCATAGAAAAAGACTGAGAGGAGAGTGTGTAGCCATGAGGTGAGTGAGTGAGCCAAATCAAAGAGAGAGAAAAGGGTATGATGAAAAGAAAATGATCACCAATCATAAACAACACTCCACCAACCTCATCATCATAACAAAGGTCAAGCCATCATGAAAGAAGAAGTCAAATGGTCAAGGGATGGTGCTCCATCATGAAACCATCATGATACAAAAGTATGCAAAGACAACCCTCCAAATAGCTAATTTGCACAAATGCAAATAAGCCCTCCTCCACCAATCTTCGGCCAATGAAAGATACAAAGAAATATGGCCGAAACGGAAAACAAACTGGCAACTCTAGAAAACTGGTCCCGTAATAAATTACTTGAAAACCCCGATACTGTGTATACACACACGCATTTGTATTCCGACCGAAATACAAATGCAATGAGACAAAATCTACACTTTACGATACTAGGATCTGGCTTAAACTAAAGCCCGCTATTATTATCCGTCTGATCCTGATCCGTGCAATACCGCACGTATCTGATCGAACCCTGCCATATCTCCATACGGCCTCTACAGCGTTTCGCCCAAAACTTGAGAAACTGGTCTGTGGGGGACTCTAAAGACTCGTAAACACCTTGGTTGTGGATTTAACCACTAGCACGTCAGAGGTATTAGCCTATACGTAACGGGCTACCAGGTATTGACCAAAAGGGACGTCGATGAGCGAACTCATCCTGACACCCTACTGAGCCTGTCAGTGACAATATCCGTACAGTCCGGTCCGTTCGTCTATGAGCATCGCATGGCGGGCCTAGGGGGTTGGTAAAAGTCAGACCCCCAAAAGCGGTACAAGTCGTGTCGGAGTGTAGCCTAGAACACCCTGAGATACTACTGGAATACCTACCAGTAAATCTCCTGCCTTGGCCAAGGACTTCGTCTTAGGGCTCTCCTAGACACAGCGCGACCTCACCCCCAATACCGGGAGAGACGAACCCCTGAAGATCCGCTCACTGTCTCCATGTGGCTCGGGACTGTACCCAACTAAAAACTGTTTGCATGTCTCCTTTGAGAGTGGTAGGGTAGTAATCAAAGTACAGTGGGAACTCACACGAGACAAATGATGATCCCCAGGTCGATGAACTAACCTGTACACATGTCACCAGGGAACTGCTATCTGACGTCTGGTATAATCCTAACTAGCAGGTTCCCAGCGAGTTCTGTCCGGTGTACTCATAACCCAATGGGCATCTGTATACATCTTAGGTGAACCAACTGACACCAGTGGCTTGTGAGACCGGCCACCGCCCCTCGTCGGGGTCTCAACTGTATACACTAGTCTACTCTGGAGTATCGATGCCCTGTCTCGAAACTCCCACGACTAGGGACATTTTAAGGATGTGCTTATAGACTACCAGCTCCCACGTATATGATCGCCCTCATACTGCTGGCAGTCAAGCATGAATCCTAAGGGCTCTATCAACGTGTAATAGCGACCTGTCTGGTCACCTAAAGCAGTACACGATGATAGAATAAACTAGATAGCATACTATCATCTTGAGTAAGACTGTCCTACCGGGATAGGTCCTCCCTCAATCATTGCAATCACGTGCCTGTGATCCAATAATTGACTTTGAGGGCACTATCTCCAACAGGAATGTCCCTAGTCGTAGGTGTCTCGAGACGGGGCATCGATATACCAGAGTAGACTAGCGTATATGATACTAGACCCATATGATAGGCGATGGATGTTCCCACATTCATCGATGTTTGACATCGAGATCGTATACGGGTGCTCAGTGGTGACTGGGTACACTGGACGGACTCACCGAGAACTCCTATATGGAATTATATCTATCGTCGGATAGCAGTTCTCAGGTGACACTGGTGCAGGTTAGTCTGTAGACCCGAGATCGTCATAGAGTCTTGTGTGTTCTCCCACTGTACTTTGATTACCACCCTACCACGACTCTACTGAGTCGTGCAAACAGGTGGCCGTTGGGTACAGTCCCGAGACACACGAAGACGATGAGCGATAAGGAGGGGTTTCGTCTCTCCCGGTATTGGGAGTTGATGCTGTGCTGTGCTCGATTGGCTATATCAGTAAGTCCCTGGCCAGGGCAGTTGAGATTTACTAATAAGTGTTATCAGTAGTTTCTTGATCTGTTAAAGACCATTCATCGGCACGACTTATTGAGTTATTGGGATCGACGTTACCATCCCTAGACTCGATATGCAGCATATCTGACGAAGAGACCGGACTGTACGGTAGTGTTGCCGGTTGGCTCGATGGGAGTTGTGACAGGTTCGCTTGTTTTCTTCTGATCGTTCAATACCCGGGTGGCCGTTACGTTTAGCTGACCGCTTGCGGCTTGGGGGTGCTTGATATGATCATCACCCACTGCCGGCGTATTGACGAGTCTTAGAGTCCACAATGGAGTTTCCTAGTCCAGGCGAAACGATGTGGTACGCATATGAGATATGCGCGTAGACCCGGTTAAAATGCGCGTATGAGATACCGTATATTAATCGGGTGGTTTGCTTTTGGTCGGGTCGTATGCGATATGATCGGTTTGCTAAATCAAGTGTTGATTTATCATTGACCATTAGTTTCTCACTTTAAACCCATTCTTGTCTTTTTTGTTGTATGCATGCGTGTATGCATTTATTCTCATTCATGCACATAGGATGTGCATGCACACATACAAGCATACATAATCTATCATGGTTGTTGATATAGTGGATGGTGGCAATATAAGACTCACACCATATATAAATATATAGATATTATTAATTGGAAAAGAAAATGGAAATGGAAATTGTTATCATGGTTTAATATTTTATTATTTCACTAACCCTTTGGTTTAACCATGATTCATTTTCTATGGCCATTTTTGTTCCAAACTAAAATATCTAGATATTTTATAACTATGGTTAAGAATGAGAAAGTGAATATATATATATATTTTTTCATTTCTCATTTTTATTCATAAGTTCATCATTTATCTTGAGCTCTTTACAAGCCATCATCTTCTTCCTCCTTTCTCTCTTGCTCTCTAGTTTTCTCAAGTGAGCAAAAGAGTCACCAAGTTAGGATTTTGAAGTGAGAAAACAAACCACATCACCATTCTACACTAGTCTTGCCCATTAGTATAGAGTGTTAGCTTCCATTTCTTCTCTTGATCTAGTGGAGCTTCAAGGTTGGACAAAGAGGACTCCGGATGGATCGTCGTGGACCTAGAGGATCTCAAGCGAACCTTTTTCCAACTCTCAAGTAGCCAAGTAGTCTATGTAAGTCTACGGTAGCGTCCCGGCCGTCTAACAGACGCCAAATGCGGAACAAAAACTTTTTAACTGGCGCTATCGTATACTATAATCCGGATCTGCTATTATTGCTAAACTAACAAACTGCAAAGTGGGTAGAAATGTTATACCGAACGATCCGAGTCCTTCGTTCTTTAACCATCATCCCACGCTTTGTTGCGGCTGCTCCGGTCTTGTCGATCTCCGATCTCCTCGTCCAGGTGGCACCACGTCAACGGATCATTAAACGGGCTCCCGCCTCTGACCCGAGGCAACTCGGTCATCAAGTTTGCTAAAAGAGATGACCAAGATTGATGTAGAGAATGAGTAGACCACTTTGTCTCGTTACATCCAAAACCATGGATGAATGGTTAATGAAGTTGCCTTTTTGGATTGAATGAAATGAGAAATGAGCTATCAAATTTCCATGAACCCAAAACCATAATCTTTTTAATCAAAATGAATCCATCATCTTCCCAATAAAGGGCCATCCACCTATAAAGAGAAAGGGGGGATAAGTGTAGGAGGAAAAATGGTGACCATAAGATATGAAACCATACACAACACTTAATAAAAGAATGACTCACTTAATACATTAAATGCAAAATGGTGATTCATTAACCTAGTCACCATTTCAATTAATGCATACATTGAACCAAAACCAAGTCACCAACTAGAAACTTCCACACACTCATGACTCACCCTCATGACGAAAAGATAAATCCGCATTAAACCGAATGTTTAATACGGGTGATAGAAAACAAGAAACTGGAAAATGGAAACTTCCAAAAGCGATCCCGAAACGAATTTCAGGATAACCCCGTAACAGTATAAACATACCCGCATTTGTATTACAACCGAATACAAATGCAACTGAGACAAAGATATTATATCTACAAAGTATAATACTCGGATCCGGCTTAAACCAAAGCCCACCAGTATTATCTTCCCGAAATATGACACGTGCGTAAACGCACGTGCATTTTCCGAACCCTGCCATAAAACAATACGGCCTCTACAACGTTTCACCCGAACTTGGGAAACTATCTGTGGAGGACTCTAATGACTCGTCAGTACCCTGGCGGTGGGTTCAACCACAAGCCGTCAGCGGTACTAGCTGTGCGTAACGGCTGCCCATGTACTGACCTCAAGGGAAGCTGATGAGTGAACTCATCCTGGAACCCTACTGAGCCTAACAGTGACAATATACATACAGTCCGGTCCGTTCGTCTATGAGTATCGAATATGGGCCTAGAAGGCTGGTAACGTCAGACCCCCAATAAAGGTATAAGTCGTGTCGGAGTGAAGCCCGGAACACCCTGAGATACTACTGGAGTACCTACCAGTAAATCTCCTACCTCGGCCGAGGATTTGTGTAATGGCTCTGCTAGACACAGCGCGATCTCATCCCCAATACCGGGAGAGATGAATCCCCTGCCGATCCGCTCACTTGCCTCCATGTGGCTCGGGACTGTACCCAAAAAAGACCTGTTTGCACGACTCCTTTGAGCCGTAGTAGGGTAGAAATCAAAGCACAGTGGGAACTCATACGAGACAAATGATGACCTCAGGTCGATGAACTAACATGTACACATGTCACCAGGGAACTACTATCTGACGATAGGTATAATACCAACTAGCAGGTTCCCGGCGAGTCCTGTCCGGTGTACTCAGAACCCAATGAGCAACTGTATACATCCTAGGTGATCCAACTGACACCAGTGGCTTGTGAGACCGGCCACCGCCCCTCGTCAGGGTCTCGACTGTATATACTAGTCTACTCCGGAGTATCGATGCCCTGTCTCGAAACTCCCACGACTAGGGACCACAATTAAGGATATGTTTATAGACCACCCAACTCTCACGTATATGATCGCCATCATACTGTTGGTAGTCATGCAATATCCTAAGGGCTCTATCAACATGTAACAGTGATCAGTCACCTGGACCTGTACACGACTGATAAAGGCAAACCAGATTGCATACTATCATCTCGAGTAAGACTTTCCTACCGGTATAGGTCCTCCTCAATCATTGCAATCACGTGCCTGCAATCCAATAATTGACTTTGAGGGCACTATATCCAACAATCTCCCACTTGCACTTAAGGCTAATTATTGCGATGTCGCATACTCACAGCCCGTGTGATACCGAACACCCAACTCCTTTACTAATCAGTTTCACAAAGCCCGTTTGTAAAACTATTGTGTTCGAGAAATTGCCTCAGTGAGTGGATCTGCCCCGATGTTTCTTTCTATGTCTCTCTTAATCTCAAGTTCGCGGAGAAAGCGATCTCCTGAATTGAGTAATACCTGTCTTAGAATATGACTGGATATCTGATGGGACCTAGTTCATAAATGAACTCCAAATCCAAACTTCTTAGACTGTATCGACAACTGAAACTAATCAGTATCCTGCACCATGCCTCCCACAGTATCCTCTTGGACCACCTGTCCATAATACTGTCCCTCGTCAGAGGGAAAACTATAACTCTGACAATTACTCTATCACCCATGTCACCTTTGAAGCCTGGAATGATAACTGTCTCCCGAAGGAGGCTGCCGTCATCAATTCCGTAGAACATGCACTTGTGTTCTAAAACTGCTTCCTTATATTTCTCCAGGATTAGATTAATATAAACGTATCGCATCTAGTGCAAAAACAACATCTGGTGTGGTACTTGACATCTCATGATTGACTCAATTGCCTAAGCAAGTGATCTGCCAATCATGCACATCCCTCTCCCCTTTAGTCTATAAGACACCTTTAGAGAGGGTGACTCCATCACCTGCAGGTACACCACCATGCCAGGAGTCATCTATTCTAAAAACTATTAGAATACTGTCAAAGTACTCACATTGGGAAACTACCCAAATCTAGATCTAAAACCATAGATCTAGAGACCAGAATGTCTGATATTATATCCATATCCTATCTGAAGAAACAACCGTGTGACGACCACAGTACAACCGATCGTAGTATAGGAATTTTACTTCCTACTCTCTGTATGTCATCCAAATACCAGGACATCACACCCTACTACCTTCTTAACAGATCCATCCCCTATTCTGATAAGTCAAACCTATGACTGTCACATCAAAAATAGATGATCTATCTCCGCTATAACTGCCCAAGTCTATAAATAGACATAAGTTACTTGCCCACTATACTTCCGCTGCTCCCACTGACCACAACAACCCTCTGGCTGAATAATATACACGTGCACTTTCTAAAGCTAGTTTAGAACGATGCTATACTTAACCTCCTGCCGGGTCTCATAGCCTGGAAGAACAGTAGTGTCAAGTCTGGGTAAACAAGAACCTCCCTGTCACCGTCCATGAGGCTACCGGAGTACCTCTCGGGTGTCAGAGGTTACCCACCATATCTGCGGAGTGGCTAATGGAATGTCAAACCTGATTGAATCTGTAGGTCCTATTAAATTTTCCGTAATCGTTTGCGGTTCTGGAATCACTTCCAGTTCTACCATACTCCCACTACTGTTTTCTGAAAAAATCCATTTTACTAAAACTGTGGCGAGTCAAGAACAATATCACTATTGATCTTCCAGATGGTAGAAAGTCAACCCTCGTCATAGCCTGGGCCAACCCACAAACAGCCATTACAGAAACGTGCCCTAAGTTATCCAGAGTCTGGTTATAAGCATAAGCCGGACAACTCCCCGTACCTTAACATCGTTAAGATATGAACCATTCTATATATAATATAGAAACTTTGGCACTTATTTAATTGGGACCAAATTCTAATCATGCAGCTGTCTCCAGTGCATATCAACTTAATGGAGAGAGGAAAATCAGCATTACTCAACTTAGGAATCCATCCAATTATGAGTAATCTGAAAGAGAAACAAGTTTCTCAAAACCATTACTATCATCTGAATACCAATCATAAGAATCTACATCTTCGATCTCCTTGAAGAATCCCGATACTTGCGACACCTGGTTCTCTACTTTATTCTTATACCCACAACTTCTCAAAACTTAGACCTTGTATTTCTACGAAACACTTATCTAAAAACTAGAGAAGTCACAAATAAATAGAACATAGTATGAGGACCAACCCCTTTGTCCTGACGGACACTGGACAATATACAATACTCTGTATAAATCCGCTGAGTTGAATAACTCAAAACCTGTGCATCGTAGGTTGAAAACTGTACCCAGGCGATTTCCTCAAATATCACCAATTACAACGAATTCCGATATAATGAGGATGATTACCTAATTCCCAATAACTTACTCCCACTCATCACCTGTAAAACCATACAGATATGAGAATTAAACCTGGTAAATTCATACCGTGGAGTAAGTATGTAATCGGGAAAACAGTTTTCCTTTAACAACGCACAGTGAAACTGAAACATAGAAATGTTTCGTAGGGGTATCCTGGTATTCCTAGTAATGCATCTTCCATATTCCAATTCATGACTATAACCGTATATTTCTTTGCCATCTCTCCAAATCCTTTTATTTGTCTTTATTCATTTCCTTCTGTACACCCCCTTTAGGCTAAGTGGTTTTCTTCCTTCCCTACTGTTCGGCACCAGCCTATGGTTTGGAAGAAGACTATCCAACAAGCGTAATTGGTTTACCCTCCACCAAGGAGTACTCGCAACTTGAGAGAAGGTGATGATAAAAGACAACTGAATAATACCTTATTCTATTTCTCCCGAACTGGGGAAAAAAGCAAAGGTGAAATAGGAGTGGCGATGAAGTACGCGGTTTGGTCGTGAATGATAACAGTCGCAATTTACTTTGCTCTCTTTCTAATCCCTTTATTTTGTCTTTAGTTATTATCTTCTGTACACCCAACTTAGGCTAATTGGTTTTCTTCATTCCCTACCTTTCGGCACCTGCCTATGGTTTGGAATAAGACTATCCAATAAGCGTAATAGGTGTGCTCTTCTAAACTAAGGAGCCCTCGCAACCTGAGAGAAGATGATAATAAAAGACAACTGAATAAACCAATTCTATTTCTCCTGAACCTGGATCCATCCTCGAAGAAGTCCCTCCGAGTTCGTATATAACCATACGATGGATCTATCCAATGGAATTGGATGTCCGTAGTAATACCAGGTGTTATGAAAAATGCAAAGGGTAAAAGAAGGAGCGGTAATGACTTATGCAACTTGCACAATCCAAAAACCAGTATTTTAAGAAGGTTCGGTCAACTTGGTCACTGATTCATAGTCTAGGGTCGGTCAAAAGTCGCTGCCAAAGAGAGAGAGAAAAGAAATACTCTGCGTGCACTCTAACCTAGATCAGAATGGTTATCACTTTATCTAATCAGGAAACCTCCCACTGTACTGTCAAATTCTCCTCCAAACCTGAAAGAAGAATCAATCGGGATCACCCGAAGAGTAAACTAACTCATCAGTGGGAATTGGGATCCAACTCTCATCGCATGATAACGTGAAGGTATCCACTCATGTTATCACACTTCAGAAGGTATGCGCATACTTGTCAAGTTTCAGTTTCTTTAGAAACTCCCGATATAATTTTTGCCCCATGCTCTTATGACCTTGGCGTTGGTCAAAATGTCATAAGTCACATGCCAAGTTCTACCCGTCACTATCTTGTCAATTTGAACCCACCCGCACATGCCCTTGACGTTGGCCAAAATAGCAGAACGACTGTCCCAAACCAACTCATCTATCTATGCAACAAATGAATACCCAGCAGCTACCAAACACTATACCTTGGCGTTGGTCAAAATACATAGCTTGAATACTACTGAATACCCAAAAGAAATGACGGAGGGCTACAGCTGGTTTTTGGCGAAAAACCTTTAACGTAACGAACTTGATATCGCTGAAGGAACCTGATAGCTTTTTATAAAAATATAGTAGCGAAAACCTTTGCTAAAGAGGTCACTCCCGATGAAGGGATCTCGGCTCTTTCCCCGTGGAATGAGGTGCAGGATATTCCAACTGAATACCGTGATGTAAAGCAACTTATAATCGACTATAGTGAAGTTATTACCCTGACGCAAACTTCTGCCCAAGGGGTCACTCCCGGTGAAGGGATATCTGCCCTTGCCTCGTCGAATGAGGTGCAGGATATTCCAACCGAATACCTCTATGCATAACAAAAGGAAACGTCTTTGTAATAACACTTTTTAAAATTGTTCCAACAACTGCCAAACAGGTTTGTTTTCCTTTGCATTGATCAGAATCAACGCAGTCCCATCAGTTAATCACACCAGAAAAGAACGAAAATAAAATGTACGTATATGCCATCCGCATTCGTTACTGGGTCCCGTCATCACCCGTTAGGTTACCTAACTAACGACAGAGCGAAGACTGGACTAGCGCGGGTGTAAAACATATACAACATCTACTAGTATATATACCAATATACAATAATCGCTCCAGGCGTGATAATATGCAACATTACAGAAAAGTAATAAGCATCACAGAACAATACAGATAATCCGGGATCCCCGGGTTTCACAGAGCCGCTACTGAAACCCGACGGTCCCCTGGTCATGTGGATAGCCTGTGAAATGAAACCTAGACCCCTGCGGGTGCGGCAAGTTACCCGCCAAAATCTGAAGCGAGGCAGCCCCTTATAGCAAAGTGAATGGACCATCCAGCACTTCACGGAATCCGGTAACTTGAGCACCCCTCCTTGGGTCAACCTGTATCCCCTACGAGTGCCGCGAATAGCCTGCCAATTCTAGAGTGAAGCCCCTATGTCTCTCAAATCCATGAGATGCGGACCCGTTGCCCTCCAGAACCCGGCTATCCGTGCACTTCGTCGCGGGGTAAACCTAGTACAGAAATGAAAAATATGTACAACGGGTACATCGACCTCAGCCCGGTCGTGCCCCAAAAGAATATTATACAAACTGGCAGTGACGGCAGTCCACATGTTGGACGCTCGCCCCGCAATGTCAAATGTACAAATAAATTCAAACTGCACTACCATTCCACACTGCTATCCACCACGACAAATCCGCAACATCACAGCACAACACAGAATATCAACGCGAATGTCACGTTCGCAAATCCGTCTAAAAGGACTATAGCAATTAGACGCAATTTACCGCTCAAATGACATTTCCGGTCGGAGATATAATGTAAGTACTGTAAACTAACAAGTTTAAAATTTCGATCGACAAAACTTACCGAAATGGGCCCCTCGTACATCTGCTGTACAGTAACAAAATATCGGCCTAAAAGAAATATTCTAGAAACCACAATTTTCAATGTAGAACCTACTGTAGAAAAATGGTTCACTGTAGCTTTAAAACGGCCGCGGAACCGCGGCCAAACGAGGGTTTGTGCGGCGGTTCCGCGGCGCTTTGGAGTCAACAGTTGACCAAATTTCACCAGTATTCTTAAAAAAGCCTGCACGATTTTCTGATATGCTCAAAATAATTTTTAGGCCTGTTTTAAAATCGACAGAAACTTTGAACAGAAAAATTGTAGTTTTCGAAATTCCGTTCGATCGATATTTTAAACGCGTTAGCACAAGTTAGTAAAGCTTAATGGCGAGGCTCTGATACCACTGTAAGTCAACGGTAGCGCTCCGGCCGTCTAACAGACGCCAAATGCGGAACAAAAACATTTTAACTGGCGCTATTGTATACTATAATCCGGATCTGCCATTATTGCTAAACTAACAAAATGCAAAGTGGGTAGAAATGTTATACCGAACGATCCGAGTCCTTCGTTCTTTAACCATCATCCCACGCTTTGTTGCGGCTGCTCCGGTCTCGTCGATCTCCGATCTCCTCGTCCAGGTGGCACCACGTCAACGGATCTTTAAACGGGCTCTCGCCTCTGACCCGAGGCAACTCGGTCATCAAGTTTCCTAAAAGAGATGACCAAGATTGATGTAGAGAATGAGTAGAACACTTTGTCTCGTTACATCCAAAACCATGGATGAACGGTTAATGAAGTTGCCTTTTTGGATTGAATGAAATGAGAAATGAGCTATCAAATTTCCATGAACCCAAAACCATAATCTTTTTAATCAAAATGAATCCATCATCTTCCCAATGAGGGTTTGGCCACATATAAAGAGAAAGGGGGGGTGAGTGTAGGAGGAAAAATGGTGACCATAAGATATGAAACCTTATCACAACACTTAATGAAAGAATGACTCACTTAATACATTTAATGCAAAATGGTGATTCATTAACCTAGTCACCATTTCAATTAATGCATACATTGAACCATAATCAAGTCACCAACTAGAAGCTTCCACACACTCATGACTCACCCTCGTGACGAAAAGATAAATCCTCATTAAACCGAATGTTTAATACGGGTGATTGAAAATAGGAAACTGGAAACTGGAAACTTCCAAAAGCGATCCCGAAACGAATTTCAGGATAACCCCGTAACAGTATAAACATACCCGCATTTGTATTACGACCGAATACAAATGCAACTGAGACAAAGATATTATATCTACAAAGTATAATACTCGGATCCAGCTTAAACCAAAGCCCACCAGTATTATCTGCCCGAAATATGACACGTGCGTAAACGCACGTGCATTTTCCGAACCCTGCCATAAAACCATACGGCCTCTACAACGTTTCGCCCGAACTTGGGAAACTATCTGTAGGGGACTCTAATGATTCGTTAGTACCCTGGCAGTGGATTTAACCACAAGCCGTCAGCGGCACTAGCTGTGCGTAACGGCTGCCCATGTACTGACCTCAAGGGAAGCTGATGAGCGAACTCATCCTGGAACCCTACTTAGCCTAACAGTGACAATATACATACAGTACGGTCCGTTCGTTTATGAATATCGCATATGGGCCTAGGGGGCTGGTAACGTCAGACACCCAATAGCGGTATAAGTCGTGTCGGAATGAAGCCCGGAACACCCTGAGATACTACTGGAGTACCTACCAGTAAATCTCCTACCTCGGCCGAGGATTTGTGTAATGGCTCTCCTAGACACAGCGCGATCTCACCCCCAATACCGGGAGAGACGAATCCCCTGCCGATCCGCTCACTTGCCTCCATGTGGCTCGGGACTGTACCCAAAAAAGACCTGTTTGCACGACTCCTTTGAGCCGTGGTAGGGTAGAAATCAAAGCACAGTGGGAACTCATACGAGACAAATGACGACCTCAGGTCGATAAACTAACCTGTACACATGTCACCAGGGAACTGCTATCTGACGATAGGTATAATACCAACTAGCATGTTCCCGGCGAGTCCTTTCCGGTGTACCCATAACCCAATGAGCACCTGTATACATCTTAGGTGATCTAACTGACACCAGTGGCTTGTGTGACCGACCACCGCCCCTCGTCGGTGTCTCGATTGTATACACTAGTCTACTCCGGAGTATCGATGCCCTGTCTCGAAACTCCCACGACTAGGGACCACAATTAAGGATATGCTTATAGACCACCTAACTCTCACGTATATGATCGCCATCATACTGTTGGTAGTCAAGCAATATCCTAAGGGCTCTATCAACGTGTAACAGTGATCAGTCACCTGAACCTGTACACGACTGATAAAGGCAAACCAGATAGCATACTATCATCTCGAGTAAGACTGTCCTACCGGTATAGGTCCTCCTCAATCATTGCAATCACGTGCCTGCAATCCAATAATTGACTTTGAGGGCACTATATCCAACAGTCTAGTGTAGGGAGCTACAAAGGTTGTACTCTCAAAACCCTAGCTTTTACTACTTGTGTTTGTGTTGCCCTAAATTTTCTAGCATGATCCTTAAGAAAGTTTCTTTAGCACCATATAAAATTTAAATATGGCATGTGTGTTGCCTCCAAACCCTTGTAGTAGTGCTGTAGGAAACCCTTCACAAACACCCACAAGCCGCAAGAGGTCTGCTAAACGTAACGGCCACCCGGGTACTGAGCGATCAGAAGATCAACAAGCAAGCCTGCTAGTACTCCTGCGAATCCAATCAGTAACACTACCGTACAGTCCGGTCTCTTCGTCTGATATGTCGCATATCATAGCCTCGGGGTGGTATAACGTCAGACCCCAATAGCCTGATAAGTCATGCCGATGCAAGGTCCATAACGGTTCGAGAAACTACTGATAACACTTACCAGTAGATCTCCACAACCTTGGCCAGGGATTTCCTGTTATGGCCAATCGAGCATAGCGCAACATCAACTCCCAATACCGGGAGAGACAAAATCCCTCCTATCGCTCATTGCCTCCATGTGACTCGGGATTTTACCCAAAAGCCACCTTTTTGCACGATCTCTTGATCGTGGTATGGTGGAAATCAAAGCACAGTAGGAATTACACAAGACTCTAGGACGATCTCGGGTCTACAGACTAACCTGTACCAGTGTCACCAGAGAACTGCTATCCGACGATAAGTATAATACCATCTAGGAGTTCTCGGCGAGTCCGTCCAGTGTACCCAGTCTCCACTGAGCACCCGTATACCTTCTCTGATGTCCAACACCAATAGATATGGGATCATCCATCGCCCATCTCATGGGTCAAGAAGCGCATATGCTAGTCTACTGTAGAGTATCGATGCCCTGTCTCGATACTCCCACGATTAGGAACATTTGAAGGATGTACTTATCGACTACCCTGTCCCCACTAATATGATCTGCATCATAATCCTGGTAGTCAAGTACTCATCCTAAGGGCCCTATCAACATGTAATAGAGAGACAAACAGTGTACATGTTAAGATAAAGTGCAACCAGATAGCATACTATCATGTCGAGCAAGAAAGTCCCCCCTATATATGTCCAAGTATCCACTATAATATACATCACATGTACAGTAATGGCCTCTAGGGCATACATATAACTAACAGACTTATCGAGTTACTGGGGTCTGACGTTTACCACCCCTAGACGAGATATGCGACAAATCAGACGAAGAGACCGGACTGTACGGTAGTGTTACTGATTGGATTCGCAGGAGTGTAAGAAGGCTTGCTTGTTGATCTTCTAATCGCTCAATACCCGAGTGGCCATTACGTTTATTTGACCGCTTGCGGCTTGTGGGTGTTTGATATGATCATCACCTACTGTCGGCGTGTTGACGAGTCTTTAGAGTCCTACATAGGGGTTTCCCGGCTCAAGCGAAATGGAGTAGGAGCACATATGTGATATGTGCGGGACCGAGATTGATACGATATGAGATACCGTATTCTATTCTCGCGATATGAGATATCGGTCGGTTATATATGATATAGTCGGGTTATCGGATTAAGTGTTGATTCGATAAGTTGATTCATATGATATTAGTCGGTTATAGGTGATATAACCAGATTATTAAATCAAGAGTTGATTTGATAATCTAATGTATAATTATATATTTGATATATTAATTTACATTAACTAGTATTAGCTCACTTATGATTTCTTTTCTCACATTTGTTATACTTTACATATATGTGATATATGTATTGTTTTCTTTTTGGCACAAAATATTTATGTGATATATATAAGTGTGTCATGTTAGGTTACACTTGCAACATAGTTAGTATGAGACTTAAACCATGCCAGGTTAAGTTAGGGTTTTATTTTTCTTAAGGATTTTAAACATGTGGATAATGAGTCATGGTTCAAAGCTTGTAGAAGCTTGTAGGTTTCATTGACCAAGTCCACTTGTTTGTCAACCTTAAGGTATTTGTTAACCCAACTCTTAACTCATAGCTATGGTTTATTCTCTACATGAGTTAGGCATGACACTAACTCACTTTGGTTGCAATTCTAACCTCACATTCATTCTCACTTGATGAGTTGCTTCTTCTTCTTCCTCCTCAAAGCTTTCTAGCTTCAATGGAGGTGTGAGAAAATGTGTGAGAAAATCAAATCTAAAGTGAGCCCACTTCCTACTTCATCATCTTCTACTACTTGCCATTTAGTATAGAGTGTTTGCTTCACTAATTCCATAGTTAGTGAAGAGATAGCTTGGGTTAGTATCTCCTCGACGTAGATCATCTTCGGCCTCGAAGTCTTCGAAGCAAGCATGTTCGTTTCTTCAAGGGAGCCTTTCTAGAGTACGGAGTTCACGATCGCAGCGAAGAGGACTACTACACGGAGCTATTGAAGTGAAGGACCGATCTACAAAGGTTGTATTCCTTGCTCACTAGACTTGCAAAGTGTTTGCATTTTATATTCCGTCGATTTCTAGTTAACGATTCTTAGTTAGGATTAGCTAAAACAGCAAATTTTTGAATTTGGCATGGAAGATACCTCCCAAAACCTTGCTGCCCAGCTTGGTAACCCTGCAGTTTGTAGTCACCAATTTCACTTCAATTGCACCATCACAACTCAAGAATCCCTTAACTTCATCTAGAAATTTTCAAACCTCACTTAAACACTTCAAAACTAATATAGATGCTAAAGGAAATAAAGTACTACTCTAATGGTAAAGGAAATATCTCATTTGGCAACTCAAGAATTTTCTTGAGTTGCCCCAAGTGCTCAAAATCCTAACTTTCTTGATCCACTATGCTTGTAGTGAGCTTTTGGACAATTTTTGTGAAGGGATTTAAGGTTTTTGATGAGGTTTTCGGGTTGTTGTGAGGAGTTAGAGGAGGTGGAGGGAAGAGGGCAGCCATGGTGTGAAAGAGGAGAGGGAAATGATGAAGATAATGAAGTAAAACAAAGGGCTATTGTTCAAGGAGACCCCTCACCCTCTCTCTCTCTCCCCCCTAAGCCCATACCTCTTTGTTCCCTCCCATGCCACATTTTAAAATTCTTTTCTCTTTTCCTTTTTCTTTTCTCTTCAAAAAAACAAAAACCTTAAACCTTGCATAAAAGAAACAAATGAAGAATTAAGACATGGTCAATAGAAATGTAACAAGTGTGTAACATGACATGGTGCATGTCACAAGCTTAATGCATGATTAGTGAACATTAATCAAGTTTCGAAATAAACTTGTATATAATTAATTGTATAAAATTTATAAAATGTCTAAATCATATAACATTCTTTCAAAATCAACATTCAAATGTAATTTTCCAATATTTTTCCAATCTATCGGTATATAATTATACCATAACATTAAAACTAATTTCCATACATTAAATTATTTATAATATTCATTATTTTTAATTATTTAATTTCCCAAAAATAATATTTTATTTTTCTGAAATGTTACAGTCTTCACCCCTTAAATAAATTCGGTCCCCGAATTTAAATTAAAACTCCCCCGAATACTAAAACATTTCAGCAAAACACTCAAGTCGTCGGGGCTCCGATATTATAAATACTTAAAACATATCTTAGCGTAATACATGCGCATGAAAAACGAGTATATAACTCAAAATCAAAACTCTGTCAAGTATCACGCAATCATCGGAGTTATGGTGAAAATACCAATGTCAAGGTCCAATACGAAAACCAACATGATATACCCAAAACTAAAACATGTACATAGTACACATCGTTGTAAACTCGTTAAAATATCTGAAAAGAAATACACGTCAAGCCTTTTTTCAAGTCGCTGTGCGATGCGCGAATCACGACACAAGTAGCGGACGTTTAGTGTAATAAAATAACTATATATATATATATATAGTTATATATCCTTTATTTAATATACACGTCCCGCCGTTTTGAACGTAATTTAGAAGGGTTTCCTTTGTAAAGTGTTTTGTGTCATCTCGGACACATAGGAAAAATATTGAGACTATAGCTCCTTTTGAAAATCCCTTCGGTAACTATCGATGCATGCAAAAACATATTCAGGTGCTGTCCTCTGACTAGTCCTGCTCAGTTACTATACCAAATATTAAATATTATAAAATATACTGCTCCAAAAGAAACCAATCCCAAAATGTGTATAAGTTTGCCACGTGCGTCTGGTGCGCACAGAAATCGAAATCAATGAATATGCTATACATGTGCACAGAAACAAAATCTAAGTGCAACAGGTGTGCACGAAAACACCTGTCAAGGGCAACGGTGCGGCTGACAACAAAATCAGGTGCATCTGATATGCACGAAAAATCCTAATTTAATGCATCTGGTGTGCACCAAAATCGCATCAAACGCGCCAAGTATGCACAAGAATCCAAATCAAGCATACAAGGTGCACGAAAACAAATATCGAATATCACAATAGAAATTGACGGTATTTGACAAAGCTCAATCCAAATCAGGTATACCGTGGTACATAATCTCACAACCACGTGTATCAGCGTGCACAAAATCGAATCAAAGTATTAAAAGTGCATGAAAACTACACCGAAGGCATAAGTCAAATCACATACATATCATATGCGTGAAATCAAATTCAACATCTCGAACGACATCAAATCGAAATCGAGTACAACTGTGGTGCACAAAAACTAAATCATGCAAATAAATCGCCCAAAATACCGAAATCCAATATAACGGACACGTGATATTCGAATCACCAAGTCGCAAATTATAAATACTATCGTCGATATGTCCTTCCTTCAAAATCGAAAAGGTGTCGGTGCATCCAAAGCTAGCAGAGCAAGATATCTACTTGCCTCCTGTTCATGGTCTGGTGCCTTGTGCCCTTAGACTCTCGTCTCTCACTGTGAATTGCCAGTTGCATAACTCCTCGGCTCAACGGCCCAATATGGAAATGACGACGGAAACATTTCCTCTCTGGCACATCCTCTAAAGAACTCTGGCCAACTATCATGGTCACTCATAACATGTCTCGTCGATGATACCGAACTCTGGCCTATTGGGTGTACGTAATAAGACCGATCCTGGGTCCAAATCATCTCGTGTAGTATTCCAGAAAGATTCTGTCAGGGTCTCTCCCAATATCATTTCTGCCGAACTGCCCGGAAGTTATCACCCTTTACTAAATCTATTTCTTGTTCCGGAACAGCATACTCATCACGGCTCCTTCTGGAAGATATATCCATATTCAACGCCTTTGCATGCGTATCACATCTCTGATGTCAACGGAGTGGAATGTTGTCTCGTCAAAATCTCTTACGAACCACTTACTCCACTTTTCTCTAATGTTGACTAATTCGGACTTGTCTCTTCATAGCTGTATGGACTGCGCAACAACCGGCTATACTCATATCTGGAGTCTCCCTTCCGAAGCAACGTGCTCGGCATCTCAATATCCTGTAGTAGGCATCTTGCCAATTACCTTCTCGCAAACTAGTTCAAATTATCGGAGTGAGGCGCTCATGCTCGTCCTCCCTCGATCGACTCACAACATGCCTGTATGAAGTCTTCTCTAGCTAAAATAAATCAATCTGATGATCTCGCATTAAGGTATGCAAACGAACCACATATCCTAGTCATTCATCCATGGCTGACTAGCGATCTTCTATCAAATCCCTAAGTACAAACTCATGTTGCAATAGCTTCAAACATCTGTGGCGATATCTTGTCAGTCGCAGCAACTGCTGGCTCATTCGTCAGCACGCTAAACAATGCACCAATCCTCAAGGATAGACGATACATTAACGATCATCACATTCTAGCCGACCACTAACAGTGGCCCAAATCCTCTGGTGTTGATCTGCACGTTCGAGAAATCTTAGTAAAAACAATCCATCAAGACGCTCATGTCACGAAAAACACAATAAAACGACATATCTATGCAATCGCATGTCACCGGAATTTTGCCCTGGTCAGTCCTCGTCCAAGACGAGTTCATGCCGACCGCAACTCTAGACGCAGCTCTCTCTGCCGTGCAACCGTGGTAACAAAAACCACTACCGATATCGATGAGGATAGATCATATGAACGAATAGAATACGATACAAGAAATGTACATCCTAAGGCTTCTTAAGCGGAGTAGCATATCGTTAGTATGCCGCGAAACATACACACAGTACGTCACTCTACTTAAGTCACCTACTCCATCAACAAGGGTCAACCCATGCGACGAAAGTTCGGGTCTAATACCCCCTCGACCAAGTCTAAGTTCCGTAAGGTCAAACCTAAGTTCCGAATATATTTAAATATATGCCTTAGACTCCGCATAGTCAAACCTAGACTCGAACCAAGCTTAAATCTAGTGCTCTAATACCAACTTTGTCATGACCTGGAATGGCACGTGACTGGCACTTGAATCATATGAAGTCTATAGGACTCCACCTAATTCAAGTAAGCCAAAAGCCCAGAAATCTAAACCATTTGAAAAAAGAGTGAAAGAAAACTTATTTAAAAGTTAGCATAAAAATTCATTTTGAACGTCGTAGTAAGCATTTTTAAAAGCATCAAGTCCTTCCCAAACATCCTCAAGAAAACCAGAGAAGAATCATAATAATACAAGCATGCGACTCTAAGGTTGAAAGAATATACATACTGGTCTTCTGAGTCTATAAATTAATACAAGTCTGGTTGATGGAGTTTACTAGATACAACTGAATATAAATAGAAGTACTACGGTGGTCACGATACAATTGAACCCACCTACCAAAGCAATCACCCGGAAAGAAGCAGTGTGCCAGCAAGCCGCAACGAAACCGGTACGGCCAAACCTGCAAGAAACTGTGGCACAACGGGGGTGAGTTGCCAACTCGTGAGTAGAAAACATCACCGAGAAAAAATCGCATGTATGAATCTCTCCTTGGTCATGCAATAATATCCTCATAAAAATATAACCTGAAACAACTAATAATAGCAAAGGTACTCATCTAAACATAAGTGTAATACCAAGTGCTCGTGTTAGTGCCTCAGGTAGCAACATATCACATATATGATGTATGAATGCGTTAAGAATGAAAACAGAATACATCTTGAATGAGAAAACTGTTTTCTTATCTCAGTGAGATTTCTATATAAAAACCGAAGCATCATCAATGAAATCAACAGATAATCCGTGTCAAGCATCAACACAAAACATATATCCCAATATCTCAATGTCTCAATATCTCGGGTTCCGGCAATCCGTACTGGCCCATAATCAAATCTCAATATCTCGGGCCCCGGCAATCCGGACTGGCCCCCAATCAAATCTCTATATCTCGGGCTCTGGCAATCCGGACTAGCCCTGGGCTCCGGCAATCCGGACTGGCCCAAATCATCAAATCTCATGACTACGTCGATATCCGCCGTGTCACAAATAACCGGTCGGTAGTGTTCAACGCCATCATCTGCGACCATCTTGCCCCAGGGTACCGCACCGGGTCCACCATGCACCGGCAGACGGTTCATCCTCCTCCTCAAATCGGGTGTATGATACTGCTTAAGAGTCAAGAAAACTCATGGTGGACACCACTCACTTCATATCACGAGAAAACCTCAATTTTCTATCTTTTAGAAATGAAAATGAGTTTATAAAATCTTTGCGGTTTCTCCAAATCCAGAAATCTCATGGAAAATCCAAAATCCCAAACTCGAGAGTAAATAAATAGTGAATTACCGGCATAAAGCCCCATAATATTTCATGACAAAATAACGTATAAATGCATGCAGTATCGCAGTAATAAATGCAATATCAAAACTAGCATATGAAAGCAAACGTACCAGTACTATGTCGAAACTACCAGCTAGCAATTTATATCGATGAAGTAATATTCTCTAAGTGTACGTGACATGGCAATTACCTATGATGATTTGTGTGAGCCGGAAAGCAAGTGTTCGTGGACATACGCATCATAGGTAATGGTGTAGGTGTCCTGACAATATGGGTTCATAATAACAAAAGACAACACATGTATAAGCATGCAATGCGATAAGAACAACATGAATATAATGGAGAATGAATAGTAAACGCAACGTATAAGCATATACATTTATATATACGAGTCATACAATTTTTGCATTTGGAATAGCATGAATCGTGGTTTTAGAAAATAGGGGCTACGGTGTTTTTGAGGAAAGATACATCTTTTGAAAAATCTGTAGTATCTCTCGGCCTGTCTTTAAAATATACTCACGATTCATTAGTTTTGAAAATAAGTATGACTCGAGCCCAGTCTAACATCTACCAAAGAAACTACAGGACTAAACTAAGAGACTAGTCGAAAGGGGTAAGGTAATCCACCTAAGTCTGAGTCGATATATCTAGTAGTCAGCGATCCCGCCTCAATAGCATCACGTACGATAAAATATATAATATGACATCTCCAATCAAGAGTGTAGATCAATCATCATATTTATACCTCGTACGGTAAAATCCATCGTACAACATCCCAAATCGGGGTACGGGTCAATTATCACGTATACCTCATTATTCATATGGTATTATCATCATAATATCCTGAATTAGGGGTACCGTTCTAAAGTCTACAACATACCAATATCATCAAAAACATACATACATATATACATACATACATACATACATATATTCGTGTGTATGAAAACACATCGCCCATCGATCCACTATAATATCATGTCGTATATCATATCATGTGCCACATCACGGCTCAATCACTTATCAACATCTCACGGTATCATTCCCGATTATATCGACTCCTCACCTCATATCACATGCTATCCTCATCATCCGTGTATATGTATATATATAAACATATATACATTCTCACATACATATATGTATATATATATGTTTGTGTGTGTGTGTATCCCCATATATGCACAAGAAATCAAATGTATGTGTGTGTGCGTGTGTGACAACCATTACTCTAGGGTTTCACGACTAAGAAACTAAACTAAAGCACTTTCTAGCTAAGCATTCACGTCTCACATTTGTTGGCTATAGTGCCCTCAAGGCAATTATCATAGTCGCGGACTTGTGATTATGATGATTGAGTGAGGACCTATACCGATAAAACAGTCTTACTCAAGATGATAGTATGCTATCTAGTTTGCCTTTATCATCATGTACATGTAGATAGAGCCCATAGGATTCTTACTTGACTGCCAGCATTATGATGGCGATCATATATATGGGAGCTGGGGTCTATAAGCGCATCCTTAAATGTCCCTAGTCGTAGGAGTATCGAGACCGGGCATCGATACACCAGTGTAGACTAGTGTATACTGATCGAGACCCCGACGAGGGGCGGTGGCCAGGTCTCACAAACCATTGGTGTTAGTTTGTTCACCTAAGATAGTATACAGGTGCTCCTTGGGTTATAAGTACACTGGACGGACTCGCCGGGAACCTGCTAGTTGGTATTATACCTATTGTCAGATAGCAGTTCCCAGGTGACATGTGTACAGGTTATTCTGTCGACCTGAGATCGTCATTTGTCACGTGTGAGTTCCCACTGTGCTTTGATTACTACCCTACCACGGCTCAAAGGAGTCGTGCAAACAGGTTTTAGTTGGGTACAGTCCCGAGCCACATGGAGGCAGTGATCGGATCTCGGGGATTCGTCTCTCCCGGTATTGAGGGTTGATGTCGCGTTATGTACGGGTGGCCATCACCACAAATCCATGGCCATGGTAGACGAGGATTACTGATCCAGGATCGATAGTTTCTTAAGATGTGATGGGATACATGCCGACACTGAATATCGCGTTGTTGGGGGTTTGAATTAATCCACCCCCCTAGACTCGATATGCGATACTCTTAGATGAACAGACCGGACTGTACGGATATTGTCACTGTCAGGCTCAGTAGGGGTTCAGGATGAGTTTGCTCGTCGGCCTCCCTTTCGCTCAATACCTGGGCAGCCGTTACGTACAGCTAGTGCCGCAGACGTGCTTGTGGTTAAACCCACTGCCAGCGTATTGGCGAGTCTTTAGAGTCCCACACAGAGGGTTTTCACGGTTCAGGCGATATGGTGTACATGACGTATGTTGATACATACAGGTGTCCGATTAAATATGTGCACTTGCTACGCAGACTTTAATCGGACGGTTGATAATACTAGCGGCATAGGATTAAGCCGAATTATTAAATCGGGTTTTAATTTAATAATTTATATATGTATTTGTATATACGTATTCTAGTATTATTGTTCACTATTCGTTTTCTCTCTCGGCTATTCGTATTTTGGTACGAATACGCGTATATATATTTCGATACATGTACCGGGAAGTTTTCCGTATTTTATACGGAATAGCTTCTAGAAGATACCACCTCATTTATATGATTTTCCATTTATGGAAATTCATTTGTTTTTATTAATAAGGTGGAAAAGGTGATGTGATTTGTGGCATGGGTTTTGTGCATGTAGCATGGTATGGTCTCATTTGTTTAATGCAAAATGTTGGAAAAAGAAAATGATATTTTTTGTGTGGAGGAGAGAGGGGGGCCGGCCATAATTTTGGTAGGGGCTCATTTCATTTGATTGATCATTGCATTACTCCCTCTCTCTCATTCATACAAAAGACTTAGCTAAATTCTTTTGCTCATGCTAAAGTTCATCACCTCTTCATCTTCTATGGTTGCTCCATGAGCACTTTGGGTAGAAAGAAAAATGTAGTGACACTTCCATACACCTCGACTCTCCATCGCTAGAGATTTTGGAGCGTCGGTTACTTCGATCGACGAAGTTGGAGCTTGCACTGTTTCCTTCGGGTGGATCATCGGAGATGAAGGAAGACCGGCAACCAAACATCATCATGGAACCGCTAGGAGCTTGGAATGAAGACCGAAGGACAAGGATCAACTCGGTATAACAATTCTAACTCTTAGTTAGTTTTCTAGTTTAGGGTTTATGGTCGATTCGTAAATCGGGTAACAGTAGCGCCGGTTTTAGAAATTTTTGTTCCGCATTTTGGCCGCGTTTCGATGGCCGAGGCGTTGCCGGAACCCTTCATGGTATCAGAGCCACCCTTTAAACCCTACTGGCTTGTTTAAACATGCTTAATAGATCGATCGACGGAATTTACGAAATCACGATTCCATTTTTCACAGTTTCTGCCGATTTTCTAAAGTGTCAAAAAATTATTTCAGGAGGCTTAAAAATCCGTGCAGGCTTTTCTAGGAGTAAAAAAAAAATTTGGGCCCATGAATCCTCTAAAAAGCCACGGATCCGCCGCACTTAGCCCCCATTGGCGGCGGTTCCGCGGCGGATTAGTGGCAATGGGAGTCCAAATCTTTTCTATAGCTCTATTCCTTAGAATTGTGATTTTTGAGATATTCTGTTTTGGCCTAGGTTTCAGTGAAGTGTTGTTTTCCTATTGGGGCCAATTTGGAACTTAGTCGATCGATATTTTAAGTGTGCGTTTATCAGTACTTATATTACTATCTGCGACCGTGAATGTCATTTGATCGGTTAACCCGTCTAACTGCTATATGTTCTTTTAGACGGGTTTGCGAACGTGACATTCACGTTGATGTTCTGTGTTATGCTGTGATGTTGGTTGGATTGTCATGGTGGATACCAGTGGTGCAATGCTAGTACAGTTGATTTCATTTATACATTTGATATTTCGGGGCGAGCGTCCGACATGTGGACTACCGTCACTACCAGTTTGTATATTATTCTTTTGGGGCACGACCGGGCTGAGGTCGATGTCACCCTTATATATTATTTTCTTTTCTGTACTAGGATTACCCCGCGGAGGAGTGCACGAATAGCCGGATTCTAGAGGGCAACTGGTCCGCATCTCATGGCGTAGGGACGGAGGGGACCTTACTTTAGAATTGGCGGGCTATTCGCCGCACTCATAGGGGGTATAGGTTGACCCAGGAGGGGTGCTCAAGTTATCGGATTCCGTGAAGTGCTGGGTGGTCCATTCACGTTGCTGAAGGGGGCTGCCTCGCTTCTGGTTTAGCGGGTAACTTGCCGCGCTCGTAGGGGTCTAGGTTTTCATTGCACAGGCCATCCACACGACAGGAAACGTCGGGTCTCACTTGCGGCTCAAGTGAAACTCGGGGCTCCAAATTATCCACCATTCTGTGTTGCTTCTGTGATGTTTCTGTGATATTGCTTTATATCATGCTTGGGACGAATGTTATATATACTAGTAGATGTTGTATATGTTTTGTACCCACGGTAGCCCAGTCCCCGCTCTGTCGTTAGTTAAGTAACCTAACGGGTGATGACGGGACCCAGTGGCGGATGCGGATGGCATATACGTACATTTTATTTTCTTTCTTTTCTGGTGTGATTAATTGATGGGATTGCATAGATTCTTATCAATGCAAGGATAAAACAAACCTATATATAATGTTGTTGGAACCAAGTTTTTAAAAAACTGACATTACAGACGTTCTCTTTTGCTTTGCACAGTGGAATTCAGATTGGAATATCCTGCACCTCATTCGACGAGGCAAGGGCCGAGATCCCTTCATCGGGAGTGACCCCTTGAGTAAAAGCTTGCGTCAACGTAATAACTTCACTATAGTCGTTTCCTTTTTCTTTGCATCGTGGTATTCAGTTTGGGATATCCTGCACCCCATTCGATGGGGAAAGAGCCGAGATCCCTTCACCGGGAGTGACCTCTTTAGCAAAAGTTTTCGCCACTATATATTTATAAAACCACTTGGATTCCTTCAACGATATCAAGTTCATTACGTTAAAGGTTTTTCGCCAAAAACCATCAGTAGCCCTCCGTCATTTCAGATTAGTATTGCTTAGTATTTGTGCTGCGTTTGTTGACCTTGTCAAGGCGTAGTGAGCGGTAGCTCTGTAATACTTTTCTGTCACAAGCAAATGTAGATTGGTTAGGACAGTCGTTCGACCTTGTTGTCCTTGTCAAGGGTCTGTGCGGGTGGGTCTAATGCAATCAAGATAATGACGGGTTGAACTTGACTAGGACCCTTTGACTTGTTGACCTTGTCAAGGTCACTTGGATCCTAGGGGTAAAAACACATATCGGGAGTTTCAAACATACAGGAAACTTGCCAGGCTTGTGCATACCTTCTGGAGTGTGGTGACTTGAGTTGCTTCCATCAAGTTATCATGCAATGATAGTTGGATCCCGATTCCCACTGATGAGTAGGATTACTCCTCGGGTAATTCCGACTAATTCTCCTTTTGGGTTTGGAGGAGAATTCGAGGAAACAGTGGGAGCCATCCAGATTAGATAAAATGATTAACCATTCTTATCTAGGTTAGAGTGCACGCTGAGTGTTTCTTCTCCCTCTCTCTCTGGCTGCGACTATGACCCGACCTTTGACTAAAACTCATGAAACCAAGTTGACCGAACCTTCTTTAAACACATTGGCTTTTGGAATGTCACGGTGTCGCATATACTGTTGCCACTTCTATATCACCTTTGCATTTCTGCAGAACACCCCGTATTACTACGAACGTCCACTTCCATTGGATAAATCCATCGTATGGTTATATACGAACTCGAAGGATCTGATTGGAGGATGGATTCTGGTTCTGGAGAGATTGAATATGATTATTCGGTTGTCTTTTCTCTTTACCTTCTCTCAGGTTGTGAGGGCTCCTAGGATTAGGAGAAGGTACACCTATTGAGCTTATTGGATAGTCTTCCTCCAAACCATAGGCAGGTGCCAAACGGTAGGGAAGGAAGAAAACCAACAAGTTTAACTGTGGTGTACAGAAGGTAATAAGTAAAAACATATAAAGGGATTAGAATAATGGCAAAGAAAATTGTGATCACCATCATTCACGACAAAGATCGTGTATACCCCTGCCACTCCTACATCCACTTTGCTTTTCTCTAGAACACTCCGTATCACTAGGATATCCACTTCCATTTGGATAAATCCATCGTATAGTTACATACGAACTCGAAGGAACTTTTTCGAGGATGGATTCTGGTTCAGGAAAAAAAGAATAAGATTATTCAGATGTCTTTTCTCTTTACCTTCTCTCAGGTTGCGAGGGCTCCTAGGATTAGGAGAGTATACCTATTACATTTATTGGATAGTCTTCTTCCAAATCTTAGGCTGGTGCCGAAGGGTAGGGAAAGAAGAAAACAAATTAGCCTAAAGAAGGTGTACAGAAGGTAATAAGTAAAGGCATAATAAAGGGGTTGGAGTGAGGGCGGGTAAAGTATATGGTTACTGTCGTGAATCAGGATAATGGAAGAGGCGTTACTAGGAATACCAGTTAACCCTTTGAAACATTTTCATGTTTCAGTTTCACTGTGCAATGTTAATTGAAAACTGTTTTCCCAATAAGAATCTATCTCTAGGGTATGTATTTACCAGATCAGTTTCTCATATCTGTATGTTATTACAGATGGTGAGTGGGAGTAAGATATTGGGAATTGGGTGATTATATCCTCATATATCAGAATTCGTTGTAATTGGTGATATTTGAGGAAATCATCTGGATTTTGCCGGATGACAAATATTTGGTTTTGAATATCCATTGTTATGCACCAATTTCAAACTGATATATCTATACATTTATTTTATAAAGTGAGATATAACTTTTTGATATTGTGTCTATGATATTTACCTATATCAGTTGGTGATTAGATAAGGTGCATTCAACAGCGGTGTAATTCTTCTTAACCATAGTACAGTTTTTCAACTTACGACGCACAGGGTTTGAGTTATTGAACTCAGTGGAGTTGTACAAAGTATTGTATATTGCCCAGTGTCCATTTGGACAAAGGGGTAGGTACTCGTACTATATTCTTTTTACTTATTACTTTTCCAGTTCTGGACATGTATTTCGTTGAATTGCAAGGTCCAGATATTCAGAAGTTATAGGTATAAGAGTAAAATAGAGAACCATTTATTGTAAGTATCAGGATTCTTCGAGTAAGTCGAAAATGTAGATACTTGTGTTTGGTATTCCATTGATAGTAATGGTTTTGAGAACTTGCTTCTCTTTCGGGTTACTCATATGTGGATGCACCCCTAGATGAGTAATGCTGATTTTCCTCTTTCCATTTGGTTGATATGCACTAGAGACAGCTGCATGATTTTGAATATGGTTCCAATTAAATTAGTGTTTTTGTTTCTATATCAGATATATATAGAATCAATTTATATCTTAACGATGTTAAGGTATAGGGAGTTGTCCGGCTGATGCTTAAAACCAGAATCCGGATAAACTCAAGGCACGCTTCAGTAATGGCTGTTTATGGGTTATCCCGAGCTTTGACGAGGGTTAACTTTCTACCATCAGGAAGATCAATATTTATATTGTTCTTGACTCGCCACAGTTTTTAATAAAATGGATTTTTTCAAAAAAAACAGAGGTGAGAGTATGGTAGAACTGGAAGTTATTCCAGAACCACAAATGATTAGTGGAAATTTAATAGGTGCTAAGGATTCAATTGGATTTGATGTTCTATTAGCCACTCCGCAGATTTGGTGGGTAACCTCAGTCACCCGAGAGGTACTTCGGTCTTCTCAGAGACGGTGACAGGGAGGTTCTTGTTTACCCAGACTTGCCATTGCTGTTGTTCAAGACTATAAGACCTGGCAGGAGGATGAGTATAGCGTCGTTCTAAACTAGTTTTAGAAGTGCACGTATATATGACTCTGCCAGAGGGTTGTTGTAGTCAGTGGGAGTAGCGGAAGCATAGTAGGCAAGTAGCTTGTGCAGGTATAGAGGAAATAGATCATCTAATTTTGATGTGACAGTCATAGGCTTTGACCTCATCAGAATAGGAGATGGATCTGGTAAGAAGGTAGTAGAGAGTGATGTCCAGGTATTGGGATGACATGCACTTGATAGGAAGAGATATCCTTATACTACGATCGGTTGTACTATAGTTGTCACAAAGTTGTTTCTCCACACAGGATATGGATGTAATATCAGGGTTTCTGGTTACTTGATCTATGATTTTAGATCTAGATTTGGAAAGTATCCTAATCAGGGTATTTTGACATTAAATGGATGACTCCTGGCATGGTGATGTACCTGCAGGTGATGGAGTCACCCTCTCTAAAGGTGTCTTACAGACTAAAGGGGAGAGGGATCTGCATGATTAGCATATCACTTGCTTAGGCAATTGAGTTAATCATGAAATGTCAAGTACCACACCAGATATTGCTTTTGCAATAGATGCAATAAGCAGATATATTAATCCAATCCTGGAGAAACTTTAGGAAGCAGTTTATGAACATAAGTAAATGTTCTTGGGATATGGTAACAGCAGCCTCCTTCAGGAGACGGTTATCATTTCAGGCTTCTAAAGTGACCTGGATGACAGAGTAACTGTCAGAGTTACAGTTTTTCCCTCCTTTGAGGAACAGTATGTTGGACAGGTGGTCCAAGCGGATACTGAGGAAAGGCACAGCGCAGGATACTGATTAAATTCAGTGGACGATACAGTCTAAGTAGTTTGCTGGATTTGGAGTTCGTTTGTGAACTGGGTCCCATCAGATATCCAGACAAATTCTAAGACAAGTATTGCTCATTTCGGGAGATAGTTTTCTCTGTGAAGTTGAGATTAAAAGAGATACAGAAAGAAACATTGGAGCGTATCTACTCACTGAGGCTATTTCTCGAACACAATCATTTTTCGCAAACGGCATTGTGAAGATGATTAGTAGAGAAGTTGGGTGTTCAGTATCACACGGGCTGTGAGTATGCGACATCGCAATAATTGGCCTTAAGTGCAAATGGGAGATTTTTGGCTATAGTGCCCTCAAGATAATTATCATAGTCGCGGACTTGTGATTATGATGATTGAGTGAGGTCCTATATCGATAAAACAGTCTTACTCAAGATGATAGTATACTATCTGGTTTGCCTTTATCATCATGTACATGTAGATAGAGCCCATAGGATTCTTGCTTGACTGCCAGCATTATGATGGCGATCATATATGTGGGAGCTGGGGTCTATAAGCACATCCTTAAATGTCCCTAGTCATAGGAGTATCGAGACCGGGCATCGATACTCCAGTGTAGACTAGTGTATACTGATCGAGACCCCGACGAGGGACGGTGGCCAGGTCTCACAAACCATTGGTGTTAGTTTGTTCACCTAAGATAGTATACAGGTGCTTATTGGGTTATGAGTACACTGGACGGACTCGCCGGGAACCTGCTAGTTGGTATTATACCTATTGTCAGATAGCAGTTCCTAGGTGACATGTGTACAGGTTAGTCTGTCGACCTGAGATCGTCATTTGTCTCGTGTGAGTTCCCACTGTTCTTTGATTACTACCCTACCACGGCTCAAAGGAGTCGTGCAAACATGTTTTAGTTGGGTACAGCCCCGAGCCACATGAAAGCAGTAATCGGATCGTCAGGGATTCGTCTCTCCCGGTATTGGGGGTTGATGTCACGTTGTGTACGGGTGGCCATCACCACAAATCCATGGCCATGGTAGACGAGGATTACCGATCCAGGATCGATAGTTTCTCAGGATATGAAGGGATACATGCCGACACTGAATATCACGTTGTTGGGGGTCCGAATTTATCCACCCCCTAGACTCGATATGCGATACTCTCAGACGAATAGACCGGACTATACGGATATTGTCACTGTCAGGCTCAGCAGGGGTTCAGGATGAGTTTGCTCGTCGGCCTCCCTTTCGCTCAATACCTGGCCAGCCGTTATGTATAGCTAGTGCCGCTGACGTGCTTGTGGTTAAACCCACTGCCAGCGTATTAACGAGTCTTTAGAGTCCCACACAGAGGGTTTTCACGGATCAGGCGATATGATGTACATGACGTATGTTGATACATACAGGTGTCCGATTAAATATGTGCACTTGCTGCGAAGACTTTAATCGGACGGGTGATAATACTAGCGGCTTAGGATTAAGCCGGATTGTTAAATCGGGTTTTGATTTAATAATTTATATATGTATTTGTATATACGTATTCTAGTATTATTGTTCACTATTCGTTTTCTCTCTCGGCTATTCGTATTTTGGTACGAATACGTGTATATGTATTTCGATACATTTACAGGGAAGTATTCCGTATTTTATACGGAATAGCTTCTAGAAGATGCCACCTCATTTATATGATTTTCCATTTATGGAAATTCATTTGTTTTTATTAATGAGGTGGAAAAGGTGATGTGATTTGTGGCATGGGTTTTGTGCATGTAGCATGGTATGGTCTCATTTGTTTAATGCAAAATGTTGGAAAAAGAAAATAATATTTTTTGTGTGGAGGAGAGAGGGGGGCTGGCCATAATTTTGGTAGGGGCTCATTTCATTTGATTGATCATTGCATTACTCCCTCTCTCTCATTCATACAAAAGACTTGGCTAAATTCTTTTGCTCATGCTAAAGTTCATCACCTCTCTTCATCTTCTATGGTTGCTCCATGAGCACTTTGGGTAGAGAGAAAAATGTAGTGACACTTCCATACACCTTGACTCTCCATCGCTAGAGACTTTGGAGTGTCGGTTACTTCGATCGACGAAGTTGGAGCTTGCGCCGTTTCCCTCGGGTGGATCATCGGAGATGGAGGAAGACCGACAACCAAACATCATCATGGAACCGCTAGGAGCTTGGAATGAAGACCGAAGGACACGGATCAACTCGGTATAACGATTCTAACTCTTAGTTAGTTTGCTAGTTTAGGGTTTAAGATCGATCCGTAAATCGGGTAGCGGTAGCGCCGGTTTTAGAAATTTTTGTTCCGCATTATGGCCGCGTTTCGATGGCTGGGGCATGCAGGAACCCTTCAACATTAACACACACACACACACACACACACACATATCATAAACACATATTATCCTACGAAATTGCGGTGGTGCTATACGCCATCCACCCGACTTGCCCCGTAGATATATATCTACTCACCTTGATCCTTACTTGTCGAAGTCGATGTCGCCATGCTCATCCTTATCGTCCGAAGTCCACGTGAGGGTGCCTACATATATAAACACATAGTATCGTAACCCGAAATCATGCATGAAAACCGAAACGGCACGCGCATCACACATAAGTTAAAACCTATGGTCTACTCATGCAAAGGAACCAAACAACACCCGATATCGACGTACAAACGTCAAGCGACCGAGACAAAACACAATATCAAATGTTCAAGTCATTAAAAATCACCAAATCCAAACAGCAACTCAAGAAAATGGTCCCAGATTTTGGTTCAGGTAAAATTAGGCTAAACTAGCAGTGCAGTGGGGTTGTATATGAAGTATGTGAGCTACTGAGCCAACCTAGACAGCAAATACCCCAATTTGGCTGGCCACATTACCCCAGAAACCGGTCTGCTCGGCCATACCTGCTCTGCTTAGGCTCGTATTCTCAGGGTGGTCTCCTAGTGGTCCATTTAGGTCTCCGGGGTTGCAAGTTTTTCTAGTAAAGGTTCCAGGTCACTCCAGATTCCCTGTAGGCACAATTTAATACAAAAACCGACATTAAATGATCTAAATCAAATTGCATGGTCTAGGCTCTATTTGATTTGGTTTTTTTAACACTAAGGGTGTTTGTAGTCACCAATTTCACTTCAATTGCACCATCACAACTCAAGAATCCCTTAACTTCATCTAGAAATTTTCAAACCTCACTAAACCTCACTTAAACACTTCAAAACTAATATAGATGCTAAAGGAAATAAAGTACTACTCTAATGGTAAAGGAAATATCTCATTTGGCAACTCAATAATTTTCTTGAGTTGCCCCAAGTGCTCAAAATCCTAACTTTCTTTATCCACTATGCTTGTAGTGAGCTTGTGCATAATTTTTGTGAAGGGATTTAAGGTTTTTTTTTATGAGGTTTTGGGGTTATTGTGAGGAGTTAGAGGAGGTGGAGGGAAGAGGACAGCCATGGTGTGAGAGAGGAGAGGAAAATGATGAAAATGATGAAGTGAAACAAAGGGCCATGGTTCAAGGAGACCCCCCCTCTCTCTCTCTCCCCCTAAGCCCATACCACCTTGTTCCCTCCCATGCCACATTTTAAAATTCTTTTCTCTTTTCCTTTTTCTTTTCTTTTCAAAAAAACAAAAACCTTAAACCTTGCATAAAAGAAACAAATTAAGAATTAAGACATGGTCAATAAAAATGTAACAAGTGTGTAACATGACATGGTGCATGTCACAAGCATAATCAAGCTTAATGCATGATTAGTGAACATTAATCAAGTTTAGAAATAAACTTGTATATAATTAATTGTATAAAATTTATAAAATGTCTAAATCATATAACATTCTTTCAAAATCAACATTCAAATGTAATTTTCCAATATTTTTCCAATCTATCGGTATATAATTATACCATAACATTAAAACTAATCACCGTACATTAAATTATTCATAATATTCATAATTTTAATTATTTAATTTCCTATAAATAATATTTTATTTTTTGAAATGTTACAAGAAACCAAAATACGAACTTAGAAACTTCGCGTGTCGGTTTTGTGACATTTTTGGAGGTCTACAGGGAATCTGGAGCAACCCAGGATCTTTATAAAAAAATTAAAAATATACATTACCCTAGTTAGACCAATAGGAGACCACCACGAGAAGACGAGGCCCAAATTCCAAGGTCGGGCCGGCCTGGCTGGTTACTTTAGCCATTAGGTCGATTACTGTAGCAGATTTGGTGTTGGGGTTTTGACTGTAGCTCACATACCTTATAACATAGCTACTGTATTTTTCTTTTTGTCTCAGATTACATGAGCCAAAATCTGGGAGCATATTGGGATGGTTTTGGGTTATGTTTTCCGTATTATGGAATTCTTAGTTTTGATATTAGTAATGAGATTTGGTCGTTTGATGTTTGTATGTCAACGACGAGGGTTGTTTGGTTGTTTTTGCATGGGTAGGCTATAGGTTCTAACCTATGAGCACACCGTGTGCTGTATCGGTTTTCCGGATTTGGTTTTCATAACGTGGCGATATATGTTGATTTGTAGGCACCTTCGCGTGGATTCCGAGACGACGAAGCATATCGATTACAGCTGAACAAGGAGTTCTACAGGTGAGTAGATTTATATCTACGGGGGAAGTTGGGTGGATGGCGTACAGCAGCCCCGCAATTATAATGGAAACCGATATATATAGAATATGGTTATGGAAGCAATGTTAGGAACTTATGGATATGGTTAAAGAATTAGTAGGAGATAAGATATACCACGACTTAAGGTTATAGTGTATGGTTTAGTGTGACATGATATGATAGAAAGGATGTCTCGAGTTGATATATAAGGATGTGAAACGTGAATGTGAATCACGATATATATATATATATATATATATATATATATATATATATATATATATATATAATGAAAGAGAATAAGTATGAGATTTAGAGTAGCATGATTGAGATCGATAATTACGACATGAGATTAATAAGATAGAATGTATATGTAAGATGACTTGATGTGAGATATTGATGTGATGAAAAGAGTATACGATGAGATACAAAATGAGATGTATAAGGATATGACATGAGATCAATCAATATGATAAGATTGAGATAGATGTGTTATGAGATCAGTAAAAGATATTTATATATAATTATGATAATAATGAGTGATATGCCGTACGAGACATAGATCCGTACCCTCGTTGTTCGATAGATTGATAGAATCCTTAATTGTTTAATGCCGCCGTACGATGGATTACCGTACGTGATGAGTTTTACTGGATGATTGATCCATACCCTTGATTAGAGAATGCCGTACGATGGATTGTACTGTACGTGATGTTGAGGCTGGATGTCGATTGACAGATTCACCGACTCGGATAGGTTACAGATATTTAATCCCTGTCTACACCGCTTAGTTTAGCCTTTACGTAGATGTTGGATTAGATACGTGTACCTATTAGTTTTGCGCTTACGATTTACTTGCTTCTACGTTCATGATATTCTCATTTCATTATATATATACCTGTGCTGGTACACCTACACCGTTATCGATGATGCGTCTGTTACACTTACACAGATTTGCCGGCTCACACACTTTCTTCATCGATAATTGCTATGTTACTTACACAGTAGAGTTGCTATATCATGCTATGATATATTGCTATGCTCACATCACTATGTTATGTTGCAAGATATATTGCTATACTCACATCATTATGCTATTTGCATGATATATAGCTATGCTCACATCACTATACTATGTCGCATGATATACTTGATATGCTTACATTTCTGTTTTATGTTTGCATACATCATGCTTTATGATTATACGCATTGAGATGCTGTTTTCATGAGATTCTGGATTCGAGAACCGTGGTTATATTTCAAAAGAATGTATGTATTGTTTTAAAACCCCAGTTTCTCTTGATATGATATTTCGAGACGTCCACCATGAGTTTTCTCGGTTCTGAGACTTATGTTAGAAACCTGATTCGAGGAGCGGTAGGCACCGTATGCGGGTGCATGGTGGACCCGGTATGGTATCCCAGGGCAAGAAATGATTTTCGTGGTGTAGACGATGAGCCTGGCAGAGAGCGCACTACCTACCGGTGATAGTATTTAGACTCGTCGGTTATCCGGAGGATATCGACCGGAGTCATGAGATGGATGAGGGTCGATCAGAGTATGCGGCGCCTGAGATAAGATAGATATGAGGGTCGATCAGAGGATGCGGCGACTGAGGTATGAGGATTTATATGTCGATGCTGGACATGGGTTTTCATGATGTTTTGAGTGTCGGTGTTGGACACTCAGGTTCCATGATTTTGATGTGTCATTGATAAACAGACGTAGTTGATATCCTCATACATACAGATATACGTTTTCATGATATGGTTTGTGTCGTTGATAGACACACGTAGTTGATATCCTCATACATACAGATATACGTTTTCATGATATGGTTTGTGTCATTGATGGACACGTGGATGATATCCACATACATACAGGCATTGATTATTGTTGGCATTTATGCAGACACGGTCACCCTAAATATCATAGTATTACCTTTATGGTATAGTTGAACTAGGAAATCGTTGTTTTATTCGATTTCTACCTGCTGATGTTTTCCACGAGTTGGCAACTCACCCCGTTGTGCCACAGTTCTTGCAGGTTTGACCGCATAAATCAGTAGCGGTATCGTTGGAACAGCTTGCTTTTAGGTGATTTGCTTTGGTAGGTAGTACATATTGGATCGTGCCACTCTTGTATTTATTATTCCTGTTGTATCTAGTCAACTCCATCAATTAGAAACTAGTATTTGTATAAATAGTAAGAATTAGAAGAGACTTGTGGTTGCGAGACTTAGAGCGATGGGTAATATGTTCGCTTGGTAGGTTGATGTCTTACTTTATTCTTTATTCTTTGTGTTGATCTTCGTCGTTGGGCGTTGTATACATATATTTTGACTTGCGTAGTTGTGATTCCGCCGATTGGCGAAGAGCTAGCTCCCGCTTGGGGATGCCTTTTATATTATCATGTATATGTGGTTTTGGATCAAAATATACAAAGGAGGTGCTGCCCAAATTTTTAAAAGACGAAACATGTTTTTTTTCAACTAGTATAATCCATTTGCATTTTCATGTTCCATTATCTATGCATTTAAGAAAACATTTGATTTCATCATACCTTTATTTCAAAACTTCACCTCTTTTATTTTCTTTAAAAGGTTTAGATTTCTGGGTTTCGGCTTACTTAATTTACGTTACGCCTTTAGACGTGGCGTGATTTAAGTGTCGATCACGAACTAAATTTCGGGTCGTGACAAAGTTGGTATTGGAGCGTTAGGTTTAACCTTGATTCGAGTCTAGGTTTAACTATGTAGAGTCTGGGGCGTAATCTATTTCGGAACCTAAGCTTGACCTTACGGAACTTAGACTTGAACAGGGGGTATTAGACCCGAACTTTCATTACATAGGTTGACCCTGATTGATGGAGTAGATAGCTTGAGTAGAGTGATGTACCGTGCGTATGTTCGGTGGCATACTTACGATACGATATTCCGCTTAAGTGACCTTAGGGTGTACATATTTTGAGACTTATGATTCTCTTCGTTCCCTTGATCATACATCCATTTGAGATCCTTGATTCTATTCATTTCCATGATCATACTCTTACTGATTCCGTCCCTCCTTATGATAATGTATCCATTCTGGATCTATTGATTCCTTTCATTCCTTTGATCTATTTCCATCGATACATACTTGAGGTTCCTGTCACCATGGTTTGAGCGCAGATTGAGCTGCTGCTAGTGATGCGGTCAGGGCGAGCTCGTCATGGACGAGGACCGACCATCGTGTTTTCTGGTAACATGGGAACGTATCGATTTAGTGTTTGTGTTGTGACCTCTCGTTTGAGGCAAGTGTTCGGTTTTGCACCAGATGATCGGTCCACTGATAGAGGCTACCTGTTGTGAGAGGACTGTTGATGTACAGCCTACCTCAGAGTTTGTGATGGCGTCTACCTTGCAGACAGACGACCCAGCTATTGCTGAGATTGATGGGATGTCGCTTCCAGAGCTTACGAGCTGAGATCGCTGGAGTTTTCAGGCAGAGATGCAACAGTAGATAGTGTAGGGTTCCTAGGCACTCTTGTGAAGGTTCATAAGGCATCAAACAGGCCCGAATAAAAATTTAGACGTGCCGAACAACCCAAAGCCGGGATCTTTGCTAGATTATTAGGGTTTAACATGCAAGTAAACATCTTTACTACTAAGTGTGAGGGATTACAACCTTTGTAGTCCGCTCATTCGCTTCATAAGCTCCGAGTAGAAGTCCCTTCGTAGCGATCCACGATCTCCCAGACTCAAGAGAGGCTCCACGACTCGAACGATCCATGCTAGCTTGTAGTGTTCCGCTTCTCCGATAATCTACGTCGAAGTTGCTATAACCCAAGTTCTCTCACTCTAATGAGGTGAACACCCTAATCTAATGGGCTAGATTAGATGAGGATGATGGAGTAGTATTTATGCTATCTTTTTATATCAATTTCTCACAAGAAATCATCACCAAAGGAAAATCTAGTGAGCTCTTTCAAAAACTCAAAAGAGAAGAAGATGAATAATGAGATAATCCTTTTGTGATGAATAATAGTAAAGAATATATGATTGATCATGGAACTATGGTCAAGGATGAGAAGGTTAACCTTTGTAGAGAATAAACTAGAGCTAGGGTTTGGTTAGGTTAAAAATGAGTCAAGGATAAATATTAACCAAGACAAAATCAATGCTTCTAGATGGTGCAAGAAGAAGCTAACCCTAATCAAACCCTAATCTCTTTTTATCATCTCTAAACATGTTTCATTATCAATCATATCATGTTACTATAATATATATCACATATATATTATATTTATAACAAAAGAAAATAATACAATTAATATATATCCAATATATATCAATGTATTATCCGGTGAGAAAATGAAATAATAAAGCGAGCCAATATTAGATAATATAATACAATATATCATATATATTATTATACATTAAATCATCGAATCAACACTTGATCCGACGATCCGGCTTTATCGAATATAACCGACTAATATATCATATACCGATTCATTGAATCGACACTTGATCCGATGACCCGGTTCATATCTAAATATCGGGAGAATATAATACGGTATCTCATATCGCATTATCCTCGGTCCTGCGCATATCACATATGTGCCTCTACTCTGTTTTGCCTAAGCCAAGAAACCTCTGTGTAGGACTCTAAAGAATCGTCAATACGCCGGTAGCAGGTGATGATCATATCAAACAGCCACAAACTGCAAGCGGTCAGCTAAACGTAACAGCCACCCAAGTATTGAGCGATCAGAAGATCAACAAGCTAGCCTGTACATTCTCCTGTGAATCCAATCAGTAACACTCCCGTACAGTCCGGTCTGTTCGTCTGATATGTCGCATATCAAGTCTAGGGGTGGTATACGTCAGACCCCAGTAACCGATAAGTCATGTCGATGTGAGGCATATAACAGGTCGAGAAACTACTGGTAACACTTACCAGTAAATTTCTATATCAGCCCTAGCCAGGGACTTCCAGTTATAGCCAATCGAACACAACACAACATCAACTCCCTATACCGGGAGAGACGAATCCCCTCCTATCGCTCATTGCCTCCATGTGATTCGGGACTGTACCCAAAAGCCACCATTTTGCACACCCTCTTGGACATGGTAAGGTGGAAATCAAAGTACAGTGGGAATCACACAAGACTCTATGACGATCTCGGGTCTACAGACTACCCTGTACCAGTGTCACCGGAGAACTTCCATCTGACGTGTGGTATATCACCATCTGGGAGTTCTCGGTGAGTCCGTCCAGTGTACCCAGTCTCCACTGAGCACCCGTACACCATCCTTGATGTCAAACACCGATGGATATGGGATCATCCATCGCCCATCATATGGGTGAAGATGCGTATACGCTAGTCTACTATGGTGTATCGATGCCCTGTCTCGATATACCCTCGAATAGGAACAGTTATAGGATGTACTCATCGACTATCATGGCCCCACTAGTATGATCTCATCATAGTCCCAGCAGTCGAGTACAGATCCTAAGGACTTTATCAACATGTGAGAGAAAGACAGTAAACCAATACAAGTCAACATGTTAAGATAAAGTGAAACCAAATAGCATACTATCATGACGAGCAAGAAAGTCATCTCTATATATATCCAAGCATCCATCATAATATACATCGTATGTACAACAATGGCCTCTAGGGCATATACATAACTAACAATCTCCCACTTGCACTAAGGCCAGCTGCTGTAATATCTCATACCTAGCATCCCGAATAATCTCTCAAATTGTATCTAGGAAATGGCCTTCGTGAGTGGATCCGCAGTGTTGTCCTTCGTATCTACTCTCCTGACCTCGATCTCCCGGCGATCAACTATCTTCCTGATCAGGTGATACCGCCTCAGAATATGTCTGGACTTCTGATGGGACCTGGGTTCCTTGGCCAAAGCCACAGCTCCATTGTTATCACAATACAGAGGTATTAGATGCTCAATGGATGGAACCACACCAAGTTCAGTGATGAACTTCTTTATCCAGACAGCCTCTTTGGCAGCATCGTTGGCAGCGATGTATTCAGTCTCCATCGTCGAGTCTGCAACGGTATCCTGTTTGGAACTCTTCCAACATACCGCCCCTCCATTGAGGATAAAGGCAAATCTCGAGTGCAACTTAGAGTCGTCCTTATCACTTTGGAAGTTGGAATCGGTAAAGGGCTCCGTCCGGAGTTCTCCGTTACCATACACCAAGAACATCTCTTTAGTCCTTCGCAAGTACTTGAGAATGTTCTTCACAGCTGTCCAGTGACTCTCTCCAGGATCTTCTTGATACCGACTTACTACACTTAGTGAGTATGCCACATCAGGTCTGGTACATAGCATCGCATACATGATAGAGCCTACTGCCGAAGCATAGGGTATCCCTTGCATGCGAGCTCTCTCCAAATCAGTCTTGGGAGACATCTCTTTGGAGAGAGTGAGTCCAAAGATCGTGGGTTGGTTCCCACGCTTGGATTCTTCCATACTAAACCTCTTTAGTATGGTGTCAATGTACCTGGATTAAGACAATCCCAGTATCCTTTTAGATCTATCTCTATAGATCATGATTCCCAATATGCAGGAGGCATCACCTAGATCTTTCATTGAGAATCTTTGTGATAAGAAGAGCTTGACTGATTGCAGCATAGGAATATCATTTCCTATCAAGAGTATGTCATCCACGTACAATACGAGGAAGACAACCTTACTCTCTGCTACCTTCTTATAGATACAAGGTTCATCTATATTTTTGATGAAGTCAAACTCTTTGACTACTACATCAAAACAGATGTTCCAACTCCGCGATGCTTGCTTTAATCCATAAATGGATTTAAGCAGCTTGCACACCTTTCCGCTGCTCCCACTATCTACGAAGCCCTCTGGCTGAGTCATGTACACGCACTCTTCTAAATCGCCGTTTAGAAAGGCGGTCTTAACATCCATTTGCCAGATCTCGTAGTCATGCTATGCAGCAATGGCAAGTAAGATCCGGATGGACTTAAGCATAGCCACTGGAGAAAAGGTTTCGTCATAATCCACATGTGGTCGTTGACGAAAACCCTTTGCTACAAGTCTAGCTTTGAAAGTCTCAACCTTTCCATCTACACCAAATTTCTTTTCAAAGATCCACTTGCTCCCAATGGGTTTTACCCCTTCAGGAGCATTTTCCAAAGTCCATACTTTGTTGGTGTACATGGATTCCATCTCAGATCGCATTGCATCCAGCCATTTCACAGAGTCACCACTCGTGATGGCCTGCTCGAAACTAGTCGGGTCATCATCTTCCATGATGCAATCCTCGCTTCCACCATCAATGAGAAAACCGTAGTATCTCTTAGGTGGACGAGAAACCCTACTAGATCGGCGGAGAGGCTGGGGTTCGTCGGGTACTACTGAATCCTCTGGTTCCACCAAATCTTCAGTTATAGTTTGTGGTGCTGGAACCTCTTCCAGCTCTACCTGTTTGCCACTAATTTCTTTTGCAAGAAATTCCTTTTCCAAAAAGGTGGCATGTTGAGCAACAAACACTTTTTGTTCCTCAGCGTGGTAGAAAAAATATCCTTGAGAATTCTTTGGATATCCCACAAACTTGCAAAGAACTGATCGTGCCTCGAGTTTGTCCGGATTTTGCCTTTTGACATAGGCCGGACAACCCCATATCTTAACTCGTTTGAAATATGGCATCTTCCCACTCCATATCTCATATGGTGTGGTAGGTACAGATTTAGACGGAACCAGATTCAATAGGTATATGGCTGTCTCAAGCGCATACCCCTAAAAGGAAATAGGTAACTCAGCATCGTTCATCATCGAGCGCACCATATCTAATAGGGTGCGATTCCACCGTTCCGATACACCGTTGTGCTATGGTGTATAAGGAGGAGTAAGGTGAGAGAGAATCCCATTCTCTTTTAGATAATCTAGGAACTCATTGCTTAATTATTCACCTCCTCGATCAGATCGATGAATCTTAATACTTTTGCCTGTTTGGTTCTCTACTTCGTGATTATATTCTCTGAATTTCTCAAAAGCTTCAGACTTGTGTTTCAACAGGAACACATACCCGTATCTAGAGAGATCGTCAGTGAATGTAGTGAAGTAGGAAGAACCGTTCCTGGCGTGTGTAGACATAGGACCGCATACATCACTATGTACCAGTCCTAAGAGTTCCGTAACTCTTTCTCCGTGTCCACTAAACGGGGTTTTGGTCATTTTTCCTTTGAGACATGAGTGGCAAGTATCATAAGATGATAATTCGAATGAATTCAAATATCCATTCTTATGTAACTTAGCCAGCCGTGTCTCATTGATATGGCCAAATCTACAATGCCACAAGAAAGATTCGTTCATTTCTGATCTTTTCCTCTTGTGTGTGTTTTGTATATTGAGGACTGTATTTTGATTTAGAATGAATATGCCATTATGTAACAAGCCTGATGCAATCAACTTTTGATCTAGGAATATGTTCATAACATTATCCTTTACTACAAAATTATATCCTTATTTACTTAATAAAGAAACTGATATAATGTTGCACATCATGTTCGGTATATAATAGCACTCATTCAGAATCAGTGTATCACCACTTGGTAATACTAGGTGATATTCGCCAACTGCTTTGGCTGCAATATTTACCCCATTCCCTACTTGAACAGAATGATCACCTTTTCCCAGTTCTCTACCTTTACGTAGCCCATGTAACATCTTACATATATGGGATCCTGATCCGGTATCTAATACCCAGGACGTAGAGTGAACTGAGAAACAGTTCTCAATAACTAACACACCTGAAGAAGATGCATCAACATGCATGTTTTCCGTTTGGGCGGCGTGAGAATCTAGATATTCTACTATTCCCTGTTCAGTCTTATAACTCTTATAAGAAAGAACGGGACCAACGTTCCCCTGCTCAGTATAATAAGCCGGTTCAGTCAATACATCCATATTATTATCTTGATTATGTCCTGACATGGTCGCTATCTGGAGAGAGAGAGAAGAAAACACTTTAGCGTATGCTCTTGCAAGATTAGATTGGTTATTATCTTATCTAATCAGGATATCTCCCACTGTTTTTATCAAATCTACCTTCAAACCCTAAAAGGTAAGATTAGCCGGGATTAATTACACCCTACAATTTCGTCAATTTTTCAGCCAGATCAGTGTCGGTACTTTGAGGGAGGTTCCCCGTGCTTTCGCACGGACCTAATTAAAGTAAACCTCATTTTCCCAGAGGCGTAACCCCGTTAACACTTTTCTAGACACCTACTTGATCGGCTAATTGTCCTGTGCAAAACTCTCCCAGGAGTAACTCTTACTCGCAGTGGGTATCGGGATCCAACTATCTCATAGGAGGTATGCAATCTCATTGCAAATTTCAACACTTGAAATTCCCGATAATATTTTGCCCCTAGCGATCTATGACTTTGACTAAGTCAACAAACCATAAATCGCAAGTCAAGTTCAACCCGTACATTTCCCGATTGAATTAAACCCACCCGTACGACCCTTGACTGAGTCAACAAGGCCGTGCGAATACCCTAATCCAATCACATCTCATGTTCTAGCAAATAAACACTATTTAGCTACCGTACACTACGCCTTGACTAAGTCAACAAACATAGCACGAATAGTAAATAATATCTATCTGAAATGACGGAGGGCTACGCAGGATTTTCAGAAAACCATGAGCGTAATGAACTTGATATCGTCGTAGAATCATGTGAAATTTTGAAATGGAGTGTTTTTGATGCTTTCATTAGTTTTGCTAAAGAGGTTACTCCCGGTGAAGGGATCTCGGCTCTTTCCTCATCGAATAAGGTGCAGGACATATCATATATATCACTATGCAAAGCAAAACTCCAAAAGCAATCAAAAACCAAACCGAGTTTTGTAGCATCTGCCAGTTTTGCTAAAGAGGTCACTCCCGGTGAAGGGATCTCGGCTCTTTCCTCATCGAATAAGGTGCAGAATATATCATATATATCACTATGCAAAGCAAAACTGTAGCTACCCTTTTTGAAATATTTGATTCTACAACATCTTTTAGGTTTCTTTTCTTTCATTAATCACATTAATGAAGTCCCATCATTTAAGTCATCTAAACATCACAGATAAATACGACGTATACTTATGCCATCCGCATTCGCCTCGATGTCCCCTCATGCACCGTTAGGTTAGGTAACTAACGGCAGAGAGGGGCTGGGCTAACGCGGGTGTAAAACATAACGCCTATATAATATATCATATATACTATATACAGTATTTATCACAGCACATCAAATGATCACATCACAGATATCGCAGCAGAAGAACATATATGAAATATTGGACATACTAGGACGTTCGTGTTTTCAATACGAGCCTGTATAAAACACGGATTCCACGGTCGCGACGAATAGCCAAACCCACATCCCTAGACCCCTACGAGAGCGGCAAGTAACACTGCCAATTCTAGGGTTAGGAGACCCGGTCTCGACTCCTCGAGTTGGCCTCCCACTGGACCCTAGAACCCGGTTACTTGTGCTCCCCTTCTTGGGTCTACCTAATGCGGAAAAGTAAATAATATACACTGGTGACATCAACCTCATCCCGGAAGTGCCCCAATAAAAGAATATTACATACAAATGAATTTTACATGAATGAAAATAAAAACCCTCATCTCACATAAAAACCCCGGCTATTCAGAACACGACGATCCAATATAACATATCACAGCAACACATAATATCACATATCATCAACGTAAGTAAGTATGCATACACCGATCGTCGTTGACATATAGCAACGAAAACCGGCAATACAACTACATACTACACTTACGGTCACAGAAAAGAAATTGTAAAACTACAATATTTGGAATCCACAATCACTTTAAACATCGTAAATCCGAAATATCACATACTTCGCATTTCATGCCTAACTATATAAATTCCACATATTGTATCAAATTCCAAATAAATAGACAGTATTAAACTTTCCGAACAGATAATCAAATGCCTAAGATTTCCTGAATTGCTCAACACTTGAGCGGAGTTCAAATGAGATATTTATATATAATTATGATAATAATGAGTGATATGCCGTACGAGACTTAGATCCGTACCCTCGTTGTTCTATAGGTTGATAGAATCCCTAATTATTTAATACCGCCGTACGATGGATTACCGTACGTGATGAGTTTTACCTGATGATTGATCCATACCTTTGATTAGAGGAGCCGTACGATGGATTGTACCGTACGTGATGCTGTGAGGCTGAATGCTGATTGACAGAATTACCGACTCGGATAGGTCATAGATATTTAATCCATGTCTACACCACTTAGTTTTGCCTTTACGTAGATGTTGGATTAGATACGTGTACCTATTAGCTTTGCGCTTACAATTTACTTGCTGCTATGTTCATGATATTTTCATTTCATTATATATATACCTGTGCTAGTACACCTACACCATTATCGATGATGCGTATGTTACACACTTACACAGATTTGCCGGCTCACACACTTTCTTCATCGATAATCGCTATGTTACTTACACAGTAGAGTTGCTACTGTAAGTCTACGCTAGCGCCCCGGCCGTCTACAGACGCCAAATGCGGAACAACAAACTTTTAACTGGCGCTATCGTGTACTTTAACCCGGATCTTCCATTATTGCTAAACTAACAAACTGTAAAGAGTGTAGAAAAGTTATACCGAACGATCCGAGTCCTTCGTTCTTTAACCATCATCCTACGCTCCGTTGCGGCTGCTCCGATCTCGTCGATCTCCGATCTGCTCGTCCAGGTGGCACCACATCAACGATTCTTTAAACGGGCTCCCGCCTCTGACTCGAGGCAACTCGGTCGTCAAGTTTGCTAAAAGAGACGACCAAGAATGATGTAGAGAATGAGTAGATGACTTTGTCTCTCTTCGTCCAAAGCCATGGAAGATCGGTTAATGAAGTTGCCACTCGAATCGGGTGATGGAATGAAATGAGCTGTGAAATTCCATGCACCCCAAATGCTATCATAATCTTTTTACAAATGAATCAAGTGTTCAAATGAGAGAGGGGAGGGGCCGGCCTTATAAAGAGAAGGAGGAGGGTGAGTGTAGGAGGAGGGGAAGGTAACCATAAGAGGATGAAGCTTATCTTGATCATTAATGAAAACAATGAGTCACTAAGATACAATGAATCTAATAACCTAGTCACCATAAGCATTAATTGAACCATTAATGCAACCATGAGTCACTAAACACCTCACCACTTCTAGAACCTTCTAGAAGAATGACTCACTCTCTTCCAAGAAAAGATAAATCCGTCTTTAACCGAATGTTAAAAGACGGCTGATAGAAAACTGGAAACTGGCAACTTCCAAAAGTGATCCTGAAACGAATTTCAGGACAACCCCGAAACAGTATAAATATACCTGCATTTGTATTACGACCGAATACAAATGCATCTGAGACAAAGATATTATATCTACTCAATATAATACTCGGATCCGGCTTAAACCAAAGCCGACCAGTATCATCTGCCCGAAAAATAACACGTGCGTAAACGCACGTGCATTTTCCAAACCCTGCCATAAAACCATACGGCCTCTACAACGTTTCGCCCGAACTTGGGAAACTGTCTGTGGGGGACTCTAATGACTCGTCAGTACCCTGGCAGTGGGTTTAACCACAAACCGTCAGCGGCACTAGCTATGCGTAACGGCTGCCCATGTGTAGGGTTCCTAGGCACACTAGTGAGGTCTCACAAGGCATCGAACATGCCAATTTCAAAAAATCTAGGTGCCGAGAGACCCGACTACGGATCGTTTGCTAGAAAACTAGGAGAAAAACAATCTAGTTAACAACTTAACTAATGGGATATCGGAAATACAACCTTTGTAGATCCGGTGCTCCACCTCCATAGCTCCGCAACAAAGTCGTCTCCGCTGTCCAAAAGGAATCCGGGCTCTAGAGTCGGCTTCGTCGGAGAAAAAGCGAGCTAGGTCGTCGATGTCCATGCCGAAGATGATCTACGTCGAGGCATCGCTAAATCAAGCTCCACTTTCACCAAGCCCTAAAAACTTGTGAAGGAAACACACTCTACTACTTGGCAAGAGATAGAGGATGAAGAAATAGGAAGTGGGTAGACTTTAGATTTGGATTTCTCACTCTTTTTCATCACTTGCCATTGATGGAGGCAAGCTTTCTTCACTTGAAGAAATGAAGAAGAAGAAGAATAATATGATAAGATTTATTAGAAAAGAAAAGAAAAACCAATCCTTATCATATATTGAACCATGGTTAGATGTAGAGAGTTAACTAAGGTTTAAGTGAGTGGTTAGGGTTAAGCATGAGACAAAATGGTCATTTGGTCAAAGTCTTCATGAAGGTTCATGAATGAACAAAAGAAAGCAACCATTTTCCTCATTTTGCCTTTTCTTTTTCCAAAAAGATAAATGAATAAAATGAAATCAAAAACCCTAATCACCCACTTAACTATAGTTTAATTCTTAACATTTAACCATAAGGCATGTATCATCAAACATGATACAAGCAAGTGCACAAAACTATATCGAATATACAATGTGCACACCCGAGCGAGAAAATCCATTTAAAGTGAACCGATACTAGTTAATGCAAAGTAATATATCAAATATATAATTATGCATTAAATCATTAAATCAACACTTGATTCAATGATCCGGTCATGTCGCACACAACCGACTAGTATACAATGTATCGGCTTATCGAATCAATCCTTGATTCGATAACTAGGTTATATCGCATACAACCATTCGATACATTCATCGCGAGAATAGAATACGGTATCACATACACGCATTATTCTCGGTCCCGCACATATCTCATATGCGCTCCTATTTCGTTTCGCTTGAGCCAGGAAACCTCTGTGTAGGACTCTAAAGACTCGTCAATACGCTGGCAGCGGATGATGATCATATCAAACATCCACAAGCCGCAAGCGGTCTGCTAAACGTAACGGCCACCCGGGTATTGAGCGATCTGAAGATCGACGAGCAAGCCCGCCCACACTCCAGTGAATCCAACCAGTAACACTACCGTACAGTCCGGTCTGATCGTCTGATATGTCGCATATCTCACCTAGGGGTGGTAAACGTCAGACCCCAATAGCTGGATAAGTCGTGTCGATATGAGGTCTATAACTATTCGAGAAACTACTGGTAACACTTACCAGTAAATCTCAGCAACCCTGGCCAGGGATTTCCTGTTATAGCCAATCGAACACAGCGCAACATCAACCCCCTATACCGGGAGAGACGAATCCCCTCCTATCGCTCATTGCCTCCATGTGACTCGGGACTGTACCCAAAAACCACCATTTTGCACGCCCTCTTGGACGTGGTAAGATGGAAATCAAAGCACAGTGGGAACCACACAAGACTCTATGACGATCTCGGGTCAACAGACTACTCTGTACCAGTGTCACCAGAGAACTGCCATCTGACGTGAGGTATAATACCATCTGGGAGTTCTCGGCGAGTCCGTCCAGTGTACCCAGTCTCTACTGAGCACCCGCATATCATCTCTGATGTCAAACACCAATGGATATGGGATCATCCATCGCCCATCTATATGGGTCGAGAAGGTATACGCTAGTCTACTCTGGTATATCGATGCCCCGTCTCGATACACCTACGACTAGGGACTTTGAAGGATGTACTTATGGACTACCATGTCCCCACTAGTATGATCCGCATCATAGTCCAGGTAGTCAAGTACAGATCCTAAGGGCTTTACCAACATGTAACAGAGAGACAATCAGTATACACGTTAAGGTAAAGTTCAACCAGATAGCATACTATCATGTCGAGCAAGAAAGTCCTCCCTATATACGTCCCAGCATCCACTACAATATACATCCTATGTACAGTAATGGCCTCTAGGGCATACATATAACTAACAATCTCCCACTTGTACTAGGGCCATCTGTAGCAGTGGTTGTAGTATCTCATACTCAACCATCCCATAAAAGTCTCTCTCTGGGAACAGGCCTTTGTGAGTGGATCCGCTGTGTTGTCCTCTGAGTCTACTCTCCCATACCTCGATCTCCCTGGAGATCAACCATCTCCATGATCAAGTGATACTGCCTTAGAATATGTCTGGATCACTGATGGGACCGGCGTTCCTTGGCATAAGCCACAACTCCATTGTCTCACAATGGTAGGAACTAAGTTCATCTCATGAACAAATATAAACCCAGACAGCCACTTTGGTAGCATCTTAACTAGCGATGTATCCTGCCTTTATCGTCTAGTATGTCACGGTATCTAGTTTGGAACTCTTCCAACATACCGTCCCTTTACTGAGGGTAAAGACAATGCCTGCGACTGACATTCAGTCGTCTTTATCAGCCTGGAACACTTCCAGTGATTCCCCCCAGGATCAATTGATACTATCTCACTACAACTAGTGAGTATCTAACATCCATTTAGATCTATCTCATAGATCCAAAATCCAGGATTTAGGAGGTATCACTTTGATCCTATATGGAGAATCATTGTGATAAGCGGAGATTGACCGAGCGTAGCATAGGAAACTCCTTCCCTATCAAGAGCATGACATCCACGTACTCTATGAGGATCACCACCATACTCCCTACTACCTTTTCGTATATACAAGGTTCATCTACCATTTTGATGATGTCAAACTCTTTGACTAATTCATCAAAACAGACATTCCAACTCCGCGATGCCTGCTTTATCCTATAAAGCATCTTGTACACGTTTCCGCTGCTCCCACTGTTTACGAAGCCCTCTGGCTGTGTACTTACAGACGCTCTCTTCTAAAACATCATTTAGAAAAGCTGTCATGACACCCAACCGCCAGATATCGTAGTCATGGTATGTAGCCGTGGCAAGTAGGTTCTGGATGGACTTAAGCATAGGCACTTGAAAAGGTTTCATCATAATCCACGCCTGGTCGATGACGAAAACCTTTAACAAGTCTAGCTTTGAAAGTCTCAACTTTTCCATCTACACCGAGTAATCTTCTCAAGATATACTTGCTCCTGATGGGAATTTAACCCTTCAGATATTGCAACCAAAGTCCATACTTTGTTGGTGTATAAGGATTCCATCTCAGATCGATAAACATCCAGCCATTCTTACAGAGTCTTACTCCTGATGGCCAGCTCGAAACTAGTTGGGTCATCATCTCATGATGCAATCCTCGCTCCCACTGTCATAGAGAAATCGAAGTATCTCTCAGGTGGGTGAGGAACCCTACTAGATCGGCGGAGAGGCTGAGGTTCGTTGGTAACTATTGAATCCTTTGGTTCTTTCAAATCATCAGCTGCAGTTTGTATAGCTGGAACCTTTCCAGTTCTACATAACAGATCTTGCCTCGAGCTTGTCCGGATTTTGCTTTTAGACATAGGCCGGACAACCCCAAATCTTAACTAACTTAAGATATGGGCTCTTCCCTTTCCATATCATATGTGAAGTGGTAGGCAACTGATTTGATTCGAACCCTATTCAATAGGTATGCAGCTTCTCAAGTGCATAACTCCCTAAAGGAAATAGGTGACTCAGTAATACTCATCATAGAGCACACCATATCATATAGGGTGTGATTGCTCCGCCCCGATATACCATCGTGCCATGGTGTATACGGAGGAGTAATGCTGAGAGAGAATCTCATTCTCCTTTAGAATAGTCCAGGATTTCCGTGCTCAAGTATTCTTCTCCTTAATCACATCAAAGGACATAATACTTATACCCGTATTTTGGTTCTCTACTTCTAACTTATATTCTGTGAATATCTCAAAAGGTTCGAACTTGTGTTTCAACAGGAACATAGGTCTGAATCTCGAAAGATCATCAGAGAATGTAATGAAGTACAAAGAACCGGTCTTGGCATGTGTAGACAGGGGACCTACATACATCAACATGTATCATCCCAAGAGTTCACTAACTCTTTCTCTGTTTCCAGTAAAAGGAGCTATGGTCATCTTATCTTTGTGACATGACTGGCGAGTTTCACAAGATGTAAATTCAAACTGATTTAAATATGCATCTATATGTAACTCTAGCTAGTCGGGTCACATTGATCTGACCTAGTCTACAATACCTCAAGAAGAATTCGTTCATTTCTGAACTTTTCTTCTTCTGTGTGTTCTGTATACTAAGAACTGTAGTTTGATTTAGAACATCAATGCTTTTAGATAACGCGCCTGAACCGATCAACTTTTGATATAGGAAATGTTCAAAACATTATCCAACAATACAAAATTATATCCTTTCTTTTGGTGTGGTACTTGACATCTCATGATTGACTTAATTGCCTAAGCAAGTGATCTGTCAATCATGTACATCCCTCTCCCCTTTAGTCTTTATGACACCTTTAGAGAGGGTGACTCCATCACCTGCAGGTACACCACCATGCTAGGAGTCAACTATTCTAAAAACCATTAGAATATCTGTCAAAGTACCCACATTGGGAAACTACCCAAATCCAGATCTAAAACCATAGATCCAGAAACCAGAATGTCAAATATTATATCCATATCCTGTCTGGAGAAACAACTGTGTAACGACCACAGTACAACCGATCGTAGTATAGGAATTTTACTTCCTACTATGTGTATGTCATCCAGATACCATGACATCATACCCTACTATGTGTAACGACCCTGTATTTCTAACAAAGAGAGTGATATGATTTGGTATATCAGGTTCGGTATCTAATAACATTCGTTCAGAATCAATGTATTAGTAATACAGGGTGACAGTGACCGACAGACTTGGCTGCAACACTTGCCCCGTTTTCTGCCTCATGAAACTTATCACCCGTTCTCAGTTTTCTACCTTTCTGTAGCCCTATGTAACAGATTACATATCTGGGATCCTGATCTGGTATCACATACCCAGGACGTAAATGATACTGAGAAACAGTTCTGTATAATGAACACACCCGAAGATGATGCATCAGCATCCACTCTCTTCGTTTGGGCGGCACGGGAATTCTGGTAATCCCCAATTTCCTGCTCTGTCTTATAACAATTATAAGTTGGAGCGGGACCAACGTTCCCCAGCTCAGTATAACAAGCGGGTTCGGTCAAATATTCCGTATTATTATCTTGATTAAGGCGTGATATGGTCGCTACCTGAAGAGAGAGAGAAGAAAACACTCAGCGTGCGCTCTTGCAAGAATAGATTGGTTATTATTTTATCTAATCAGGATGGCTCCCACTGCTTTTTATCAAATCTTCCTTCAAACCCTAAAAGGAAAGACTAGCCGGGATTAATTACACACTACAAGTTCGCCAATCTTTCAGCCAGGCCAGTGTCGGTACTTTGAGGGAGGTCCCCCGTGCTTTCGCACGAACCTAATTAATGTAAACCTCGTTTTTCCAGAGGCGTAACCTCGTTAACACCTTTCTAGACACCTACTTGATCGGCTAATTGTAATGTATAAAACTCTCCCAGGAGTAACTCTTACTCGCAGCGGGTATCGGGATCCAACTATCTCATAGAAGGTATGCAATGTAAGTCCATGCTACCTCTCCCGGTATTTTCGGGAATGCGGAATTTGGAAAAAAACGATTTTCTTAAAGATGGTAACATGGACCTATAACCCGGATCTTGGTTAAACATCTATCTAACATCCTAACTATGAGTTTTAGCTACTCGGTTAGGGGGTTATACCTTGCTTGTCTTGAACTCCTTCGTGTTCAAAGCTCCGATGGTGGTCCGATGGCTTCTTCTCGTCGTCTCCGTACGCCGAAGATAGATCCACCTGAAAGCTCCAACCTTTAGCTCCTTCTTCGTTCTTTGAAGAAACTAGTTCACTTGGTTTGCTAAACCTAGTGAACTAGAATGAGTAGAGAAGAAATAGAATGGGATTTTATCTATGGTTCTTGATTCTCAACTCATGAGACAAGAGAACCATAGATCAAGAGAGGGAGCAAGAGGTTGAGGGTGAGAGCAAGAGGAGAGCTCAAGAACAAGAGAGAGAATGAGCAAGAAAGAAAATGAGGCTCTCTTTTGTCTTTCACCCTCTCATAATCCAAAGTGATCATAACTCATCATATCAAAAAAAGTCTTATGTGATGGTTAGAAGCAACCACAACCATATCATTTCATGCACTCATTTTACACAAATGAGCAAGTAAACAAAAGTCTTTGCCATGAAATGATGGCTATGGTTATCATGATGGTCAACTAGTCAAACCTAGTCAACCGGTCAACAAGTCAACAAAAGTCAACAAGTCAACAAAGTCAACAAGTCAACAAAAGTCAACAAGTCAACAACCATATTACCATAATACTTAATTAATATAATAGTTAATCACATATCATATTCTCATTAGGGTTGAGCATAAAGTCAAATAGTCAACGGTCAACTGTCAACAACCCTAATGAGAATCCGCTGCCTCTGCCTCCCTGTCAACTGTGCATACACACCCGCATCTGCGTTCCGAGGAACACGAATGCAAACTGGATAAATCCAATCCCATAAGGTACACTAGGATCTGGCTTAAACCAAAGCCCGCTAGTGTAAACTGTCCGGACACTGTACGTGCACAAGTGCACGGATGTGACCGAACCCTGTCGCAAAACCATGCGACCTGTCGCAATACCATGCGACCTCTACTCTTTTGCCTAAAGGCGAAAAGCTTTCTGTGTGGGACTCTAAAGACTCGACACTACGCTGGCAGTGGGTTTAACCACAGACCGCAAGCGGCACTAGCTGTGCGTAACGGTCCCCAGGTAGTGCCGACAAGAAGACCGACGAGGCGAAACCCATCTGAACTCCTACTGAGCCTGAGTGTGACATTCTCCGTGCAGTCCGGTCTGTTCGTCTGATACATCGCATGGCGGGCCTAGGGGGCGGTAAACGTCAGTCCCCCAATAGCGGTACAAGTCGTGCCGGAGCGAAGCCCAAAACACCCTGAGATAACACTGGAAACCTACCAGTATATCTCGTTTGCCCTGGCCAGGGACTACTCGTGTAATGGCTCTCCTAGACACAGCGCGATGTCAACCCCCAATACCGGGAAAGACGAATCCTGTCTAACCGTCACTGCCTCCAAGTGCTTCGGGACTGCACCCAACCACTACCTGTTTGCACGACTCCTTTGAGTCGTGGTAGGGTAGTGATCAAAGTACAGTGGGAACACACTCGAGGCGGAGTGACAGTGTCAAGTCAGCGGACTAAGCTGTACTCATGTCACCTGGGAACTGATAACTGACGATAGGTATAATACCAACTAGTCAGTTCCCGACGAGTCCTGTCCAGTGTACCCGTAACCTAACGAGCACCCGCATACTATCTCAAGTACGACGTACTGACGGCTGTGGGACAGACCGTCTCCCACACTGGGATGAGAAGCGCATGTGCTGGTCTACTCCGGAGTATCGATGCCCTGTCTCGATAGTCCTACGACCAGGGACCTGCATAAGGATGTGCTTATAGATTACCTAGCCCCACTAGTGTGACGGCCATCACATCGCTGGTAATCAAGCAAAGATCCTAAGGGCTCTACTAATGTGTATAGGCGATATACAAAAATAAACACATGTACACATTGAAGTAGAAACAAACCAAGTAGCATACTACTATTTTGAGCAAGATTGTATATACAAGGTGAATATCCCAAGCATCCATTAAGTAATATACAAACCAGTATGATACAGTAATGGCCTCTAGGGCATATACACTAACAATCTCCCACTTGCACTAAGGCCATGTACTGGCGTATCGAAGACCTATCATCTCGATCAGCCGCTCGAACTGAGTCTGGGGCAGGGCCTTGGTGAATGGATCTGCAGTGTTATCTTCTGAAGCGACTCTCCGAACCTCGATCTCCTGGCGATCTACGATCTCCCTGATCAGGTGATACCGCCTCAAGATGTGCCTGGATCTCTGATGGGACCTGGGTTCCTTCGCTAAAGCTATAGCCCCGTTGTTGTCGCAATACAGAGGTATTGGATCAACAATGGACGGAACCACCTGAAGTTCTTTCAAGAACTTCCTCATCCAGACAGCTTCTTTTGCGGCATCAGATGCAGCGATGTATTCCGCTTCCATCGTCGAATCTGCAACGGTTTCTTGTTTGGAACTCTTCCAACACACCGCCCCTCCATTGAGGGTAAAGACAAAACCCGACATGGACTTGGAATCATCCTTGTCACTCTGGAAGCTGGAGTCAGCAAAGGCCTCGATCTGGAGGTCTTTTCCACCATACACCAAGAACATCTCCTTAGTCCTTCTTAGGTACTTGAGAATGTTATTTACCGCTATCCAGTGTTTCTCCCCAGGGTTTGACTGATACCGGCTTACCACACTCAGTGCATAAGCTACATCCGGTCTGGTACACAACATCGCATACATTATAGAGCCTACCGCAGAAGCGTAGGGTATAATAGACATGCGATCCCTCTCCAAATCAGTCTTGGGAGACATCTCTTTAGAGAGGGTGATCCCGTGACAAGCCGGTAGGTTACCGCGCTTGGAATCTTCCATACTGAATCTCTTCAGTATGGTGTCGATGTACCTGGACTGTGATAGTCCTAATATCCTCTTGGATCTGTCACGGTAGATCCGGATACCCAGAATGTATGAGGCATCACCCAGGTCTTTCATGGAGAACCTGTGTGACAAGAACCCCTTGACAGATTGTAGCATAGGAATGTCATTTCCTATTAAGAGAATGTCATCCACGTATAAAACGAGGAATACTACAGTTCTCGCTACAAATCTACTATAGATGCATGGTTCATCTGGATTTTTGATAAAGCCAAATTCTTTGACCGTCTCATCAAAGCAGATGTTCCAACTCCGCGACGCCTGCTTTAGTCCATAGATGGACTTAAGCAACTTGCACACCTTTCCGCTGCTCCCACTCTGAATGAAACCCTCTGGCTGGTCCATATAGACACACTCCTCTAAATTTCCATTTAGAAAAGCTGTCTTTACGTCCATTTGCCAGATCTCATAATCGTGGAAGGCAGCAATGGCAAGAAGGATCCGAATGGATTTCAGCATGGCTACTGGAGAAAAGGTTTCGTCATAGTCCAAGACAGGTCTTTGACGAAAACCCTTTGCTACCAGCCTAGCTTTATAGGTCTCAACCTGTCCATCTACACCAATCTTCCTTTTGAAGATCCACTTGCATCCTACGGGTTTTACCCCGTCTGGAGCAATGTCCAACGTCCATACCTTGTTGGTGTACATGGACTCCATTTCGGTCCGCATTGCATCCAGCCATTTCACTGAGTCAACGCTCTGAACGGCCTGCTGGAAGCTAGTAGGCTCATCATAATCTATGATGCAATCCTCTCTATCCCCGTCTATGAGAAAACCGTAGTATCTCTCGGGCGGATGAGTCTGCCTACTACTCCTGCGGAGCGGCGTAGGAATGTCCTGTTCTGTTGAACCCTCTGGTTCCACTAAGCTTTCAGTAACAGTCTGTGGTTCTGGAACTTCTTCCAGTTCTATTGTGCTCCCACTTATCTGGTTTTCCAAAAACTCAGTTTCCAAGAAGTAGGCATGACGAGAAACAAGGACTTTTTGTTCCTCTTCACAGTAGAAGAAATATCCTTTGGAATTCTTTGGATATCCCACAAACTTGCACTGTACTGAGCGTGCCTCGAGCTTGTCCGCATGCTGCTTTTTGACAAAAGCTGGACATCCCCATGTCTTAATATGCTTAAGATAGGGTCTCTTCCCACACCACATCTCATATGGTGTAGTAGGCACGGTCTTAGTAGGAACTCGGTTCAAAAGGTATGTGGCTGATTCTAGCGCATATCCCCAGAATGATCACGGTAACTCAGCGTTACTCATCATGGACCGCACCATATCCAATAGGGTGCGGTTCCGTCTCTCCGATACACCGTTATGTTGCGGGGTGTATGGAGGAGTAAGCTGAGAGAGAATTCCGTTCTCTTTTAAATAGTCCAGGAACTCGGCACTTAAGTATTCTCCACCTCGATCCGATCTTAGAATCTTAATACTTTTGCCGGTCTGTTTCTCTACTTCATTCTTATACTCCTGGAATTTTCCAAAGGCCTCGGACTTATGTTTCATCAAGAAGACATAACCGTACCTTGAGAAGTCATCCGTAAAAGTAATGAAGTAAGAATGTCCGCTTCGGGCATGTGTAGACATTGGACCGCACACGTCACTGTGTACGAGTCCCAAGAGCTCGCTCGCTCTTACTCCTTGTCCAGTAAACGGAGTCTTTGTCATCTTTCCTTTGAGACAAGATTGACAAGTGGCATACGATTGATATTCGAACGCATTCAAATATCCTTCTGTATGTAACTTAGTCAACCTTCTCTCATTGATGTGACCCAATCTACAATGCCATAAGAAAGTCTGATTCATTTCCGGAGACTTTCTTTTGTGTGTATTCTGGACGTTGAAAATCTGTGGTTGGTTTAACACGTATATACCATTACTCAATGTACCTGACCCAATCAAAACTTGATTAAGGTGAATGTTTACAACATTACTTACAAACGCAAATTCATAACCTTCTTTAGAAACTAAAGATACAGAAATGATATTACAAGTTGCGTTGGGTACAAAAAAGCAATTACGCAAAACCAAAACATGTCCATCTGACATTCCCAGGTGATAGTCCCCCACGGCTTTAGCATCCATGCTAGCTCCGTTCGCAACTTTGAGGGTCATGTCACCTGCCTTCAAAACCCTACGGTTTCTCAACGCCTGCAAAGAATTACAGATATGAGATCCTGATCCGGTATCCAATACCCAGGAAGTAGAGTTTATTGAAAGACAATTTTCAATAACATACACACCTGAAGCTGAAGCTGCAACCTGCTTCAATTCCTGTGTTCTGGCCTTCCAGGCCCTGCAATCATTCTTCCAGTGTCCTTTCTTATGACAATAGAAGCATTCTTCCTATCCACAAGCTTCCCCGCTATTTTTGTTGCTTTTGCTTTTCCCTTCGTATCCACTTTACTAACACCGCCCCTTGGTTTGGCGGGGGCTTTCTTCTTCTTTCCCTTGGCTTTCGCCTTGGACCTAGAAGAAGATGATCCTCCTATAAACAAAGTGGATGTATCCCTACCTTTCTGTAGGGTGCCCTCTGCGCTCCTCAGCATGTTGAGGAGCTCTGAAAGTTCAACCTCTTTTTCTTGTAAGTTGAAGTTCAGTATAAACTGGGCGTAAGTGGAAGGAAGGGACTGGAGAACTATATCCGTATATAGCTCACTCTCCAATGTGATCCCTAGGTCAGCGAGCTCCTCAATGAAGCCGATCATCTTTAGCACGTGCTCGGCTACTGATGATCCGACGGCCATTCTTGTCGAAAATAACTTTTTCGACGCTTCGTATCTTGCGATACGAGATTGCTCTCCATACAGTTCTTTTGTATGAAGCAATATGGATTCCATGTCCATATTCTCATGCCTCCTCTGATGTTCGTTGTCCATCGAGGCAAGCAGGAGGCATTTGGCCTTCGCGCTATCAATCTCCCAAGTCTTGCGGATTTCCTTATCCGCGACGCTGGAAGTTGGACCAGGGACAGGGGGAGCTTTGGTGGTAAGAAGATACCCCAGCTTGTCGTAAGTGATTGCAATCTTGACATTCCTGAGCCAATCTTTGTAGTTTGGCCCTGTCAGTTTGTTTTTATCTAGGAGTAACTTAAGTCCAGTCATGTTGATTGGTCGCTGCAATTAGGAGAGAGAAGAAGAAACACTCAGCATGATGCTCTTGCAAGTTTAGAGTGGTTTCTAGTTTGTCTAAACAGGATGGCTCCCACTGTTTCTCGAATCCCTCCTCAAACCATAAAGGAAGAATTAGTCAGGATCAATCCCACCGTACAATACTTGCTTAACCGTTCAGCCAGGCCGGTGTCGGTACTTCGAGGGAGGTTTTCCAACGCTTTCGCGAAGTTCCTTAATTAAAGAACCTCTTTTCCCTGGGGGCGTAGCCCTGCTAACACCTTTCTAGGCACCTACTAGGTTTATAGCATTGATCGTTAAGTGAGAAATTTCCTGAGGAGTAGCATATACTCACAGTAGGATCGGGATCCAAATATCATTGCGTGACGAAACTGAAGGAATCCTACCAGAATCATCACACTCCAAATGGTATGCAAATCTAGCAAGTTTCAGTACTTATGAAACTCCCGATGTGGATTTTTGCCCCATGCTCTTATGACCTTGACTTTGGCCAACAAATCATAAGTCACATGTCAAGTTCTGCCCGTCGTTCTCCAGGTTAATTTGAATCCACCCGCACCTACCCTTGACTTTGGCCAACAAGGCAGTACGACTGTTCCAAACCAACGCATCTATCTATGCTGCACATGAATACCCAATAGCTACCAATCACTGTGCCTTGACTTTGGCCAACAAACACAGCTTGAATACTATTGACTATTCATGTGAAACGACGGAGGGCTACGGATGGTTTTGGCAAAACCGTGAACGTAGTGAACTTGATTTGGTCGATGGAACGAGATAGCTTTTAAAAGGAGTGGCTCAAGCTCCGCATTTAAAAGTTGTTTTGAAAAGAACCGAGTGGTTTTTCGAAAGTGTTCCAACGACTTTAACTTGGTTTATTATCTTGCATTAGTTCTTTTAATGCGTGATATTCTTGCATTAGTTCTTTTAATACGTCCCATCATTTAATCCTACCATTGCAGAAAACAACCAAAATATGACGTATGCTTATGCCATTCGCATTCGCTACGGGGCCCCGTCATTACCCGTTAGGTTACTTAACTAACGACAGAGCGGGGGCTGGGCTAGCGCGTCTGTAAAACATAAGCAACGCCTAAATAATATCATATATAGATATACTGCAATGATAAAACATTTCAGATCACAGATAAATACATTGGATATACTAGGAATCTGTAATTTGTACGAGCCTGTAACAAAAACAGATAACACGGTCGCGGTGAATAGCCAAAACCCCACCCAAGACCCCTACGGGTGCGGCAAACTACCCGCCAAGTACCCGAAGCGTAGCAACCTCCCTCATCTCCATGAGTAGGCCACTCGACACTTCGGCATACCCGGTAGTTTGTGCACCCCCTCCATGGGTCTATCCTAGGAGCAAAAACAGTAAAAAGAAATTATACAATGACGGCTACAACCCCGACCCGGTTGTGCGGCCATACAAATAATTATTACATCAATTTACAAATTTACATGAATTGCAAGAAAAGAAAACTCTCGTCTCACAACCCCCGGCTATTCACCCGCGACAATCCAACATATTTATATACACATTCCAGCACATTACAGATCACAGATTTGTATAACCCCCACTAATCGACATATAGCGATTAGTAGACGTTCAATACAAATATCACATTACAGAAAACCCGTTAGCTTAAGTCTTTTAGAAGTTCGATCAAAAATACGGATTTTCGGGACCCCAAAAAAGAAATTTTCGTTCTGGAAAATCTGGGCAGAAAATATATATTCCAAAAATCCCCAAATACCCCCATAAAAACACTGCACTAAAAATTGACCTCGGCCGAGTCGACTCGGCCTCGGATCCGCGGCGGGAGCGTGCTCCCGCCGCGTTTCCGCGGCTCGTTGACTCGAACGTTGGACCATTTTTGGTGAGTGCCCACAGAAAAGCCTGAGCCGATTTTAGGTGTTAAAATAATCAACTTTTGAACAGTGGAAAAATCGACAGAAACTGCAAAAATTTTGGGGTTTGTTTCGGGACTTTTTCGTTGATCGATCTTCTAGATACTTGCTAACATGCTAGATAGAGTTTAACTAGGCTCTGATACCACTGTAAGTCCATGCTACCTCTCCCGGTACTTTCGGGAATGCGGAATTTGGAAAAAAACGATTTTCTTAAAGATGGTAACATGGACCTATAACCCGGATCTTGGTTAAACATCTATCTAACATCCTAACTATGAGTTTTAGCTACTCGGTTAGGGGGTTATACCTTGCTTGTCTTGAACTCCTTCGTGTTCAAAGCTCCGATGGTGGTCCGATGGCTTCTTCTCGTCGTCTCCGTACGCCGAAGATAGATCCACCTGAAAGCTCCAACCTTTAGCTCCTTCTTCGTTCTTTGAAGAAACTAGTTCACTTGGTTTGCTAAACCTAGTGAACTAGAATGAGTAGAGAAGAAATAGAATGGGATTTTATCTATGGTTCTTGATTCTCAACTCATGAGACAAGAGAACCATAGATCAAGAGAGGGAGCAAGAGGTTGAGGGTGAGAGCAAGAGGAGAGCTCAAGAACAAGAGAGAGAATGAGCAAGAAAGAAAATGAGGCTCTCTTTTGTCTTTCACCATCTCATAATCCAAAGTGTTCATAACTCATCATATCAAAAAAAGTCTTATGTGATGGTTAGAAGCAACCACAACCATATCATTTCATGCACTCATTTTACACAAATGAGCAAGTAAACAAAAGTCTTTGCCATGAAATGATGGCTATGGTTATCATGATGGTCAACTAGTCAAGCCTAGTCAACCGGTCAACAAGTCAACAAAAGTCAACAAGTCAACAAAGTCAACAAGTCAACAAAAGTCAACAAGTCAACAACCATATCACCATAATACTTAATTAATATAATAGTTAATCACATATCATATTCTCATTAGGGTTGAGCATAAAGTCAAATAGTCAACGGTCAACTGTCAACAACCCTAATGAGAATCCGCTGCCTCTGCCTCCCTGTCAACTGTGCATACACACCCGCATCCGCGTTCCGAGGAACACGAATGCAAACTGGATAAATCCAATCCCATAAGGTACACTAGGATCTGGCTTAAACCAAAGCCCGCTAGTGTAAACTGTCCGGACACTGTACGTGCACAAGTGCACGGATGTGACCGAACCCTGTCGCAAAACCATGCGACCTGTCGCAATACCATTCGACCTCTACTCTTTTGCCTAAAGGCGAAAAGCTTTCTGTGTGGGACTCTAAAGACTCGACACTACGCTGGCAGTGGGTTTAACCACAGACCGCAAGCGGCACTAGCTGTGCGTAACGGTCCCCAGGTAGTGCCGACAAGAAGACCGACGAGGCGAAACCCATCTGAACTCCTACTGAGCCTGAGTGTGACATTCTCCGTACAGTCCGGTCTGTTCGTCTGATACATCGCATGGCGAGCCTAGGGGGCGGTAAACGTCAGTCCCCCAATAGCGGTACAAGTCGTGCCGGAGCGAAGCCCAAAACACCCTGAGATAACACTGGAAACCTACCAGTATATCTCGTTTGCCCTGGCCAGGGACTACTCGTGTAATGGCTCTCCTAGACACAGCGCGATGTCAACCCCCAATACCGGGAGAGACGAATCCTGTCTAACCGTCACTGCCTCCAAGTGCTTCAGGACTGCACCCAACCACTACCTGTTTGCACGACTCCTTTGAGTCATGGTAGGGTAGTGATCAAAGTACAGTGGGAACACACTCGAGGCGGTGTGACAGTGTCAAGTCAGCGGACTAAGCTGTACTCATGTCACCTGGGAACTGATAACTGACGATAGGTATAATACCAAGTAGTCAGTTCCCGACGAGTCCTGTCCAGTGTACCCGTAACCTAACGAGCACCCGCATACTATCTCAAGTACGACGTACTGACGGCTGTGGGACAGACCGTCTCCCACACTGGGATGAGAAGCGCATGTGTCTCGATAGTCCTGCGACCAGGGACCTGCATAAGGATGTGCTTATAGATTACCTAGCCCCACTAGTGTGACGGCCATCACATCGCTGGTAATCAAGCAAAGATCCTAAGGGCTCTACTAATGTGTATAGGCGATATACAAAAATAAACACATGTACACATTGAAGTAGAAACAAACCAAGTAGCATACTACTATTTTGAGCAAGATTGTATATACAAGGTGAATATCCCAAGCATCCATTAAGTAATATACAAACCAGTATGATACAGTAATGGCCTCTAGGGCATATACACTAACATGCAATCTCATTGCAAATTTCAACACTTGAAATTCCCGATAATTTTTTGCCCCTAGCAGCTATATGACTTTAACATAGTCAACAAATCATAAGTGCTAGTCAAGTTCAACCCGTCATTTCCCGATTGAATTAAACCCACCCGCACGACCCTTAACATAGTCAACAAAGTCGCACGACTACCCTAATCCAATCACATCATATGCTTATGCAGATAAGCACTAATTAGCAACCGCACACTACGCCTTAACATAGTCAACAAACGTAGCACGAATACTAACTAGTACTTATCTGAAATGACGGAGGGCTACGACAGGTTTTTCTGAAAACCTATTGCGTAATGAACTTGATATCGTTGTAGAATCAAATGATTTTGAAATGGAGTGCTTTTGAGGCTTTTATAGTTTTGCTAAAGGAGTCACTCCCGGTGAAGGGATCTTCGGTCCTTTCCTCGTCGAATGAGGTGCGGGATATATCACATATATCACTGTGCAAAGCAAAAACTCTTAAAAGCAATCAAAAGACAAACCGAGTGTGTAGCATCTGCCAGTTATTGCTAAAGGAGTCACTCCCGGTGAAGGGATCTCGGTCCTTTCCTTATCGAATAAGGTGCAGGATATATCATATATACCGCTGTGCAAAGCAAGAACTGTAGCTACCTGTTTTATTTTGAAATTCGATTCTACAACATCTTAACTTTCTTTTATTTCATTAATCACATTAATGAAGTCCCATCATTTAAGTACCTAAACATCACAGATAAATACGACGTACACTTATGCCATCCGCATTCGCCTCGATGTCCCCTCATGCACCGTTAGGTTAGGTAACTAACGGCAGAGCGGGGCAGGGCTAGCGCGGGTGTAAAACATAAGTAACGCCTATATAATATATCATATATACTATATACTGTATCTATCACAGAACATCACATGATCACATCACAAATATCGCAGCAGAAGAATTATATGAAATATTGGATATACTAGGACGTCCGTGTTTTCAATACGAGCCAGTATAAAACAAGGATTCCACGGTCGTGATGAATAGCCAAACCCACACCCCTAGACCCCTACGAGAGCGGCAAGCAACCCTACCAATTCTAGAGTTAGGAGACCCGGACTCGACTCCTCGAGTTGGTCTCCCACTGGACTCCAGAACCCGGTTACTTGTGGCCTCCTCCTTGGGTCTATCCTAGTGCAGAAAAGTAAATAATATACAAACGGTGACTACTTCCGCAACCTGGAAGCGCCCCAATAAAAGAATATTACATACAAGTTTTTACATGAATGAAAATGAAAAACACTAATCTCACATAAAAACCCCCGGCTATTCAAACACGACGATCCAATATAACATATCCAGCAACACATAACATCACATGTCATCAACGTAAGTAAATATGCGCATCCCAATTGTCGTTGACATATAGCAACGAAACCGGCGATATCACATATTAACTTACGGTCACAGAAAAGAAAGTGTAAAACTACAACAGTTGGAATCCGCAACCACCTCAGACATCGCATGCCTGACCAAATGAATTCCTTAGACATCACATGCCTAACAATTATAAACCCCGCATTTTAGTCTCATTATCGAAAACACTTTTCAATATCAAGTCGGGCAATTCAACAGGATTCCCGACATCCTGATCGAATGCTCGTCGCAAACTTTAATAGACGGCCGCACCCCCGATACCGTCGACGAAGTGTACCAAGGCGGAACACCGCTGCCGCGAGCACCCGAACGGATGCTTTCGGCGACGGGGTTCTCCTACAGTCACTTGGTCGGGGCTATGGAGCGAGGCTGTCTATTAAGTTTATCGGCGAGTATCCGCGTACGCTACGTGATTGCGACGGACTTTTGATCACATCAAAATTCCGTGGCAACCGATCAAGTGAGACTAAACTGCTATGTTTATAACATTCATTTAGTTATCTCATAACTCATTGTGAATTCCAATTATTGTATCCCATTCCGGATAAATAGAAAATGTCAAACTTTCCGATCGAACAATCGAACACCCAAGTTTTCCCGATACAGATCAACACATGAAACAAGTCTAACAACATTCCGTTCGTGCCTCAGTACCAACGGTCCAGCCGTAGAAGGGTCAAGCCAACGCCTCACATGTGGCACGCCGTACTGCCCCAAACCCGAAGGTTCAAAGGGCAGTTCAAGACGGTCACATAATCGAGTTAAGGTTTGTTGTCTTCTAGAGGGTCCATCGCGTTACTTGCACTACTTAGAACGTCGTTAAACTACGGAAAGATCCAACACTTGGAAATTTCCCGACAGGGGAAAAGTTGGGTATTTATATCCGGTCGAACTTTTTAACATATTCTAAAATTTATCCGGAAAGACACACAGACAAAATTTGATAATCCGATCGAAACATCGAATCCCCAAACAACTCCAGAATGCTCAACTGTGTAGTAAAAGTTAAAATATCCCAGAAAATACAGCACTAAGAATTAGGAATTACTGTGCAGAAATCACTAAACAATGGAACAGTACGGCCGCGGAACCGCCGCACCATGCATAGCACGTGCCGCGGTTCCGCGGTGGAAAATTCGATTCAGACCCTCGTATTTCACAGTAATTCATAACAAACCCTGCTTGATTTTCTGGATATTTTTAATCTTGAAAAATCCACAATTTTAAAATCTGGACAGAGAGCATTTTAGAATATGGGTTTCGGGTTCGTTCGGACTTCAAAATCCGTCTAGACTTCGCCTAATGCTCTAGCTAGGCTCTGATACCACTGTAGGGTTCCTAGGCACACTAGTGAGGTCTCACAAGGCATCGAACATGCCAATTTCAAAAAATCTAGGAGCCGAGAGACCCGACTACGGATCGTTTGCTAGAAAACTAGGCGAAAAACAATCTAGTTAACAACTTAACTAATGGGATATCGGAAATACAACCTTTGTAGATCCGGTGCTCCACCTCCATAGCTCCGCAACAAAGTCGTCTCCGCTGTCCAAAAGGAATTCGGGCTCTAGAGTCGGCTTCGTTGGAGAAAAAGCGAGCTAGGTCGTCGATGTCCATGCCGAAGATGATCTACGTCGAGGCATCGCTAAATCAAGCTCCACCTTCACCAAGCCCTAAAAACTTGTGAAGGAAACACACTCTACTACTT